>JADMNL010000036.1:85295000-85755000 GCA_016271365.2 Neoceratodus forsteri | reverse complement strand
TTGATGATTTGTCCCATAGGATAACATTATGGCGTCTGCTTCTTTCATGGCCCGTATCTCAAAAACGGTGTGAGATACAGACTTTTTGTCAAAAAAATGCTTAGCCCCGCCAGGAAAGTAATAATTCATACAAATATTTTTATTTTTTCCTACGTCATACGGTTGCCGAGGTATAAGCAATTTAGTATTCCAAGTCATAATTTTCTGCTCTGAAGTCAATTATAATGCATACATTCTTTGTTTTCACCTTAGTTTTTCAATGCAGTTTTTGGGAAAGAAGGTGTACTTTGTTACTGTGACAGCTAGCGTTTCCAGTTGCGCTTCTGTTACCATTCGAATCAACGTTTCCGTCTACGCCACCGTGAGCGTAACGGTTTGAGTTTTCATATGTGCTTGCATTTCTGTTTCTGTTGTCTTTACTGTTACCATTTACGTGTACTGTTGCGGTACCATGACCTTATGTGTAACAGTTTGCGTTTTCGTA
The DNA here is from genome assembly GCA_016271365.2 of Neoceratodus forsteri. NCBI lineage: Eukaryota > Metazoa > Chordata > Ceratodontiformes > Ceratodontidae > Neoceratodus > Neoceratodus forsteri. Next base: position 85,754,516 of record JADMNL010000036.1, on the reverse strand, counting down.
TGCGCTTGCGTTTCTGTTTTTATTGGCTTTATTGTTGCTGTTACCATAACCATTTGCATTTACAACTGTGGTTCCATGAGTGTGTGGGTTACGGTTTGTGTTTTCATACGTGCTTGCGTCTCTGTTTACTTGGGTGTTGGTGTTACTGTTACCATTTGTGTTTACAATTGTGGTACCGTGAATGTGTGTGTTACCAGTTGCGTTCTGTATGCACTTTTGTTTGTCTCCGTTTACGTAACTGTTTGGTTCGGCGCCACTTTACGCTTGTGTTTCTGTTAACATTTCCTTTGCCATTTACGTTTGCTTTGCCATGTGTATTACTGTTGCTGCTTATGCTTGTTTTGCAGTTCCTGTTACTGTGCAACAAGAAATCATGGCGGAATGCGGGGCCCTTCCAAAAGAAGGGATTAGAGGCAAAATCCTTGACGTATCGTTAAGAAACGACAGCAGTGCTAGATTCTCCGTTAGTTGAAAGCTCCCCTCTTGTACTTCAGCCCACCCCTAAATCCAGCATCGGGGTGCGTTGGGGTTGTCTGTCCTAACTTCTATCCCATTCTCCTGCTACCTAAGCTTCTTTATATTTGTGACGGGGTGAGAGTTAGTCAAGACCCCAGCGCACACCCCCATGCCAGTTGGGGTGGAATGGGGGTCCAGGGGGGCTTTAACCCTAACCCTAATTTCCTATTTTTTTTTTGTGGAACAACCCTAACTGATGCATTAAACGATTTTTTTGTCATATATTTACATTGTGTGTGTGTGTGTGTGTGTGTGTGTGTGTGTGTGTATATGTATATATATGTGTGTGTATGTGTGTGTGTGTGTGTGTGTGTGTGTGTGTGTGTGTGTGTGTGTATATATAATATAAAATATTTATTTATTTTATACACACACGATGTGCTGGCACTCGTGAGATATCCAGAGCTCACTCTGCAGGAGTGACAATATTTGCCATAGCGCACGATCTGCCCATCATGTATTCGATATATACAATAGGGCCAAGAGTTTCAGAAGTTCTGTTATGCTGTCTTGTGTTCTGTTCCTGTTTATGTGTTTGCTCATTCTGTGTCTGAGCTTTTCTGAATGGTCTGGCAGTGTTGTAAGCTCTGGGAGACACATGAGTGTGTTTTGCAATGCTAAATGAGTTAGTTTTAGATAGGAGCGAGAAACATACTTTTGTGAAGCTGTATTGTGTAGCAGTCTGGCTGCAGTGAAGCTGAGAGCATCACAGTAATTGTAATGAGCTGAGAGGCAGAGTGTTTTCGGTGGTAATTAAGTTAGCTGCAGGCAGAGTGCAGAGTGTTCTGTGAAATTGTGCTGTTTAGGATTCTGACTGTAGTCAAGCTGATAGTATCACAGTAATTGTAATGGATGAGAATCAGAGTTTGAGGAACAAGTGAGAGTGTTTGTGTGTAGTTGAGTTAGCTGCAGGCAGTAGTTTAGACTGTTCTGTGAAGCTGTGCTGTTTAGAATTCTGACTGCAGTCACAGTAATGAGCTGGAAGTTGTTGGGGGCGGGGGGGATAGGTGTGTTTTGTAATGCTCACTGAGTTGGCTGTAGGTAGCAGAGAGACCTCTGAAGTAATTCTGCATTTGTGTCTATGGTAACAGCACAGGTGTTTCTTGCATGCTGAGGGGAAAGCTGCCTAGAGTGATGACCTTTTGTGACCTGTGTGTGTAAATGGCTGATATCATCACATTGGAGCAGAGGATAAAAATATCACACTGCAGTGGATGATACGCTGTTTTATCTCACTCATTTACCACTCACCCCTAATGTGGTGTGTGTGTGTGTGTGTGTGTGTGTGTGTGTGTGTGTGTGTGTGTGTGAGAGATATCTGATGGGCATGAGTGTGATATGGAAAATAATTTCACTTCTCTAGTGACCTCTGAATACTCATGAGTGGTGAAGCCACGAGTGAGGTTTCAGAGGTCACTGTACAGGACTGAATACATTTCCCATATCACACGAGTACACATCATGTATCCTATTTATACAATGGGGGCCTCACTGTTGCAAAAAGGTTTCCAGGGGTGTAATAAACGGCAGTTATTTTAACTCCGGTGATGTCCTCAGGATTTATTTCACTGCGGTGAAAATAACATGGTTTATTTCACTGGAATATGTCTCACCCCTCGGGTGTGTGTGTGTGTGTGTGTGTGTGTGTGTGTGTGTGTGTGTTAGGGTTGAGCAGCACTTTTAAGGTTAAAGGGTGAAACTTTGCACTTTAATAACTTTGCCACCGTTCAACAGATTTGCCTGAAATTTTGCTATGCACAGTTGGGCATGGTAGATCTTGGGATCTGCCAACTGTCGTACCGGTCGGATATATGGCTGCAGAGTTATTAGGCAACCTCTGAATGCGCAATTATGCCTTTTTGCGCATTCTTTGCTCACGCCTACACGTTGCATGGTTTGTGCGACTGGTCTGAAAACTTCAGGGAATGTGCGGCCGGTATCCCTGATGTGCCTTTTGAAGATTTTGTGAAAAAATATTGAACTGTTCAAAAGTTATTCAGAAAAACAAGTTCCATTTATAAGTCAATGGCAAAAGTTAACAAAAAGTTCAACACTTTCGCAAATGCACTTTTTAGTGTCGTAAATGGCCCTAGTAGTGTCGCAAATCCATCCTTTTTTTTTTTTTTATTTTTTTTCCAGTTACTGATCAGAGAAATGCTTGGCATTTAAAATTGGGACTCTCGAGGAACACAATTATTTTTGTGTTCACCTAGTCCGACCCACAGGATGCTAACCATGTCTTTATTTTGGGGTTTAACACCCCAGAAATGTTTTTCAAATTTCTGGAAAAAGTAGTGTTGCACCTGCGACACTTTCGCAAAATTTTGCAAAAGCTTTCTCAAATTGCGACACTACTTTTCCAGACTATGGCCACAATGACAGGAGTTCTTTGCCACCCTGCTGTAAAAGAACGGTTTGGTCTTTTTGAGCTGAAATTTGGAGGGAAGGTAGCCAACATCTCACAGATGTGCCTTTTTGTGGTTTGGTGACATAATATTGCACGGATGCCAAGTTATGGTACTCCGAAGTTGGCATTTTTTTCCCATTGACTTGCATGGTGGTGTTCGCCATGCATTTCGGGGCTCGTATCTCGGAAATGGTGTGGGATACGTAATTTTTGTCACAACAGTGCGTCAGCGAAAACCTAGTCAGGAAACTCATGAATCATGTGAAATGTAATTTTATTTTTTTTTTTCCTACGTCGCACGGTTCCTGAGATACATAAGCAATTTAGTTTTCCAACAGCTCATTTTCTACTCCGAGGCCTGTTATTATGCATACATTCTTTGTACACACTGGCTGGGATATTCAAAGGGTTATGCATGGCGTAACACAGATCGCCATGCACAACCACTGATGCGCCCCAGCCGCGATATTCAGAAGGAAAGCGCGCCGCACAGTCCTTACGCGCTCGGGTACGCATCAGTAATGCGCAGTGCAAGTGGGGGGCGCCTACGCATACTCCACACATCCCGATATTCTGCACACAATTGAGCCAAAAAAGCAACTGTTGGCCACCCAGAGGTGAACTGCCGTACTGCAGGGCGCAACACGGCAACTGCCAGCTGTGGGTGGCCACCCGAGCTCAGACTGCACCGTCCGTCTTGGTAGCGCCCTCCCCATGGCCGATTGCAGGCATAGGTATATAAGTGAAATGTCCATTATCCCTGGTGGTTCAGTGGTCCGCTGCCAGCCCGATCGGGGGCATATGTGGTCTAAAACATTTTAAAACCATCCGTGGTAGTCCAGCGGTACCCCCCTTCCCCACCGCCATACCACCCCATCCCTCCCGGTCAGCGGTGGGTGGCAGCGCTCTGCAAGCCGCCCGCTGACTGACTGCTTACAGTATGGCTCTTGCGCCATTGGTCCTAGCGTGAGCCAATGGGCGCGCAGACCATACCATACTACATAGTCCAGATATGTGAATGGATCCATTCACATATCTGACTGTCTTATAGTACGGTTCGCACATCCATTGGCTCCACGCCAGGACCAGTGGTGTACAGCTGTACTGTACGCAGTCGGGGCAGCCGGATGGCTTAGCGGGTGGGGAGCTGCTGTCCGCCGCTGACCGGGCGGTGCAGTGCAGTGGGCGGGTAGGGATGGCGGTACCGCTGGATGACCAGGGATGGTTTTAAATGTTCATTAGACCACATATACCTGTGGTCAGGCTGGCAGTGGTCCACTGGACCACCAGGGATATTGGACGTGTTATTATATTACTCATGTCCGTGAATGGGCACTGTGCCGCGATGTGCAGGGGGTGTCGGTCCACGATGGTTGCAGCCTGGCAGGGCACCAGGCGCAAGTCGCAGGGGATCGGCGCACCTGCATGCAGATGGGGCCATAATGACATGCAAATGGCCCCATTTTCACCTTGCATGCATTATGGCCCCATTTGCATGTCCACCGCTGAATATCGCGGTTGCTGCGCCTAGTGCAGCGGCAGTTGCGCTAGCGCAGCCCCCTGCTCCTCCCTGGGCAATTTGCCACTCGCAGTGCCGGTGGCCATGGAGCGATATTCAGTGGTACTGAGCCATGGCGCAGCACCATTGAATATCACCCTGTCAACAGCCTGGTGCATCCCAGTTGTGCTGCGTCCAGGCTTGCATCATAGCCTGGCGCAGTCTGAATATCCCGCTCACTGTGTTTCTGTATGCAGCTGTTAGGCAAAAACAGAGTGTGCACCTCCATTACTGTAACAGTTAGCGTTTCCACTTGCGTTTCCATACCTGTTTGTGTTGCCATTCCTGTGTACGCCTCCGTGAATGTTACCCGCTGCGTTCTCGTTTGCGGTTGCGTTACTTTTACCATTTGCGTTTCCACTACTGTTTCTGTTTGCGTTTCTGGCATCCCTTTCGTTTGCGTTTCTCTTTCGGTTTGCGTCTTTGTTGCTGTTATTACAATTTGTGTTTCCAATTGCGTTACTGTGCTTGTGCGCATTATGGTTTGCCATTTCATACGCGCTTCCATTTGCTTTTGCATTTCTGTTTTCTTTGGCGTTACTGTTGCTGTTACCGTTACCATTTGTGTTTACAATTACGGTAACTTGACTCTATGCGTTGCGGTTTGCATTTCTGTACAAGATTCCATTCCTGTTTTCGTTTCCTTTGGCGTTATTGTTCATGTTAACTTTACCATTTGCGTTTTATAATTATGGTACCATGACTGTGCGCGTTACGGTTTGCATTTCCTTACGTGGTTGCATCTCCCTTTTGCGTCACTGTTCGGTTTGGCGTCACTTTACGCTTGCGTTTCTATTAACGTTTGCTTTACCATTTACGTTTGTCACCATGTGCGCAACCGTTGGCGCTTCCCTTGCACTTACTGTTACTATGTCACACAACATAACGTGGTGGGCTCCGCGCTCCCACCAACACATTCCATTCACTTCTACTACACATTCTCAAAAAGAAGGGAAATTAGAGACAAAAAAATCTGTTTAATGCATCAGTTAGGGTTGTTCCACAGTGAGAAAAGCGAGGAAATTCGATGTTAGGGTTGAAACCTCCCACCCTGCCCCCTCCCCAGCCGACATCGGGGTGTGAGCTGGGGTCGTCGGTCCTAACTCTCTCCCCATTCTGCTATATTTCACCACCTCAGCTTCTTTACCCGTGTGATGGAGTGAGAGGTGGGGCCGACTACCTCAACGCACACCCCAATGCCAGCTGGGGGGCAGGGTGGGTGCAAGGGGGGGTTTCAACCCTAACATCGAATTTTCTCGCTTTTGTCACTGTGGAACAACCCTAACTGATGCATTAAACGGAGTTTTTGCCTCTAAAATATTATTTATATATATTGTGTGTGTGTGTGTGTGTGTGTGTGTGTGTGTGTGTGTGTGTATGTGTGTATGTATGTATGTGTGTGTGTATATATGTGTATATGTATATATATATGTATATATATGTATATGTGTATATGTGTGTGTATATATGTGTATGTGTGTATATGTATATGTATATGTATATGTATATGTATATGTATATGTATACGTGTGTGTGTGTGTGTGTATTATGCATATATGCAAGAGCACATCAAGTGATAGGAAGGGGAGGAACCTGGTAGAGACTGCTGGGAAATCATCTGGAGGAAGTGATGCCTATGGCTGGATATCCCATGTGTTATGGCCTGCTGTGAGATTACTCTTAAAGATCTACTGTTATGGTAAGTTCTTACGCAACTGTACTTTGCTCAGAGTCTCATAGTATGCAAGTGGAGGTTGTGGGAATCTGAGCAAGATTTGTTGGATGTACCAAGCTCATTCACAGCTCGTTACTCTAACCTCTGGGCTATACTGCCAACCCCATACTTTATTAGTATTCCTCTACTGGAACATAGTCCTGTCTTCCTCCCTGACTAGTGCTGGAGGTGGCTCTAGGAGTGGTTTTCCCCTTCTGTGAGATTGCACTAACAGTTGGTGAGAGCCCAAGACTTTGTGCAGATGACTCTGGCTCTGATCTGAAATTCCAGGTACTACCTACCAGCTTACTAGTCGGGGAATCTGCTAGTGTGTGGCTGTGGATGAATACTAGTAGAAGAAACATTGGTACAAGTAACGTTTTCTTAGTCCAGCCAATCAAAAGCCAGAACTCAAGTACACAAATGGGTAGCTGTCTGTGAAGATCTATCCAAAATATAAAAGCAAATCACAATCAAGAATGCATCGATTTAATTATGGTATATATTCACACATGTCTCCTTTTTCCATGTGATTTTGCTAGATTTGTAGCTATACTTTGCATGCTGGTCGCCCCCCCCCCAACCCTGTTAAACTTTATATCCTTTCAGTATATGTTGCTTCTCTTAGAAAGTGGAGAAAACAAATTGCAACAGCACCGTCTTTTAAACCCCCCCACTCTTCGTTATCCTTGTACAATAAAGTCCCTCATTCACACCTCAGCATCTCACCCAGTTCTACAATGTGGCATCACCAGTTGGCATTAAATCTACATCTGCCTCTGGGCAAGAAAGGTCATGGGCTCTAGTCCCATATTGGGATTGGGGTCGTCCCATAAACGCTGGCCCCTTAGTGCAGTACTAGGGGGGGATGCTGTACTGTTGGGGTGCCATCCTTTGGATGAGATGTTAAATCAAGGACCCTTCTGTCTGTATGTGGTGCTGTCCTGGTGAGTGTCCAGGTAGAAGAAAAAGACCCCAAGGCACTTTTCACAAGAGTAGAGAATTTTCCTGTGTCCAGGCCCAAATCCCCGTCCCATAAAACTGGTTCATGCAGTTGTCCAAGGCTAAACATGGGTGTTGATGTACAAAAAGGCTGCCATTACATGTTGATCACTTCACTACTAGTCTGTTACTGCTTGTAAAGTGCATTGGGATACAGTGTGTATGAAAAGCACTATATGAATGCTAGTTCCTCTGCTACATCAAATCCATCGATGTTTTTTTTTTTTTTTACATTTACCCAGTATGGTAACGCCTCCCCCTCAGCAGCATTACTCACCAGCAGGGCCGCATTCCCACCACTTTCTTGAAGCAGTTCTTAACTGACTTGGAAAGTTCCCCTGACGACTGCAGCACCACATCTTTACATAGAACTCATCATGTTGCACATGTGATTCACTTGACTCGCATTGCTCCGTCCATATCCGCATCATGCCATCGTGCTTCTGCTCCAGTCCTGCCGGCATCATACAGTGGTCTCTTCTGTAATAACTTTCCCCAGTGGATCATGGTCCTGTGCACTAGGTTACTCCTCAGCACAGTAACGACTGAGTGAGAGTCTGGGATTGGACTGATATCTGTCTCCAGTCGAGGTCCTGGTCAAGGTCGCTGTCTCATTCTAGTCAGTGCCATCACCACAGGCTCTTGTGAGGGTCATCCTCCTCCTCGGACGGGCATCCGGTGTCGACTGTGTGGGAAGTATGAGGACTTCTGTGCCACTAATGGGCACTGGTGGCCAGGGGTGGTGTTGACCCATGTTGTAGATCACCTTGACTCCCTCTTGGGTGCTGGGTTGCATCCGGCAGTTCCACCTTTGGTAGTTGCCGTTCCAAGGCCTCCAGGTCTGGTACCAGTTAGTTCAGCATCATATCAGTAGTGGTCACCCAGGATAGCCGGGTGGCCTACTTGGTACACTCTTAACACAAGCCCCAACTCTTGTTCAGTGGCATTGACTTTGAGGACTCTTCCACGGCATCTTTCTCACGAGGTTGAGTGGAGGTCGACTCATTTCCTCCAGTGACTCTACCTCCTTGCTGCTCTTTTGCATCCTATGTTCGTTACTCTGAATGTCCCCTTAGATGAGGTATAGAAGCTTGAGACCTGCCCCCTTATGGACATCCTGGAACTGCATTACTTGCCGAGGGTGGCGTTCCCTGTGGTCGAAGCTGTCCTGGACCCTGTGCTTGGGATCTGGCAGCACCCTATATTCTGCTAGGCAGCTCCTCATTATATGGACTGGAAATATGCTATCCCAGTGGAAGGGGCTTTGGGTTTTCCAAACACCCATCGATAGAGGGGCTTGTGTCGGACTCCACCTTCCATAAGATGGAGGTGCAGGTGAAGCAGAAAAGCCACTCGATAAGGAGTCCAAGACATGGGACTTACTTGCCTGCAAGAAGTTTGCGTGGCTACCCTGAGCTTACATCAGGCAATATATACAGTGCTAATGGCCTGTTATGGTCAGGCGCTTTTGATAAGCTCACCAGCATGATCCTTTTGCTCCCACTCCTAGCAGGCAGGCAGAGGCTAGGAGCTGCAGGACCTAGGACATTCACTGTCCAAGCATCAGCTTCAGACAGCTCTGGACTTAGGTGAATGGTGTGCCCATGCAGTTGCTGCTGCAGTGTCCATGCATAAGGGGGCCTAGCTGTGTCTCTTGATGTTGTTTTAGAGACCCAGCACAAGTTGTCAGATGTGCTGTTTCTTGGTACCAGCCTCTTTGGCCCTGGGTTTGTAAGACCATTTCACCCACCTAGTGTTACTCTGCACTGTATAGTATCATCCTAGCAGGCTAAGCCTCAAAAAAAGGCTCTTCTTAATGGCTAATAACAGCCTTGTTAGTTGACCCTTGGCTTCAATTTTGGCTACTGTCCACGTGAACGGCAAAAAAGTGTTTGGAAATGACGCTTCATAGACTTCAATGGAGTGTGCCCGCAGGCTTTCCCTATACAGATGTCAGAAAATATCAGATCGCGGGGATGGAGCAGACTAGTACAAAGTGGAAAGGGATCATGCGGCTAGCCCCTCGGGGACAAATTGCAATCCCTTCTCTTCCTTTGTGGGGGCTTTTCAAAAATAATTAGCAAAGTGCCACAGAGGAACTCCCATTGAGGTAAGGGAGCTTGTGTTTTGTTTGGCTGCTCGAGAAACGTTCACTTTAAGGTGCACTTGGCCGCCATCTCTTTGTACCAGCCGTGGGCCAGTATGTCAGCGATGCTACTAGAGAAAGTGGATGGGTGCTCTTTCAAAGGCCTGGACCACCTGTTCTCTTAATTATGAGAGTCTCTGCCACCATGGGACTTACTGCTGGTGCTTGCTGAGCTGATGGGTAAACCATTCAAGCTAATGGACACATGTAAGCTGTCACACTTGTCATGGAAGACTACGTTTTTGGTCATGATCACCTCAGCCAGATGTGTGAGTGAGCTCCAGGTGCTCTCATTGGGGTCTTCCACAGGACAAGGTTGTCCTTTGCTCCTACATGACGTTCTTGCCCATGGTAGTCTCGAGTTTCACCTTAGCCAGGCAATTTTTATCTCCCTATCTACTTTCCAAAGCCTACTTCGGATGTCAGTGGTGAGCTGCAGAGTCTGAATGCACACCGGGCACTCCTCTAAAACAAGGAGTGCATAGCAGGGGTTTACAGTGAAGCTTGCCAGCTGTGTGACCTACTGTATACCGTTAGGTAGGCAGCGCCAATAGGGCACCACAATCGGGGTGAGGGGCAAAAAGGTAGTGAGTGACAGAGGCGTGCTGGATTTCGCAGTACCCTGCACTCATGACTGTTTTTGCTGCAGACACTGTTCTCTGGTCCACTCGTGCCCAGACCCAGAGGATGTTATATTAGTGTCTGAGGGGTGCGCGGGATGGGCCCCCTCCAAAAACCAGCACTCCTACCCTGCTCACCCTTGTCGCCGTAGCCGAGTTGCAGTGGAATGTGGGGCCACAATCATTGCGGACGACATATTTCTGGCACCCTAATTTACGGCGACCAGATTCATGTCGCCATGCAGTGGGTGAACCGTGACCTACACTGAAGTTGCTACAGGCAGAACAGTAGAATGGCAGAAAAGCCGATGACTGCCCAGTGGATAACCCCCCTGTATCAGTCTGTGCTGCAGGGTGACTGGTAGAAAGCCACCCAAGGGGTTGAATGAAGGCTCATTCTACCAGATAATGCTGCCTCTGTTACTACTGCCAGGTACAGCCCGGTCGAAGAGATCTACAGGGCTGCTACCTGGTCCAGTACTCTGTCATCTTGATGTTGCATTTGGAGCCTCTGTACTCCAGTCTCTGTTCGCCAAACAGTTGTGGTGCGTGCCTTATCTCTTCCCCGCCCCCCCCCGCTGGACTGCTGGAAGTCTGCCTAAGTGTGGTTAGTGAACTGACCCCAGGTTGGTAAAAACAGAAGGTACATTCCTGTAGTTGTAATTCTACTACTGGTATTTAGTTCACATCCATGTGACTCACGTGACCGCTCCTGGCAATTAATACACAGATCCCTGTTTCCAGCGTGCAAGATCTGACATTTTGAGTGGGGGTGGTAGGTGGAAGCAGAGGACAGCATAGGTTGTGTTGGTGGGAGAGCCAAGCTGGAAGGTGTCTGGTGACTGAGCAGGCTCAGTGGACACTGCTTAAGTGTGGATGCAAATGGAATACCAGTTGTAGAACCATGGTTAAAAGTAAATAACCTGTGTTTCAGAGTCCAGGATGTAGATAATGTGGAAAGCACCAAGTGATATAAAATGGAAGGGGGGGCACTATATAAAATGGAAGGGGAGTTGGGACCACAACCAAGTCAGCAGGAGCTGGGACTGTTCTGTTTTGTTATTGAAGTTCCAAAGAATAGAATTTCTCAATTTGGTTCCACACTCCTCCTCCACGGAATGGAATTTCCTCCACAGCAGTAGGAATGAGCAGATCCTTGGTCAGGCTACCCGAAACCTGTCCTGTTTTCTGCCTAGAGACAAAGTATGCTCAGTACTTCTCACTCTCCTGCAATAGTGGAAACAAAACAATCCCCACCCACTCCTCCCTAGCACCTGGAAGGGCTCGGAGCCCCAAAGTCTCCCTCCTACCCCAAGCCTGCCCCTTAGATTTTAAACAGTATACCAAACTGATAGCCTTCAGTCATGTGCCTGTACTGTGTAATAAAACAAACCATCCACTATGGTTCTCAAGAGGTGGCTGGGAAGGTTGGGGAGAAAAAGACAGCATTCAGGAAGTATAAGGAAATGCAGAAGGAGCAGGACAGAGAGTTGTACCAGTTAAATCAAAAGGAAGTGGGGATGGCAGTCAGAATAGCAAAGGCCCGAACCGAGGATAAAAGATGGCCAGCTTGGTTGAGAAGGAGAGAAAACCTTTTATAGGTACATTAGGGAGCCAAGAAAGACCAAGGGAGGGATAGTGAGGTTTAATAAAGGGGAGGGAGGGTGGGCAGAGAGGGACCTTGGAAAAAGCTGATACTGAATGAATACTTTTGCTCAGTATTTACAAAAGAAGAGGAGGGGGAGATAACTAATCCAATCAATAGAAGCACTCCGGACGGGGGGTCGATACCAGTCCTCTCACAGAAAAAAAGGTTCTGAATGAACTAAAAACAAGGTGGACAAAGCAATGGAGCCTGACGGGATTCACCCCAGAATTCTAAAAGAACTAAGAGGAAAACTAGTGACACCACCAACTACCCTTTTTAACAAATCGTGAGAGGATGGTGTGGTACTTAAGGACTGTAAAAGGGTGGATGTGATTCCCCTTCACAAAAGTGGGGGCAAAGCAGAGGCAGGAAACTACAGACCTGTTAGCTTGACCTTAGTGGTAGGGAAAATGATAGAATCACTTCTGAAAGAAAGAATTGTCGAGTATCTAGAGGCCAGCAGGGCACAGGACTCAAGGCAGCATGGATTCACAGCGGGAAGGTCATGTCGGACGAATCGAATAGATTTCTTTGACTGGGTGACCAAAGTAGTAGACCAGGGAGGGGCTGTGGACATGGCCTACCTAGACTTTAGCAAGGCATTTGATGCAGTCCCATGCAAAAGATTAATAAACAAATTAGCCAGCCTGGGAGTGGGTCCCAGGGTGGTAGCCTGGGTAAAAGATTGGCTGGACAACAGGACACAGAGGGTAATAGTAAACGGAGTCCACTCCAAAGAAAGGGGTGTTATTAGCGGGATACTGCAGGGTTCAGTAATGGGTCAGTTTCTCTTTAATGTCTTTATAAGTGATATTGCAGAGGGACTGGAAGGAAAAGTATGCCTCTTTGCAGATGACACAAAGATCTGCAACAGGATTGATACACAAGGGGGGGATGTGGAAAGGATGAGAAGGGACTTGGCAAGGTTGGAGGAATGGTCAAAAGTATGGCAATTTAGATTCAGTGCAAAGAAGTGCAAAGTAATGTACCTGGGGAAACAAAAACCCAGTGGAAGAGTACACAATGGGATGAGGTATTAACAACGGCAGAAATGGAATGGGACCTGGGGGGTAGTCATATCTGATGATCTAAATGTAAGCGAGCAATGTGAGAAGACAGTAAGGATGGCTGGGGGGATACTGGGATGTATAGGGAGAGGCATCACCAGCAGAAAACGGGAAGTTGTTATCCCACTGTACAGACAGTTGGTGAGACCCTATCTGGAGTACTGCATGCAGTGCTGGAGACCCCATCTCTGCAAGGACATAGACGGGATGGAGGCAGTCCAGAGGAGGGCAACTAAAATGGTGCAGGGTCTGCAACAGAAGCCATATGAAGAGAGACTAAAGGAGCTTAATATGTATACCCTTGAGGAAAGGAGGGTGGGGGGGCATGATAGAAACTTTCAAGTACCTCAAGGTAATCAACAAAGTCCAAGAGGGTAGTATCTTTCATAAAAAGAAAAGTGCAAGAACAAGGGGACACAATTTGAAGATTTGGGGGGTCTCGGGCAATGTGAGGAAGTATTTTTTTCACAGAGATGGTGGTGAATACATGGAACGGCTTTTCTGAGGAGGTTGTGGGGTCAAAAACAGTGGGGGAATTCTAGAATGCATGGGACAGACATAAGGCAATTCTGGTGGGGGGTAGGAAGAAGTAGGCTGTTGGTTAACTAGGATCTGTGGCTTATCCAATAGGTACGGAAATGGGCAGACTAGGTGGGCCAAGCGTTCATCTGCCGTCAAAGTCTGTTTCTATCCCAAATCCCATATCTACCACCTCAGCCAGCTCAGTTACCACCCGGTGACCTGAACAGTTATTTGCACCAGCAGTCTCGTTTGATGTGATTTAAACTGGTGTCACCAAACCAAATCCCAGCTCTGTGCAGTTTTTTCTTTGTGTGGGTCTGGCACACCCAAAATAAAAACTTGGGATCTTGTACCAGATTGTGGACCTCCAGCTTGTTTCTTTACAGTGTGGGTTGACACCAGCCAGCGTTTTTTGCCTCCTGAGAAGCCAGAAGTGCGACCCAGGGATCCTGTGTACTAATGGATGCATGTATCGGAAAGTATTTTTATTTCCCCTTCTTCCTCCTCTTGAAAACAGGTCATGGTTTCAGGAAGTAGAAATAAGTATTCGTAAAGTGTAGCAAAATATCTTTAACTGGGAGGGTTGCAGGTGACTGAACTGGCCAATTAAATTGCTAAGCAGAAGCAGTCTTTCGGTTTTCATATGGCGGTTATTGATCTAGAATGGCATCGTTCACGGAGGCAGATTGGAATCAATTTTTTCTTTTTATTTTCAGATTCAACGTATGCAATTGTCATGGAAGATTTAAACCTACATTACAGATTTCTTAATTGGAGAAGGCGAATAAGAGAAATAAGAGAAGTTCGAGCAGTGCGTTATCAGGAGAGATACAAACATGTCCTAGTTGATGGAGACATTCTGAGGTAAAGATGAGATGTAGAATGATGTTGAAGTGCTTGTGTTTGGTAGTTCAGTTGGCTTTCTGCAGATGAAAGCTGGATCCTGTGACTTGTGATAAGTTTGGTAATTTCAGTGCTGACTAAGGCTGTTGTAACAGTTTTACTCAATAACCGTGATCATTTTCATGGGTGACAGATATATCTGCTTACTTGTATAGCAGTAAATTGTGAGAACCTAAGTTTTCTGATTATCCTCTGCCTGCACCAGTACAGGACATGACCTATGGTTAACTTACCCCCACCCTCCCATACCAGCTTAGGCAGGGAACTTCTAAGATTGACAACTTTGCCCCTTGTATTCTAAAGCGTGTCAAAAGTTTCCAAATTGTTTGCTTTCTCCAGTTTTTATGGACTGAATGTTTCTAGTCCACAGATTTTTATTTCGGATGCAACACTCCTCCACAGAGCCTCCGGGCAGCATCAGCTAGAGCCTGTGCTCTGATGTGTGGCGCAGTCCAGAGTGCTTGATAGCTGCTGCTGTGTACTTGGACTCTTATCCCCTTGATACTGTCAGGTGCTTGTGTTTTGGCACTGGACCAATTCTTTGCATCTGGAACCAAATTGGGACATGTCTTGGCTGAGTTTTTGGTTTGAATCCAGGCCACTTACACTTCATTGAGGGACCAGTAACCGACTGTCAGTGAGGCTCACAATTTACTCCCCAGATATGTCCTTTGTAGGGAGAAAAAGCAAGGATTGTCAGGGATCACTCCAGCCCACCATTCTCCTAAGCAGACCTAGTGAGTGACTGCATCATCTCACTCTGCCCAAGAGTTGAATGCCACGCCTAGGAAGCCCACTCCCTGGGATCAGGAGGCTGGAGATGATAATGCTCCTCTCGCAGCTAGTGGGTAGACTTAACAAGGCCTTTGAGGAGAACCACTTCTTCTTTAGTTTGGATTACTTGCTCTACCCTGCCACCCCGACCTGAAGGCTCGGGGCAAGGCATTTGGAAATCTGATCCAAGTCAAGACTCTGGAACTTGATCCCCCTCCAAGAAGCAAAAGAAAAAGGAAGGCCTCTTCTTCCCCAGGTATCTTTTTCCCCTTCACTTTCATATTGGGAAAACTGGGCTCAAAACATATGTACCTGTAGTGGGGAGTTTACAATACAGTGTTGGGGTGGCCCCCTCCTGGAACATTTAATCATAGTACTGTAAGAGACTTATCAAATTTGGTTGGGGCTTTCTGTCACCACAAGACCCTACGAATGAGTGGGGCTTGTGTGTGCTTTTAAAACTTAATTACCAATTTAGTAAGAGCGAGTCCTTCTCCTGGGAGGCACATCATTACTTGCGGGGTTTACACAGTACAAAAGCCTGCTGTAGCGAGCGGGGCGGGCCACGCGCAGAGACACACGCATTTGCACGTGTCTGTGTGCGCTGGGATACACATTCTGCTCGTAAGTGGATATTTTATTCACAATAATCGTTTAAAGAAATGGAAGGCCAATTCAAAAGGTGTGCTGAGTGTCATATGTACACTGAAGGGATACAAATCAATGTATTTATATGTGACAAGTGTAAACAGGTGGAAATGCTGAAAGAGGAAATTACACGTTTATTGGGAACTAAATCTGAGAATGAGGAAATTGTAAGTCTGGAAACATTCATAGACTCTACGGTATCTAAAATAAGTGACAAAGCACAGGAAAGTGATTCTACTTATGGTGTAGTTCAGCGAAAAATAAACTTAGATTCAGAACAGGAAACAGAAGGATGGGCAAATGTATCTAAAGTTTAAAACCAAGAAAAGAGGGGGTCAAATTTACAATAGTGCACCTATTACATTGCAAAACAGGTTTTCACCCTTACAAACTGTGGATTCTGTAAAATCTATCACTGATGAAGTTCATGTTTCGAATATACAGACGTTAAACCAGGAAAATAGTGTAATAAAGGCATTAAATAGTGATTTGTTGATTTATAGGAGATTCCTTGATAAGGGGGTTGGATACCATGCTATGCAAAGGACGTAATGATCTCACTATGGTGAGCATGTTGCCTGGAGTCAAGATTCAGGTTATAATTATACTTGTGGATGGGCTTATGGAAAATACTACAAGTCCTCTGGTTTTATTGCATGTAGGAATAAATGACATTCCAAATTGCAATTTACAGGATATTTTCTTGGATTTTCAGAAAACCTTACGGAAAATTAAACAAAAAGGGGGTTCCGTAACAATATCAAGCATACTACCGGTGTTTTGTTTTCACTCAGCCAAAACTTCCAAAATAAATACTTATGTTTTCCAGGAAGTCTGTTGCCCCTTACCCCTGACTTTAAACTTTAAACAGATGGTTAAGAGAATTGTGCAGGAAAGAAAGGGCTGGATTTTTGGATAATTCATTGGCATTTAATAATCCAAGCCTGTTTAAGTATGATGGACTGCATCTGGAGAGGGCGGGGACCCGTTATTTAGCTAAGAGATTCAAAGAAGCTACAAAAATTAATTTAAACTAAATGAAAGGGGGGATGGGAGCTTTGTCAGCACAAATCCACAAAGAAGCAAAAACATGGAAAATAAATCTAATAAATCAAAGTTTTGGAATTGCTTGTTAGTAAATGCTAGGAGCTTAAAAAATAAAATGGGGGAATTTAGAGAGATTTTGGTAACCAACAACATGCATATAGCTGCTGTGACGTAAACGTGGTGGGATATTAATGATAATTGGGGTCAGGATATTGAGGGTTACACGTTATATAGGAGATCAAGAGCATTCAGGAAAGGGGGAGGAGTGGCCTTGTGTATATAATAGACGGCATAAAATCAGAATTAACGGTACCATCCTTGGATATGGAGGATCAAGTATGGATTAAATTACTACCAATACAGGCTCCAAAAATCATTTTAGGTTTAATTTTACAGAGCTCCATCATCCACTTCACAATATAATACGAGCTTGTTAGACCACATGTTGACTTTAGATCCAACAGATAGGATACTAATTTTAGGTGATCTAAACCTACCAGGAATAGATTGGGGAACATCTTATGCGGTAACACCTTTTGAGAGAGAGTTTCAAATTGTATGTGATCAAATAGGCTTAGTCCAGTGTGTAGAAGAGCCAACTAGGGGTGAAACACATACTGGATATAGTTTTGACAAATATGGGTGACACCCTGTGTGAGCGCAAGACCTCCGTTGCTCTAGAAACAAGCGACCACTTCACGGTGGAATTTAAATTGGCTGAACCAGTATCAATCCATGGGGGTAAAACCGCTATTTATGATTTCGCAAAAGCGAATTTTGTTAAAATGAATATAAATCTCTCAAAATGAGAATGGAGAAATGAGTTTGGTGATAGACCCTTGAATGAAATCTGGGATATATTTTACACAAAAATAAAACAGCAAGAATTGGAAAATATTCCCATAAAACAAAAGTATACCGGGAGAAAGAATAAAATACAGTGGTGGACTCTCAAAATTAGATTACTAATTAACAAAAAAACATAAACTTTATAAAAAGTGGAAAACAAATAGATCATATATAACCAGAAATCAATACAGACAATTAACAAATCAAATAAAAAAACATATTAAGAGGGCCAAAATTGACTATGAGTCAAGCTTGGTTAGCAGAGTAGAGGGAAATCCAAAGGCCTTCTATGCTTATATTAGTAATATAAAAGGAAATTCAAATACTATAGGCTCATTAAGAAAATTAAATGGTGATAGTACATCTGATAAAGAAATGGCAGATATAGCAAATAATTTATTTTTCAACTCTTTTTTCAAATGATAAATCTTTTAGCATGGTGTGAAGGTTTATTCCTGACCTAAATGAAAGTATAATAATAACTTGTACAGAAATTAAAGAACGACTAGTTAAATTTGACCCTACTAAATCCCCCGGTCCTGATGGACTTCATCCAAGAGTACTTAGGGAATTAGCTGAGACAATAGCCTCTCCTTTGACATACATTTTTCAGCAGTCCCTAAATACAGGTGAGGTACTTGAATGCTGGAGATCAGCAGTTGTCCCAATCTATAAGAACGTGAATAAGATGGATCCAGCTAATTATAGGTCTATTAGCCTTACTGCCATACCCTCAAAGTTCCTGGAAGGGGTGCTAAAGGATAGAATACAAGAACATCTAGAAATAAATCATCTTACAGATAAATTCTAGCACGGCTTTGTAAAGGGTAGGTCGTGCCAAATGAATATGTTGGCCTTTTACAATCTAGTTATTGATGGACTGGACAAGGGTATCCCCATTGATGTGCTGTTTCTCGATTTCTCAAAGGCGTTTGACAGACTACCTCACTATGAATTAATACAGCAAATGAGTAATCTGAATATAAATTCTTATATAATACATTGGGTTCAGAATTGGTTACGTGATCGGAGTCAGCGCGTGAGTATTAGAGGGGAATTGTCCGATAGTTTGGGAGTGACTAGTGGGGTGCCCCAGGGATCAGTCTTGGGCCCCTGTCTCTTCAATCTCTATGTATCAGCACTTCAAATAAAACAAATCTGTATGGTTGCAAAAGTTTGCTGATGATTGTAGGGTTGGAGCAGAAGTAAATATTGGATTAAACACTTCAAACTTACAAGATGTAAGAAATGATAGAGCCATATGGTCTAACAAATTCAAATTGGCACTGAACCTAGATAAATGCTTCATTATGCACTTGGGAAACAGAAATTCTAAACTACCTTATGAATTAGGAAATATACCGCTCAAAATAACATACGAGGAGAGAGATTTGGGTATAACAGTTTCTGGCAATGTGACATTCTCATCACATTGCCAGAATATAGCCCAGAAAGGAAACAGAATCCTGAATTGCATACTGAGGCACATATCATCTAGAAGTAGGGAGGTTGTTTTGCCCCTGTATGTATCCTTGGTGAGGCCCATTATGGAATATGGAGCACAGGTGTGGTCACCTTTTAAAAAAACGGGATATCATCCTGTTGGAGAGGGTGCAGAGGAGAGCAACAAGAGTTGTTTGTGGTATGACAGGAAAGAATTATGAGACTAGATTGACTGAGTTGAACATGTACTCCTTGGAGGAGCGTAGAAAGTGAGGAGACATGTGCTTGGTGTATAGCGCTTGGCAAAATGATCTGTGGGATGTCACGGGGTTAAAATTCAATAGCTGTATGTATGAAACTAGGTCCCACCCAATGCAGTTAACAGCATCTAATAGTAATAAAGCGACAACTACATGGTGGTTTAACCAAAGGGTGGTGCATGCTTGGAATGCATTGCCGCTAGAGGTTGTAGCTAGTCAGTCTATTACCGAGTTTAAATCTAAATGGGATAGGAATATGCATCAGATTAGAAATTAGATGACAGTGGCGAGCATATAGGACGCAAGTCCATTCAGCTCAGTATCTTCCTATACTGACCAAAAAAGACCATTAATGATCAAGAACGATGGAAAATTTGGAGATGCTGTAGTAAGGAAACATATTTTTAGGAATAGGTCAGAACCCTGTATAAACGAGGAGACTAGAATCGCAGTAGTACCTTAGGAGAGGAAAATAGTGTCCGGACTGGATTCTGAACATCCTGTATGTTTAGTAAACTCAAAGGCACTTAATTGGCCTGTATAGTTCACAATAATAATAACATAGTAAGTTCAGGTTAGACAGGACTTTAGTGTCCATGAAGTCTGGCCCACCTGCTCTATAGAAAGGGACCAACAAGTATGCTGATCTTCGAGGACATCGCCTCTGTAGAGCCACACCCTTGGGAACTGTAAGCCATCAGCACCAAGTGGGAAATTTTGCCTAGCTGGGGCCACTGGGGTGACTGTCTGCATCCATCCGGAAAGGAACGGCAGTCCTCAGTTGATGGTCGGGTGTTACTTTGACAGACATTTAAACTAGCTGAGGGGGGTGGCGGAAGGCAAAGGGGTGTCATAAATTGCACCCCCACCCCACTGGCTATGATGGAAGGTAGAGAAATTCTGAGGGAAAATGATTCTCATCAGAATGAAAGACAACCAAGGTAGCAAGAGATCAGCAGAGGAGTAAGGGGGGGGCAGAGAGAAGTCGAAAGTGTGAAAAGGAGAGAAAGGGGAAACTGCAAGAAAACATGGAAAGGGACAGGAGTAGGACTAACAAAATCTGGATAGCCATGTGTGCCAGTGCTAGAAGGCAGGGAAATACGATACCAGACTTGGAGGCCACCATGGCTGAGGCAGAGCTTGACATTGTGGCCTTCACTGAAACTTGATGCTCTGCCTTCCCAGCCTCCTTTTGCTTTAATGGACAGAGAACTGTATCAGTTAAAGCAAAATGAGGCTGGGAAGGCAGTCAGAACAGCAAAGGCCCAAACCGAGGAAAAGATAGCCAACTCAGTTAAGAAGGGGGATAAAACCTTTTATAGGTACATCAGGGAGTAAAGGAAGACCAAGGGAGGGATAGTGAGGCTTAATAAAGGGAGGGAGGGTGGGCAGAGGGAGACTGTGAAAAGGCAGAGATACTAAACAAATATTTTGTCTCGTATTTACAAATGAAGAGGGGAGGTACATAAAACAAACAGTAGTAACACTGTGGATACAGAAGTTGATACCAGCCCATTTACAGAAGAAAGGGTTCTGAAAGAACTCTTAAAACTAAAGGTGGACAAAGCAATGGGACCTGATGGGATCCCAGAATTCTAAAAGAGCTAAGGGTAGAACTAGTGACACCACTGACTACCCTTTTTAACAAATCATGGGAGGATGGGGTGGTACCCGAGGTCTGGAGGAGGGCAGATGTAATTCCCCTTCACAAAAGTGGGAGCAAGGCAGAAGCAGGAAACTACAGACCTGTTAGTTTAACCTCAGTGATAGGGAAAATGATGGAATCACTTCTGAAGGAGGGGCACAGGACCCTAGGCAGCATGGATTCACAGCGGGAAGGTCATGCCAGACAAATCTGATAGATTTCTTTGTCTGGGTGACAAAAACAAGGTTTTTCAAATAATCATCCCCCACAGAAAGGGCATTCTTGGAAGAAGAGGTGTCCAAGCTACTGGTGGCAAAAGCAGTGGGACCAGTACCCCTTTCTCAAAGGGGGGGAAGGGTTCTACTCAAGATATTTCCTAACCTTGAAGAAAACCTGGGAGTGGCGACCCATTTTAGACTTAAGAGCTCTAAACGGGCACTTAAAGCCAAAGTTCCAGATGGTAACTCTGGCAGTGATTCTTCCCACACTTCAACAGGGAGACTGACTGGCATCATTGGATCTAAAGGATGTCTACTTCCACATATCCATTAGAGAATCGCACAGAAAGTACCTACGGTTCAGACTACCTTCCACTCACTACCAATTCTCAGCCTACCATTCTGTCTAACCTCTGCTTCCAGAGCATTTACAAAGTGCTTGGCAGCAGTGGTGGCACACTTAAGGAGGCAGGGCATCGCAGTATTCTCTTACCTAGATGACTGGTTAGAAATCTGTCAGTCGCCACAGCAGGTAAAGAGAGGCGCTCTAGTACACCAGGTCCACACTGGAGTCACTGGGGTTTTTCATAAACTCCCAGAAATCCGTACTACAACCTACCCAAGTACTTCACTTCATAGGGGCAGATTTGGACACCCTGCAAGGAAAGGCATTCCTCCTTTTGGACAGAGTGGACAACATCCTGCAACTAGCAGGGTTATTCACTCTAAGGCCAACACCAGCAAGGTGCTTTGTACAGCTGCTAGGGCACATGGCTGCAGCAGCAGCAGGGACAGTGCAGGGTTGCAGATTCCAGATGAGGGATATTCGGTTCCATTTTGGATCACACTGGTGTCAAAAGGAAGGACCTGATTTTAAAAATGGTGCCAGTACCAAGGCCTTTCATACATACCTTCCAGTGGTGGCAAGACTGGTCCAACCTGAAAGAGGGAGTTCCATTCAAGAAGGAATCTCCATCCTGATCCTCAGAACAGATGATTCCTCCTGGGATGGGGGGACATCTGGGGAACTAGGGTGGAAAGAAAAAAAAATTCATTGGTCGATCTTTGGCGTAAAGTTGGGCTTTCGCTTCCGTGGATGATAATCATCATTTCACCAACTTTCGAGGAAATTCCACCAAAAACATGTGGATTAAATGTAAGATCTGCATGGTAATGTATTAAACTGTGGGAAAAATTCTGCAGAATTGATCACTGTCGGTGTTCAGCTGTTGCCCCACAGTTTAATTCGTGCCAATCGTTTGGCCCTGTATCTTAGCCCCCGCTGATCACTGGCCCCATAGAACCTCTCCATATAAAATGCTCATTCTCTGCTGGCTAGTGGCCCCCTACCTGCCAATCGCTAGCCCCCCCTTTTTTTTTTTTCTTTTTTAAAATAAGTGTCCATCCAGTCCCCCTAGGAACCAATCGCCGCTCATACGAAGAATAAAATACTCTCACCCTGGTGTCTAGCGGGCCCCCCACCATCTATCGCCATCCCATAGAAAATAAAATGTTAGTGTCCAGTCCCTCTCCGGATCGCCCTCCATATAAAATATTAATGTTGTGCTCTCATTCCTGGTGTCTAGTGGACCCCAGCCCCCACCCTAGCAGGTAATCCATCACCACCCGCTCCCCCATTCTAACCCCAAGTGGGTGATCAGCACAGCCCTCTTCTCTCCTCTGCGGCTGGCCACCCATTGAGCTGAATGAATGAGCGCATGCTTGTACAAGCACGCACTCATTCATTGCCACCCCCGGTCATCTTTCAGTACAGTTTTCTGGGGGTAGAGAAGGGGGGGCTGTTTGGTCACCCACAGGAGTGGTGGGATGGGGGTGAATGGCATTGTGGACCCCTCTGCTCATTTATTGAGCTAGGGCGAACGCACAGTGCATGGCACATGGTCCCCAGCAAAGTTACTACTGCACATAAATCTCTTGGAACTCTGGGCAGTGCTTTGCTTCTCTGATAAGACAGGGTGGTACAAATCAGGACGGACAACATCACCACAATGTATTACATCAGCAAGCAGGGAGGGACAAGATCCGACCTGCTGTGTACAGAAGCAATTAAAGTATGGAGTCTGGCCTACTCCCTACAAGTGTCCTTGATGGCTGTCCAAAGACAATACCTAGACAGATACACTCAGCAGAATCAACCAAAGCCGTCACCAGTGAAGCCTCAACAGACAGGTGTTGGAGGCTGTATTTCGAAGGTGGGGTACCCCAGAGCTGGATCTCTTCGCATCAGGAGAGAATCATCAGTTGCCAAAGTTCTGCTCCAGGCCACCGGCAAGGGGCACAGTGCACATGGATACACTGGTGCTAGATTGGTCAGTGAGGAGACAATATGCTTTTCCTCCATTTTCTCTGTTACTCAGGGTCCAGATCAAACTCTGGTCCAAGCCAGCTACCATGATACTGATGGCTCCGGATTGGGCCAGGCAACCCTGGTACTCAATCCTGCTGTCCCTATCAGTGGCCAGTCCCATACACCTTCCTTAGTGGCACAATCTCCTCACCTCTTCACAAGGGAGGATCCTGTACCCGAATTTCGGGTCACTCAGACTCAAAGCATGACTCTTGAGCTCCTAGAGTATTCCAAATTACCACTTTTTTCACCCCTTTTTTTTCCTGCCCCCATCTTGGTGTGCACGTCTCACTATGATACGCCCTCCTGTCGTGTCACCCCCCCCCTTGCCCGCCTGTACCACCACTGGACTGCCACCCGGAGGTGGCGGAACTACCGGGGGGAGGGCAACCTCGCCAGGAGAGGAGAGCTGCCGTTGGGTGGCTTGATCCTGCTCCCTTCCCCCCTCAAATGCCTGTGGCAGCAAGGGACCCTCTATGGCAGCTAACTGTATCTTCAAGAAAGTTTTCAAGGCTTTAGTATGTTTAGAGTCTTCATAGGAACTAATCTTATAGACTAAGTTTTATTAATTTTAGTAATATACTAAAAATTAATAAAAACTGAGGTCCCATAAGGACATTGGTTCCCTGTGGGGAGATGATGGAACCTCCATTTGAGCCTATGGTGACAGCACATTTGAAGTTTGTCACTTGGAAAGCCATATTCGTAGTGGCTATCACTTTGGCTAGGAGAATGTGAGGTACAAGCCTTGTGCATAGAACAGAACTACATCTCACTCCATAGGGACAAACTGGTACTCAGAACCAATAGGAAATTCCTTCCAAAGGTGGCTTCTGATTTTCACTTAAACCAGTCACTTTACCAGTTTTCTTCACTAAACACTCTAGTTCAGGTGAGCGCAGGCTGCATAGCCTGGATGTCAAGAGAGCTCTCCGCTATTACCATGATCATACTAAGGCCCATAGGCAGGACAGACAGCAGTTGTTCCTGACCAGTGGGGATGTGGGAAACAGAAAGCCAGCTTCAAAAAGAACAGTTGCATGCTGGATAGTGGCATGTATCCAGTTCTGTTACAGTAAAACTGGTAAGGAGCCCCCAGTAGGCCTGAGGGCACATTTAACAAGCGTACAGCTGCTAGAATTGCAGCTGCCAGGAATGTCCCCTTATTGGAAATTTGCAAAGCAGCCACGTGAAAAACGGTATATACTTTCACGAAGCACCACAGTCTGGATACCCAATCCAGAAGTGATGCCAGGTTTGGCAGAGCTTGTTTCCTAAATAAGGTTCTGGGCCCTCCTCTAAAGGTACTGTTTGGTAGTCTGCTAGAGTTAATCATGCTGAAGAATTTCTGGGGTTAGAAGAAAAAAAATCACTCACCGCAGTAATCTTGTTTCTTCCAAGGTATTCTTCAGTATGATTAATCGGCAGACCAGGTGGGCCAGGTGGCCCTTTTCTGCAGTCACATTCCTACGTTCCTATTAACTCACCCACCCTACCTCCCCTTCCAGAACCAGTTAGCCTGTGCATTACAGCTGGTATCTCTTATCTCTTATTCTCTGCTTGTTATAAAGGTCTTACACTGGTCAAGTTGTGTTTAAAACCGGGTGGCCCTGGTTTTTCTTGTTATGGTCCTAGCTGACAGATTTTGAAAGGGACTTTTTAATGTTTTAATGTTGGTTAATTATTTTAATTAATATAGTTAGTATAGCTTAGGAGGTAATTACCCTGCAGGCTCCAGCGAAATCTGAGCATTACAGAACGCAGCAGTTGGTAAGGGCAGCAGTTTGAATGGTGACACGAGCCAATAGATATTTCATCATTTGCATAAATTCCATTCATCTCTGGGGCAATGCAACTCAGGAGGCTGACTGCTAGAGTTAATTATACTGAAGAATACCTTGAAAGAAACAAGATTACTGCGGTGAGTAATTTTTTCTTCTGTGTCTGTTCTATGTACCCCAGCATCCCTCTGGCACTGCCTACTGCCTGGGGACTGGAGGCTTTCCATTTCTATGCTTGGGGCTGGTGGGAGGGGAGTTGGAGAACATAGCTATGTGGGTGGGGTGCTTTTTAAAATATCTTTAAAAAAAGCATCTAAGCACAGTGGCACTTTGCCAGTGAAGCACCTTGTCAACTGGCAGAGTGCCCACTTCGCTCAAAGCACTACATATAGTGGCACAGCCAGGCAGTCTGCCCACTTCCTCATTCAAAGCACTACGTGTAGTGGCACATTGCTACTATGTGTAATTTCCACCTTGTAAAGTGGGAACTTTGCCAGGCAAAGAACTATATGAAGTACCAATTTATGCTACACAGAGTTGAGAAACTTTACAAATAAGTTCCTGTAGTAGTTTCCCACATTGCCCATCTCCACTTCTGATTAGGGATGTTGGATAATGTGGTGATCATCATTTTGATCTGACCAAATTATCCTATTTTAAGTCCTATCCGAACCGAATCATGGCAGATAATGTAAAGCTCTATTAGGTTGGATAATGCAATATCCGAGCATCTCTATAGAGTCCACCCTGCTTTCCAGCTTCATGTCTTCAGCAGACTTGGGCAGCCTGCTTGAGAATGTAGCTTCCTGATCATTGTGAGGGATGGAGCGGAGAGTTCTCCTCAACTGCATGTCCTGCTCAACTCTGAGTAGTGCCCGTGAACCGCAACCCTTTGCTGTCTTGCCCTGCAGAGGAAGATCAGGAAAAAGCTGATATCCTGAGCAAATACTTTTTAGTCTTAAAGAGGAAGGGAAGTGGATGGTCCACATAAAAGCAATAGAGACACGGGGGGTGGGGGGTTTAGACACAAGTCCCTTTACAGAGGAGAGAATCCTGAAAGGACTTGCAAATCTGAAAGTAGATCAGGTAGGATATATGGTGATGCTGTAGGTAGGGGGAAAATATGCAGAGTAGGTAGGCCAAACAGTCTTTATCTGCTGGCAAATTCTGTGTTTCTATGACAGAGCTATGGGGCCAGACGAGTTGAACCTAAAGGTACTGAAGGAGCTCTGGGAGGTACTGGCTGCACCTCTGATGGTCCTCTGTAGCAACTCACTGGAAGTGGGTGGTTCTAGAGGAGTGGAGGCAGATGTACTCCTGCTGCACAAAAGCGGCAGCAGGGAGGAGGCTGGTAGCTGTAGATCAGTCTGCAGCATCAGTGGTAGGGAAGCTGATGGAGTCGGTACTAAAATAATGGAGTATCTTTAAGCCAGTGGGTTAGAAGATCCAAGACAACACAGATTCATGGGGCAGAGGTCATGTCAGACACATCTGATTAGATTTCGTTGACTGGGTGACCAGGGAAGTAAATCAGAGTGGGGTGGTGGATGTGGCCTAACTAGACTACAATAAGGCGTTTGACACCATTCCACATAGGAGGCTCATAGGGGGACTGGACAAGCTTGGGGGTCAAAAGTGGTTAACTGGGTAACAAATTGGTTAAGGGACAGATGACATACTGGTGGCAAACAGAGTTCGCTCCAGGGAAGGGAGGGCGACTAGCAGGGAGCCACCTGGCTCAGTACTGGCACCAGTCCTCTTTAATGTCTTTATAAGTGATGTTGCAGATGAGCTGTAAGGCAAGGTCTTCCACTTCGCGGGTTGCATCAAAATTTGCAATAGGGTGGGCACTCCAGAGGGACGTGGAAAGAATGTTCAGAGACCAGAGAGAACTCTGAGTGGTCAAGGGCATGGCAGCTGGGTTTCAGTATAAACTAAAGTGCAAAATCGTGCACTTGGGACACAGAGACCCGGAGGTGGAATACAGAATTGGAGAAGAGGTATTGACTGTTACGAAACAGGAAATGGACCTGGAAGTAATTGTATATGATGACCTCAAAGTGGTGAAGCAGTGTGACAGGGCTCTGGGTATGGCCAGTGGGATGTTGTGGTGCATAGGGAGGGGTATCACCAGCATAAGGAGGGAGGTGGTGGTGTCACTGTGTGTAGATCATTGGTGAGACCCCACCTGGAGTGCGCTGTGTCCAGTTCTGGAGGCCACAGCTTGGGAAGGACAGGGACAAGGTAGAGGCTGTTCAAAAAGGAGCAGCTAAACTGGTGCAGGCATCAGAAACCCTGTGAGGCACGCTGACGACCCGGATTCACACAAGAGGGTTTCGAGCATCCGCAGGGATGCTTTCCTCCCCATGGGGGTGGGTAGAGCCTGCATTGCTCTTGTGCGGTTCCTGGTGGCCGGTTGCGGCTGTGCTCCTTGCATCGTGACTGACCACATGCTGTGGGTGCATTCCTTCATGACACAGAGGCGTGCGGCTGGTTTTGGGTGGGTGGGCAGGGAAAACAGGAAAATGCCTCTCTGCCGGATGACTGCCGTCAGTCACCCCGCCTGCCACATAGGCTGGGAGAGCCCATGCCAATTCCTCCGTGCCCCAGCAAATTGTCTGTGTCTACGGGTAAGCAGGGGAGGGCCCACCCATGAAGGGATACATTGGGCCAACTGGGGAACGCAGTTACAGACTGCAAGATGGCGGCAGGGGTGTTTGGGGCTGGGGTGGTCCTAGGCAGCCGAAGGAGTGGCCGACCGAGGGGTCAAGGGACAAATGAACAGATAATACAAAAAGGAAACTCTGTGAAGAGAGTCTGAAGGACCTCAATATGTACACCTTAGAAGAGCGAAAGTGGGAGGGATATGATAGGTGCATATAAATACCTCACCTCATGGGGTAAAGAAGGTACAGGGAAGGAGCATTTTTCAGAGGAAAAGATTCACGCGAACAAGGGACGTGCAGTAAAGCTGGAAGAGGGTAAATTCAAGAGAGATGTGAGGAAGTACTTCACTGAAAGAGTGGTGGATGCCGGGAACAGTGGGGAAGAAAACAGTGGTGGGAATTCAAGCATGCATGGGATAGTCATAACGGAATTGTAGTGGAAAGCAAGGTGCGGGGCTAATCCAGAGACCAAGTAGGGTCTGTAGTGGCAGTTTAGACAAGGAAAAAAGGGCAGGCTGGATGGCCAAGTGGTCCTCATCTGCCATCAAATTCTGTGTTTCTATGATTACGTTTAGAGAGTGCCGTCTATGGCGCTGTACATTGAAGTGAATGGGGCTGTCTGTTAGATTTACTTTTTTTAATTTTTTTTTGTTTAGTATCCGTCACTACTTGACTAACAAGAACCTGAAAAGGTGTCTTGGTGGTGGTGGTGTTTTAGCAGGTGATATTGTCTTCCTAGCCAGAATTTACTTGGGAAGATAATTACTTGTTTACTAATTGAAAAATGTCACAGATGGACATTACATAGGTTACATAGATTAATATATGGGTTACATA
Source organism: Neoceratodus forsteri (assembly GCA_016271365.2). Lineage (NCBI taxonomy): Eukaryota > Metazoa > Chordata > Ceratodontiformes > Ceratodontidae > Neoceratodus > Neoceratodus forsteri. Next base: position 85,725,877 of record JADMNL010000036.1, on the reverse strand, counting down.
GATTAATACATAGGTTACATGGGTTAATACATAGGTTACATATGGTAATACCTAGGTTGCATAGGTTACTACATAGGTTAATACAGAGCATAAAAGACCATAGTCCATATCACTTGCCACATATGACCCTTAGATATACCCCTGAATTTTGTTATTTATTAAGTGCTTGGCCAGTTTGTTTTTCAACTCGTTCATACTATTACCGACCACCACTTCCACAGACTAGCCATTCCAGATAGGCAGTACCCTTCAGTTGAACCAATGTTTCCTCTCTTTTGACAGGTATCTTTCCCCAGCTAGTTGTAAGGGGTGGGCTCTAGAATGGTATTTCTGCTCCCTAATTTCAAGGTCCAACTTCTCCCATAACCCCATATCTGATAGAGCCTTAAACCATGCACACATCACCGCTTAAGCTGCGATATTCCAGGGTGAACATCCCCAACTCTGATAACCTTTCCTCCATAATGTTTATTTTTAACCTCCGTAATCCTGTGTGGCTCTCCTGTGTACTTTCACAAGTAGGTTACTTGGCAAGGCTTCTACCACACCCCCATCCCAACTCTAGGGCAATGGGTCTATCACCACAGACCCCGCCATTATTGCTAACACAGTTAATGTCTCCTTCTGTGACCTCAGTAGTGTCCTCCCCCAATTTCTTCTCCCCCACCCCACCTGTGCCCTCTGTCCCCCATGCCACCCCGTGTTCTGTTTTAAAACTGTCTCGTAGTGTGAAGCCACCCCTTTTCTTCTCAAAGCACTCAGCAAATCACGCTTTAGTAGTGGCACACTCGATCTCGAGCTACTTAGGCTCACTTTTAATGAAGTTCTCCTCCCACTCACCATGCTCCTGAACTGCACACTGTCGCTGGGCCAGTTTCCCTCCAGGTGGAAATCTGCCCTCATCACACCCATCCTTAAAAGTGGAGACTGCACCCAGCCAGGGAACTACCATCCCATCTCAATCCTGGCCCCCAAAGCCCTGAGAAAATTGTAGCCACTCAGCTAACCGACTACTTGTCCAAATGTAGCCTCTTATGTCCTGAACAGCATGGCTTCTGATATAACCACAGCCCTACTGGAGTTCACGAACGCTCTCCACACATCACTTGACCTAGGCCACACTGCAGGCACTGTTTTCATAGACTTCTTCAAGGCACTTGATATGGTGCACCACACGCTTCTCTTGGACTCCCTCTCACAGCTAGGCCTGTCCCTTGAGACCACTGGCTGGTTTGCTAGCTATCTGTCCAAGAGAACACAGACAGAATTGCCCAAACACGATCTACACCATTACAAGTCAGCTCGGTGGTCCCTTGGGGCTCCATCCTGGGCCCCCTACTATTTTCCTTTCCAAGGGAACGCTCTGGAAGCATTTGCACGCAGATGACTCCTGTCCTCTACAGCTCCCACACAGACCACACCACTCTCCGAAATGCCCTCCAGAAATCTTTCTTGGATGCTGAATCCTGGTTTGTTTGGCAGAGATTAGTTCTCAGCTACAAAAAAAAAAAAATCTATGGCATTTGCAGTTGCCCTAAACAAAAACCATAGGCTCATTCTAAAATCACAAAACAACCCCCTTGAGCAGGTCACTTCGTTCAAATACCTGGGCATCACTGTGGACTCAAAGCTTACTTACCATGCCCATATCTGAAATCTGTGCTCTGTTGTCAATGTTCGTATGGTCATCTGCACCGGTACAAGCACTGCCTCCCCCCAAAGCCCTACATTTAGCTGTAACTGCTTCTAGACTATCACTCCTAGACTATGGTATCATAGTACATGGAGCAGCTGACAACACGCACTTCAACAAAATTAGGATAGCCCTAAATAAGGCCTGTAGGCTAGCCACTTGCTGCAATAGACTCACACATACCTATACTCTTTACACCTCTACCAACTGGCTAAACTTTGATGGGAGGCTAAAATATCAGACCTGCCTCTTCGCTAAAAAAACAACTGCTGGACTACTCCCTCTTGCTCTCACCTCTCTACTCCGAGCACCCCTGTCCACCTGCCACACTCTGCAAACTGCAACAACCCATTTCCAGGTACCCCACTGCAAAACCTCCTTGAGCCAAAGAACATTTAAGTACCTGGCTCCTGGCTGGCTGAACTCTCTCCCAAATTCCCTCCTCACAGAACCTAAACTTGGCCTGCTCAAATCCCACCTCTGAGACCTAATCACCCAAGATTCAGTCTGGTTTCTCCTGGTTAAACAACTAAATAAATAAATAAAAAATTAAAAAATTCAGTCTGTGACTGTCCCTGATTTTTCTCAGGCACTTCTGTATCTCACCAGAATATTGACCTCCCTGGTATTGCCGCCCTAGAGCATGTGTATACAAGACGATGGACTCCTGTGGTCCACCCTGAAATTGCAAATAACTACCAGGGCATGGCTACGCCACCATCCTGTAGTGTACATGCCTATTAGCTGCTACTCTGCTCTTCTGCTCCTATTCCGGTAACTCTCTGTACCATTGTATTACTAACTGCAATGTTTCGACCACCTATAACCATGTTTGATATTGTACTGCTTGTAGTACTTGCTACGTTTGTTACCTCTGCTCACACTGTGGCCATTGTATATGCTGAACTATTTGTTGTTTGCTTCTGTACTCCATTGACGTAGAACCTTTGTAAAGGAGACTTTGACTCAAAGATATGTCTCCGATATTCCTCAATAATAAATAATCTTAATTTCGGTTTTATAAATGCACAATGTATAATGCGCTATTGAAAATAGTGTCCGTTTCTTCTCAAAAAGAAAAATCTACAGGTTTTCATTGAAATACTTTGGGCTCCTTAACTGTAGGTATTTTCTTACATCACAGTACCAAAATTCTGTTGAATTTTTCTTACTAGCAGTTTGAAAAGAAAAGGTGAAAATCGACTTGTTTCATTGCATCAGCAAAGCAATTATTAAACGAACACAAGAAAATGCAATAAAATAACCAGTGTCTCTTTTAATAAAGAAGTCCAACACCTGGGCCGGATTTTCAAATGATTTGAAAAAGAGTACATGGGTGACCGGAATGGCATGCAACAGGGGCTTCCCTAGCACAACCGCATGTTTTCCTGCGTGTGTGCGATTTTTCACAGCTGGAGTCTCTTCATGGCTGTTTCCACAATTTACTGCAGCATTTGGACCGATTCTTTGCGCAGTTGTGCCAGTCTGTTATGCTTGGTGATTACTAGGCATAGCATATCTCTGCAGCGGAGCTGGTGGTGACATTTTTGCCTGTGCACACAAAATGCTGAAAATAGCATCTCTTATAGTGTGAGAAACTTGTCTCCGCACCTGCAAGTTGCGTATAAGGACTTCGTGTCTGGGCCATGTCTTGCCCTTTGAAACTCAGGCCTCTGCTCTTTGCTGTTTAAGCACCACTTGAACAACCTGATATCATTTCCTATGTCAAGTTTCCAGATATGGTTGCTGTCTTGCTTTAATATGTGGCTAACTGAGATCTGGATATCGCTGACCACGACACACATAAGCCCAGAGCCTAATTTCAAAAAGCTTTTAATGGATGGTCAGACTTTAAGAAGCCTGGTACTCTACTGCCCCTTTTTTTAAAAAAAGGCCTTTTTTGCTGTTCAGTCATGTCAATTAACATGCTGTCCAGTCACGTTGGTTAACATGGCACTTGTGTGTTTCTTTTTCACACTAAAAAAAGCTCGGGCGCTGAAAAGGCTGATGCCACAGCTGGCTCCTGATCTCCTCTCTCTGTTCTCCTCCTTCGTCCTGTCTCCCCCAGTAACCACTAATCCCTTTATGTCCCAGCCCTGCCCGAATCCCCTGTTTTCGCACCCGCCACTTCAGCTGACAAACTTGCAAGGTTCCACCACCCTTTCTGTAAAGTAGTACTTTTTTTTTTTTTTTTTTTAAACTTTCTATTTTTCCCTGCCCCTGCCCAGCACCGTCACCTGACTCCCCTGCTCTGGACGCCTCTTCCCACCAGGGATGACCCCCCCCCACAGAGTCATGGCTTATCCCCCAGATGGGGACACGGTGGGGGGAGGCTCTATAACCTCCACCCAGAGGAGATCAAGTCCTGCGTCAGGGTCTCCAGCGGTACTGCAGCCGCGGGCAGATGACTTTCTCGGGCCCTCATGTTGTCATGCCGGGAGAGACATTTTTCTGGTGTATGCCCTCCCCGAGCATGACATGCGACATGATGCCATGGCTTATGCCTGCATCCATCAGGCTCCCCCTACTGTTGTGGGCATAAGGGACGCACTAGCTCTGGTTATCGCCAGAGATCAGACCGCCCCTAGAGCAATGTACCCCCCTCCCCCCCGGAGGACCTGAACGATCCATCAGAAGCTCAGAAATCCTCCCCATGGCTGGCCCTCTGGGCTGGGTTGCCAGTAGAAATCCCACCACTGCTCCGACTGGCCGGCTCGTAAAGTAATACTTACTCACATCTCTCCTGAACCTACCTCCTGTTAATTTCCACTCATGTCCACGAATTGGTATTCAGGCTAAATAGTACTCTGCAGTTCACTTTAATTCCTTTAAGAAACTTGAAAGTCGCTACCATATCTCCCCTCTCCCTTCTGGTCTCTAGTGAGTACATATTTAGTGCCTTCAGGTGCTTCTCATGGGATCTGCCCTGCTGGCCCTGAACCATTTTTGTTACTCTGCGCTGTACTATCTCCAACCCATCCACATCCCTTCTGAGGGGTGGACTCCAGAATTTGGGCACAGTACTCTAGGTGAGGCCTCACCAGGGATCTGTAGAGGAGAAGTATTTACCTCCTTTCTTCCGCTATCTGTACCTCTCCCAATACATCCCAAGATTTGTTAGCCTTGCTGTATGCCCTGTTGATGTAGCCTTGAGAAAGGGGTGGAGTGGGTGGAGGATAATGGGGGAGAAGCAGAGATACTACATTTCATACTTCTGTTCCATGTTCACCAGGGAGAAGGATGGAAAGGTGCCTTCAGGAGGGAAAGAGGAGTGGGGGGACACTGATGTAATGATAGAGGAGGATAGAGGTGTGGCTGGCATTGAAGGTGGGTAAATCACCAGGCCTCGACAGAGTACATCCAAGGGTACTAAAGGAACTGACTGAGGAGCTGGCAGGGCCACTGGCAGACCTAGTTAATAGTTAACTAGAGTCAGGTGTGGTACCGCAGGACTGGAGAACAGCACATTTAGTGCTCCTCCACAAAAGAGGTCCCAAGGATGACCCAGGGAATTACAGACCAGTGAGTATAACCTCTATTGTGGGCAAGCTCATGGAGACCATACTAAAGGAAAGGTTGGTGGAATATCTAGAGGAGCATGGTCTCCATGATGAGAGGCAGCATGGGTTCATGGGGGGAGGAAATTGTGTCAAACAAATCTGATTGACTTCTTTGTGTCACTAAGACCGTAGACTGGCCAAGCGGTAGACATCCTCTGTCTTGATTTCAGCAAGGCCTTTGCCTCTGTCCCACAAAAGGTTGATCAGGAAGTTGGTGGATCTTTGGGTTGGGGGAAGAGATGGCCATATGGGTGGAAAACTGGCTGAGGGAAAGAACCCAGAGGGTGGTTGTGGGGGAAGAGTTATCTGGCACCAGAGAGGTAACCAGTAGGGTCCCGCAGTACTCGGTGCTGGGGCCAGTGTTGTTCAGTGTCTTCATCAGTGACATTGGAGATGGCATTAAGGACAAAATGTGCCTATTCATGGATGAGACCAAGCTCTGTGGGAGAGTGGACACAGCTGAAGGGATACAGGACCTACAGGAAGAGATGGAAAAGCTGGAGAGGTGGTCCAGGATCTGGCAGCTTGGCATCCATGCCAAGAAATGCAAAGTTATGCGTATTTGAGCCAAGAATCTCAGGACAGAGTACTACCTGGGTGGAGTCTGAGTATCTGCATCAGAGAAGGAGAAGGACCTGGGAGTGATGATCACTAGTGACCTGAAGCACTCCACTCAGTGCAAGAAAGCAGCAGCAAAGGCAAACAAGATGCTGGGATGCATATCTAGGGAGATCAGTAGTAGAAGAGAGGAGGTTATACTGCCCTTGTACAGGTCAGGTAAGGCCGCATCTAGAGTAAGGAATTCAGTAGTGGTGCCCACCTGCTGGAGAAGGTCCAGAGGAAGGCTACAAAGATGATAGCTGGTTAGTAGGGTAAGACATATGAGGAGAGATTGAGGGCACTGAACATGTACTCTGTGGAAGATGGGAAGGGGGGGGAAATGGTTGTGACCTTCAAGTACATGAAAGGGATAAATAAGGTTGATAAGGGGAGTTTCTTTAAGCTGAGTGGCAACCATAACACGAGAGGGCAGAGTCTTAAGCTGGAGGGTGGGAGGTTTAGGAGGGAGGTCAGGAAGCACTTCTTCAAAGAGAGAGTGGGTGGTGGACACTGGGAATGCACTGTTGGAAGAGGTCTTCTTGCTGAAGCTAGTGGGCAGCTCTAAGACAAGCTAGGATAGGCATGGGGGAAGGTAAGGATCATGGGATAGGAGGAGTGGGGAGGGAGGGCAGGGACATTAGCTCAAGCTGTGGACACTGCAATACGAGCAGACTTGATAGACCAAATGGCATTCTTCTGCTGGCTTCTTCGTATGTGTGTTCGTATGTTACACTGACTCGATTGCTTAAGTGAGTTGCTAATGATAACTCCCAGATCCCGTTCCTCAGCTGTAGTGAGAAGTCTCTCTCCTCCCATTCAGTACTCTGTCTTGGGGTTCTTTTTCCCTAGGTGCATTACCCTGCACTTTCTATCATTGCATTTTAACTGCCAGTCCTTTTGACCACCTCTCTAGCTTTTGTAGGTCTTTCTTGTTTCTATTTTTATTTTTGAATTTGCTTTTGGTTTTACTGATGATTGTATTTACTGTCAGAGTATTCCAAGGATTTATGATGCGTTGTGTGAAAAAATACTTTGTTAGAACCTATATGGCTTTATTTGTAGTGGCTGACAGTATTTGCACACTTCCTGAGGGCTGGCATGGGGTGTGTTCACACTCCCTGAGGGAGGGCATGAGATTCCCAGCATTCACACTTTTACCTGAGGGAGGGTATGGGGTACCCAGTATTCGCACTGCTCCTTAGGGAGGGCATGGGTGCCCTGTATTCGCCCTGTCCCTGAAGGCATGGGGTACCCAGTATTCACACTCTTCCTGACTGTTGACATGCGGTGCCCAGTATTTTTACTCTTCCTAAGGGGAGATATTGGGTGTGCAGTATTCGCACTGTCTCTGAGTGAGGGTGTGGGGTGCCCAGTATTCAGTATTCACATTCTCCCTGAAGGAGGGTACATGGTGTCCTGTATTCACACACTCCGAGGGCTGGCATGGGGTGCCCAGTATTCACACTGTCCCTGTCCCTGATGGAGGGCATGGGGTGCCCAGTATTTGGTCTCCCTGAGAGCTGGCATGGGGTGCCCAGTATTTGCACACTTCCTGAGGGAAGGCATGGGGTGCCCAGTATTTGTACACTTCCTGAGGGAGGGCATGGAGTGCCCAGGATTCACGCTGTTCTTGAGGGACAGCATGTGGTGCCCAGTATTTGCATACTTCTGAGGGCTGGCATGGGGTGCCCAGTATGACACTGTCCCTGTGGGAAGGCAGGGGGGCCCCCCAATGTTCACAATCCCTGAGGGAGGCCATGGGGTGTACACGTGAGCAGGATATGTATGTAAATATTTTATTTATACAAAACTTAATCTAAAGTATCAAGCACCCCTACATAGCACCATGGGGCTTCATCAGGGGGCAGTGCTTTGCTTCAGTGCAAAGAAGTGCAAAGTAATGCACCTAGAAACAAAAACCCAGTGGAAGAGTACACAATGGGCGGGGAGGTAGTAACAACAACAAAAATGGAAAGGGACCTGGGGGTAGTCATATCAGATGACCTAAAGGTAAGCAAGCAATGTGAGAAGGCAGTAGGGATGGCTGGGGGATACTGGGATGTACAGGGGGATGCATCACGATTAGAAAACAGGAAGTTTTTATTGACTTGTGATTGAAAGATTGAAAAGGTGAGTTATAGGTGGTGTTAGTACTGGTGACCTAATTTTAAAAAGAGAGGTTCAATATTGTCGGGCCCCAGCACTCTTTTTAGCATCAAGGGTCAGGTGGAGCTGTTCCACCTGTTGAAAAGTGATCTGCTGAAAATTGAAAAGGTTTGGAATGTTTTGGGGGGGGGGGGATTAGGCAGTTTTGGGGTAGGCTGAGAGATTTGGGCTGTGGTCAAATTATTATTGAAAGCATTGCCTGCTGAAGCAAAAGTAGATTCAGCTCCTCTAAGATTGTTTATCTGTGAGCAGCTGATTGCTCACATGTGGTTTATTTTATTTATTTAGTAATCAGAATTGCAACATTTGAGCTAGAATCTCATTTACAAAGGATCATTGTCACAAGGGTAGGGGAGGGTACATAAGTTTGGAGTCGGTAGCAGCTTAATAGGCATTGTCAAGAACATCTAACAGTAAGAAAAATGTGAACAGGAAAAATCGGTAAACATTGGCAATAGCATAATAATGTAGGATAACACATAACCAAAACAAGGGTACATAGTCAATGCGGTTGGGTTCACACATCATGCCATACAATTAAGTGCTTAAGTCAGAGTGAAGTGCTAGTTTGAGAAAAAATCAGAGGTGGAAGCTAGGCAGGATCTTGTATTGGGAGGAAACAAGAGATGGAGCTGTTCAACAAAACTGATACCTAAAGGTTACTAGGCTATAGCCAGAGGAGTTCACTTAGGCATAGTAGTCAGAAAGGGTAGAGATAACCAATCAGGATTAGGTAGGAGAAGAGAAATCAGATGAGGGGAATGACTGTACTGTTGAGCACCAGCATGTTGTCCCTGAACCATTCCTGTAGTAGGTTAAAGTTGTTCTGCAGCTCCTTAGTGCCTCCTGGAAGGAGTTTCATCAGAATAGCACTGTGTCATCTGCATATAACAGGATCTCAGACGTGAGGCAGGCATTAGGGAGGTGGTTCACAAAGATGCTGAAGAGGAGAGGGCCCGGTATAGACCCCTGGAGTACACCTACTGACACCTCACAGGTGTAGGAGGTAGCACCATTAATTTGGACTTTTTGAGACTGCCCAGATAAATAGCTGGAGAACCACTGGACTGAGCCAGGGGACAGCTCTAGGTCTCTTAACCTGTGAAGCAGCAGCTGATGGTCCACAAGGTCAAAGGCTTTGGTTAGGTCTATAAAGATTGCCCCAACCAGCTGACCCCAGTCGAGTGCCTTGTGTACGTATCCAGTGAAATTAATAAGGGCAGTGTTAGTACTGTGCAGTCTGCGAAAGCCCTGCTGTTGGTGGGAGAGGAGGTCGTATTTGTGCTGATGGTCCTTGAGTTGGTCAGCTAGGATTCTTTCCAGAGCTTTTGAGAGTGGCGAGAGAATTGAGATGGGCCTGTAATTCAAGATTAGTGACCGGTCACCCCCTTTGTGCACAGGTGTGACCAGGAAAGTTTTCCATGTGCAGGAGAAGGTAGCCAGTCGGAGTGACAGGTTGAATAGCCTGTTGATGGGTCTGATGACCTCAGGAAGGGCTATAGAGATCAATTTCATGTCTATACCATCACCACCCATCCTAGTTTTGCCAAGGACTCTGGTAAGGTATTTTTTTGTTTCATTGATGGTTACCCTTCTGAAGTAAAAGGCTGGGGTAATTGCTTTCCTTTGGTAATGATGGAGGAACTGACGCCCCCTTCTATAGTCTAGATAGCATTCCAAAAGATTGAAGGCTTGTGCCTGTTTCTGTTCAGTAAAGACATATAATAAGTTGATTTTAGTTGTACGGATTAATTTTGTACACTGACTTATTTATTTATTTTTTTTGTCTGAAATTTATCTAATCCTGTTCTGCTTTAGAAGATCTGGCTTTGGTCCATAGTAGATCCCTTTCTCTTGGTGCTTCTTTAATTTCCCTAGTGAACCAGGCATGAAAAAAACAAGATGTACCCTACTGGTCATATAAAAATGAACCTTCAAAGTGAGCCTACCCATGATTATGTCCAATTCCAGCACCACTTATTGTTATTGGACCAGTAGGTCCTACACATAAATTCTGATTATAGATGCACACCTCTGAACAAATGTAACAATTAGCTAATTGTTTTGACTTATAAAAGGGTGCTGCCTCAGCTACCTCCACATAAGGGAAGCAGAAATGAAATGTTGGAGAAAAGGGCTTGTTCAGAACGGAACCTTGCTGTCTGACCAGGAACAAGCAGAAGGTATCACTAAGCCAGCTTGGCACCATTTTCTGTGCATAGTGTGACACTCTACCACAATTGCACAGTGCAAGCGAGCACCGGTAAGATAAGCAACATTTAGGAAACCTCTCCCCAAAAAGTGATAATAGCTTATTCAGTATCCCTATCCATAGCGATCTAAATGAAATGGTGTAATGCATGTTTAAAAAGCGCAATGAATTGCTACCATGTAATGACTCCTAGTGCACTGAGCAGAGGCTCAGCGTGCCAAGACTCCTGAGGGGAAATATTGTTTAGGTGAAATTTTTATATATGAAAATATTCTCACTCCTGCACAGTGAGCTGTTTCATTTATTTTTTTATTTATCAAGTCTTAGGATTAAGGATTACAAATACCTTTGAGCCAAGGCTCTTACAAAGGTTCCATGTTGGAGAAATACAAATTATGGGGAACATCAAAACAGACATTACAACAATGTGGACATTGCAACCAGATAACAGATTAATACAATTCAAGGGTAACATTGTAAGTAAGGCAGCCAGTGGCATTTGTCAGAGAAAACAGACGAGATAAGAAGTGCCAGAGTCATGGGGGGAAGGGGAAGGAATGTAGGTAGGGTGGGGAGAGGATGAAAAGTGCAGCATTGGGTATACCAAGATGTGAAGGTAGAATCCAGTGAGGAGGGGAAAGGGGGGACCACTAGAGCAGGCAGGGAAGTGGAGAAACGAGGTTAAGTTGGGCAGTCACAGGAGCTGTTGGTAGTGAGATGGTCCCGGAGCCTAGTTTTAAACATACCAGTTGTCGGGGCAGAGGAGATGTTGGGGCTGAGGACACTGAACCAGAGTGGCGCTCGATAAGCAAAAAAGCATTGACCCTGTGAAGTGTGACAGTGGGGGACACTCAGTAGCTGTAGCATGGATCCCCGAAGGCACAGTTTGTTAGTTCGGTGTTGTAACAGAGTTGAGACCCCAGAAGGTGCAAGGCCAAGGTAGATTTTTTTTTCGCTATGGAGCAGGTGAGAAACTTTATGCAGTTTGATTAGTTGGAGCCAGACGGTCTGGGTGTACAGGTCACATGTGTGGGTGAGCACCAGTGATGAGCAGACATGCCTTACTTAAGGCAGTTGAGAGGCGTCAAAGGGTTGTGGCCGAGCCATAAATGATGAGACCATAGACTGTTGGAGATCACAGAGCTCAGAACTGCAACCTTCAAAGCTTCTGGCGTGAGGTGTTGTCTGTGTTTTGTAGAGGAGACCAAGCCGTGTATTAGCAGCTCTAGCTACATTATCTACGTGAGGTCTGTAGGAGAGATTGGGGTCAAGCTGTATCCCTAAGTATTTGAAAGACCCCACCTTATCTAGAGTGTTCCCCTGGGTGGTGGAGATAGCCAAGTGGTGTAGCTTGTGTGGATTATGAGCTGCAGAAAAGCATAGATTTGGTTTTCTTGTCATTGAGGACCAGTTTATGATTAAGAAGCAATGTCTCTACAGAACTGAAACCAAGTTGAAGGTTGTGTTGAAGACTTGCAGGATCTTTGTGAGTGGAGAATACAACAGCATAATCAGCATATAGTATGATCTGCTCAGAGCTGTGGTAAGGGAGGGAGTTTAAGAAAAGGCTAAAAAGGAGGGGGCCCAGTATGGATCCCTGTGGGACACCAGAGTGAACAGGCAGGGTGTCAGAAAGAGCGTCAGCAATATTTTCTGTCTGCGACCAGTTTTCTAAGTAGCTTTTAAACCAGAGAGAAAAGTCATGTGATAGCCTGGAATTCAGTAGTTGGCCAATTAGTAGTCCATGGTGTACTGTATCAAAGGCCTTGGAGAGGTCGACTAAAACGGCCCCCTGTGAGAAGGCCGTTGTCAAGGGATTTGTGCAGAACTCCAGTGAACTCAAGAAGGGTTGTGGTGGTGCTGTGACCTTTCCGGAAACCGTGTTGTTGTGGACAATGTATATTGTATTTATCCAAGTGGTCGGTAAGTTGATCAGCCACGATGCGCTAGAGTGCCTTAGAGAGTGGGGGCAGTATGGAGATTGGGCGATAATTTGAGTGATTCGTCTTATCCCCACTTTTATGGACAGGTGTCACGGTGGCCATTTTCTATAAGTCTGGGAATTTTCCACAGCTGAGAGAGAGGTTTAGGATTTTTGTTAATGGATGAATTACCTCGAGGGTGAGCAACAGAAGCTTAAGGTCCAGGGTGTCGCTGCTGGATCTAGATTTAGAGATAGCTGCAGTAATATAGTGGTGATCTTCATTCAGCCTTACCTCCCTGAAGTAGATGGTTAGATTGTGGGGCTGAGGTATTTGGGCAGTAGGCTCTGTTTTCGAAAAAGTCATGGGGTAGGACAGCACTAAGGTCTGAAAAAGCCATGTTAAAGATGTTTGCGATCACCTTGGGGTCGAGGGTTGAGGATCCATCAACTAGCTGCTTCCCCGTGACATCCTTGATATTGTCCCAGAAAGCACGACCATTTCCCCATGTATTGGTGAGAGCGACTTTGTAATAGGTGGATTTCGTGAGCCGGATGGCTTTTGTGCAGGCATTTCGTGCTTGTTTGTAATTTTGGATGTCCACTTGTTTGCCAGTGGCTCTAGCAACTGCCCAGAGGTGGTCCCTTAGTTTCAGCTGTGAGAGAAGAGCCGCAGTGAGCCATGGGTTAGAAGGAGATTTTGTTTTGCACCTTTTAGCAGGGGCAAAGAGGTCTCAGGCTTTGTTGAAAATTGAGATGAAGTGATCAAGAGCCAAGTTAACATCTGTTGCTTCGTAGATGAGTAGCCAGTCTTGTAGAAGCAGGTATTGTTTGAGATGTGGAAGTTTTCCATGAGAAAGGACTCTCTGCTAGCAATAATTTTGGGAGGGGGCTTGAGGAATTTGTTAGACCATGCACATATGACTGGGGAGTGGTCGCTGAGAGAGTCTGGGAGAACGGTCATATGAGAAATCCTTGTGGGGTGAGAGGTGAGGACCCAATCCAGGAGGGTACTGGTGCCAGTCTTCTAGTTAATTCTAGTAGGGGTGTTTACCATTTGCATGAGGTTAGCAGCTGAGATGGAGTCTTTATAGGCACTGGCGCCCGATGCTAACCAACATATAAACATGTTGAATTCACCTAGTAGAATAAGTTCAGCTTCACGAGGATGAGAGTTGATAAAATTTAGGATGTCATTGAAGCCATGTTTAGGGTCCCTGAGCAGGATGTATACGGAGACAATAGTCACGGCTTTATGGTTGGGACCTAGGACGATTTTTATTGGGAGAATCTGGGCCGAGGCAGAAAGTGATGGAGTTGCCACAGGGTGCCATGACAGGGAGTCTTTGATATAGATTGCACAACCATTGCCTTTTTTTGGCTATCCAGTCCAACCTGTGGACATTGTAGCCCTGTATTGTTACTGATGAGTCAGGAACTTTAGGAGTCTGCCACGTTTCCACCACTGCAAGGATGTCAGTGTTGTGTTGGCATATGAAGGCTTGGAGTGCATCCAGCTTTGGTAGTAGGCTGCAGATATTAATGGTTGCAAGGATGAGGGCACCAGGAGTTTGTGTGTTGCCTGAGCTTCTAGGACCAGGATTGGGATAGACGCTGCCTGAGATGAGGAGGAGGTGGAGGAGGAGGAGGAGTAGGAGTTTTAAGGAGCAGAGTCGCAGCTCTCTGAGAGAGAGTTTTGATCGTTGTTTCTGAGAGTAGAGGTTGCAAGGTTCCAGGCGGTATCCCATATGGACTGCAAGGTGGTACAGTGTAGAGAGGTGGCCACACTTGTTGAGAGTAGTAGTTGGGGTAAGTAACCAGGAATATCCAAACGGTGGGACCAAGCACAAGTCTCGAGAGTGGAAGTGGAGGGTTCCTTGGAGTAGCAGTGGAAACCAGAGTAGAGGGTGGCGGGGTAGGTGGGGTGGCTTGGACCAGGAAGAGAGAAGGGGGGCAGGGCAAGAAGGAAGATGAGATGAGAGAGAAGGCAGAGGGAGCCACATAGGCACATACTAGCACAGTAGGGGTGGGGGCCAGTTGAATAGGAGGGAGTAACTCAGCTGGTGCAAGAGGCAGATGGAGAGATTGAGGTGCTCCTTCTCAATCAGTGCAGCACTACGGGATGAGAGAAGGGGATGGGAGGCATAGGCAGAGCAGAGGAAGCTACAAGTGTTGGCCAATAGGCAGTGGGAGGCGGGTAAGTAAGAGGGAGGGTGGGGTTAGAGGTCTATTTAAGTAAGGTAGGATGGGATGGGGGGGGGTGAAATTTTGCAGCAAAATTAATGCAAAGTCAATGGGTGCAGCGCCCAGAGAGCAAAGCAAGGCAGTGAAGATGGGGCGGCCAATCAGCTGCTGTTCGAGGGGTGTGTTTACAGATGGAGGGAGAGCGTCTGCGTTTAACCCCTGTAGGTAGACTGGAGCTAGAAGCACAAGTGACGAGGGAGCATTGTGATGACAAAAGAACAGTGTGTGATATGCCAGATAGGATAGGAGCTACTACCAGAGATATAGCCCTCTAGTGGTGAGAGGATATAATCTACTAATGGAAAAGTCAACAAAAAAGCATGAGTGAAAAATATACAGCTCACACTGCAGGAGTGACAATATTTTCCATATCCCATGATCTGCCCATCATGTGTACGATTTATACCACAGGGGTGAGATCTTTAGGAAAAAAATTTTTTCTGGTGCTGTGTGTGCTGTCAGTGTGTGTTCTGAATGGACTGGGAATCAGAAACACAGGTGAGTGTGTTTTGCAAAGCTAATTGAGTGAGTCAGAAGCTCAGTGAGAAAGACAAACTGCTGCATGCAGCACCGAGAAACAGAAACTGCTTTGTAAAAGAGTTTCATTTAGCATTCAGGTTGTTTTGAAGCTGAGATCGGCACAGTAATTGGCTAGGAATGTTAGAAACACAGTAGGACATAGATGAGTCTTTTGCAAAGCTAATTAAGTTGCAGCTTCAGTGAGAAAGAGAAACTGTTTTCTGAAGCAGTTTCCTTTAGAATGCAAGCTGCAGTGCATTTATCCTCACTCTGGTGACATCAGCAGAGTAGGGATAAATGTTGATATCCTCACTCTGCTGATGGATTTATCTTCACTGCAGTGTAAATAACACAGGATATCCTACTGAGAAAGCTCTCACCCCATGGTATAAATATGTATACATGTATTATATGTATGTGTGTGTGTGTGTGTGTGTGTGTATATGTATATGAAATATTAAGGGCAAAAACTCAGTTTAATGCATTAGTTAGGGTTGTTCCACCGTGACAAAAGCGAGGAATTCGGTGTTAGGGTGAAGCCCCTGGACCCCTCCACACCCCAACCGGCATTGGGGTGTGCTGGGTGCCGCCCAACTTCAACCCATCAGATGTGTGAAGAAGCAGAGGTATAGGAGAATGGGGTGAAATTAGGACTGACAACCCTCAGCACGCATCCCATGCCGGTTGGGGGTGGGCGGGGTCCAAGGGGTTTCAACCTAACACTGAATTTCCTCACTTTTGTCGCTGTGGAACAACCCTAACTAATGCATTAAACTGATTTTTTTTTTAACCTCTAACTTCCCTTCTTTTTGAGAAGGATAATGAGAAATAGTGAATGTAATGCAGTGGCGGGAGCGCGGGGCCCAGTCTTGTCACATAGTAACATGGTGCCCGCTAACGCAAATGGTAATGTGCATGGTGACGCAAAGTGAAACCGAAAGATAAACAGTACTGTAGACAGAAATGGTTAAAAAAATGGAAACGCGAAGGGTAACGCACATGGTGCCATAGACGGAACAGTAAGTGAACGGTTACTGGAACCCGCAAGCAGAAGCGGTAAGGGTAACAGTAATGTAAGCACACAGGCTAAGTTTTTCCCCCAAAAGCTGCATAGAGAAAGACAGTGGCCCAGATATAAAAAGGGTTGCGCGTGAGGCGCAACGGTGGTGCTCATATGTAGCCCACTGATGTCTGCCCGCGCGATATTCAAAAGGGAAAGTGCGTGGCACAAATCCTGATGCAGGAGCGCATCAGCAATGCATGCAGGCACAGGTGGGGCGGTTTCCATGCATACCTGTACAGCCCCATATTCAGCCTGGGATGTGCAGAGCCATGCATGCGCAACCCCTATTTGCGGCAGCACAAAGTTGATCAAAAAAAAGAACTGATGGCCACCCACTGGTGAGCTGCCGCATTACAGGGTGCAACACGCAGCTGCCACCTGTGGGTGGCCACCAGAGTTCCGGCTGCACCTGGCGGCACCCCCCCATGCCCGATTGCAGGCATTTGTGATAAACAAAGAATTCCCCAATATCCCTGGTGGTCCAGTGGACTGCTGCCTGCCCGATCGTGGGCATCTGTAAATAAAAACATGTCCTATATCCCTGGTGGTCCAGTGGACCGCTCTCTGCCTGATCGCGGGCATCTGTATAAATAAAAAGAAGTAATTCCTATATCCCTGGTGGTCCAGTGGACCGCTCTCTGCCCGATCACGGGCATCTGTAGAAATAAGAAGTAATTCCTATATCCCTGGTGGTCTAGTGGTAGCCCACCACCCTGCTCTTCTCCCCCTCCGGTCAGCTGGTGGGCGGCAGCACCCCACCCGCCGACTAACATCGTCGGTAGGGCTGTATGCCCATTGGTTCATAGCGTGAGCCAATGCGCGTGCAGCCCATACCATACACATTCTAGATATGTGGATGAATCATTCACATATCTGAATGTGTAGCCGGTATCTGTTGCACGCCCCCATTGGCTCACGCTGTGAACCAATGGCGACAGCCCTACCGGGCGGTGTCAGGGCGAAGGCAGGCGGTGGGTGCTGCCACCCGCCGCTGACCTGGGGAGCGGGTGTTGTGGCTCAGTGGGCTTTGGGGTACCACTAGACCACCAGGGATGTAGGAATTACTTCCTTTTTTTTTTTTTTATACAAATTCCCCGGCGAAGCAGCAGACAGCGTCCACAGGACCACCAGGGATATAGGAATTACTATTTTTTATGCAAGCGGGCAGATAGCGGTCCACTGGACCACCAGGGATATAGGACATGTTTTTATTTACAGATGCCCGCGATCGGGCAGAGCGCGATCCACTGGACCACCAGGGATATTGGACATATTTATTTTTTGACAAATGCCCGTGATCGGGCTGCAGGGGGTGTCTGTCCCTGACGGCTGCTGCCTGGCAGGGCGCCAGGCGCAAGTCGTCGGGGATCGGCGCACCTGCATGCAAATGGGGCCATAATGACATGCAGATGGCCCCATGTGCGCCTTGCATACATTATGGACCCATTTGCTTGTTAACTTTTGAATATCGCGGTTGCTGTGCATGGCACAATGGAACTTGCGTTAGCGCATCCCCATGCTCCACTCTGGCCACTTGCGTCAGGCGCTGGTGCCACCGCCATGCCACGTGCATGGTGGCAGGGTGCGATATTCAATGCTGCTGAGCCATGGCGCAGCTACGTTGAATATCGCCCAGTCCACTCCCCTGCGCAGCCAAATTGAGCTGCGCCCAAGCTTGCGCCACAGCCTGGCACAGTTTGAATATCTGGGCCAGTGAGTAAAAAGAATGTATGCATAATAATGGGTCTCGGAGCAGAAAATGAGGAGTTGGAATAGTAAATTGCTTGTATCTCAGGAACCGTACAATGTAGAAAAAAAATGTAAGTTGTATGATTTATGACTTTCCTGGATAGATTTGTACTTAGCCCCATTAGGTGGCTAAGCATTTTCAAACGAAAAGTCCGTATCTCACACAGTTTCCGAGATACGGGCCCTGAAAGGCGTGGTGAACGCTGTAAAGTTATCCTGTGGGGAACAAAGAGAAGTTCGGAGTGCCATAACTTTTGCTCCCTGTAATATTTTTTCACCAAACCAGTAAAAGGCAGGGTTTTATTTAACTCTAAAAATTGATTAGCGTTTTGTTCATAAAAGTTCTAAAACATTGTGAAAATGCATATCACTAGCCTCACTGTGTTTAACAAACATATCACTTCTAGAAAACCTATATAAATGCTTTCTGTACAGTTAGCATTGTCCCAAGAAAAAAACTGCTAATCAATTATTTAAAACCTTGAAAGGCACATCTGTGGGATGTTGGCTTTGTTCTCCCCAAATTTCAGCCCAAAAGACCAAACCGTTGTTTTGCAGCAGGGCAGCAAAAGATTCCTGTAATGCGGTGGATGCTGTAATGTTATCCTATGGGAAAAAATGTCAACTTTGGAGTGCCGTAACTTTGCACGTAATATTTTTTCACTGAAACACTAAAGGCACATCTGTGAGATGTTGGCTGCGTTCCTCAAATTCCAGCCCAAAAGACCAAACCATTCTTTTGCAGCAGGGGAGCCAAAAGAATTGCTGTCATTTTCACACAGCCTGGAAAAGTACTGTCGAACTTTGCGAAAGCTTTAGCAAATTCATTCGACACTGTTGCAAGTGCGAAAGTACTTTTTCCAGAAATCTGAAAAACATATTTCTGGGGTGTTTTACCCCAAAATAAAGACATGCATAGCATCCTCAGGGTCCAACTAGGTGAACACAGAAATAATTGGGTTGCTAGAGGGTCCCAAATTGAAATGCCAACCATTTTTCTGATCACCAACTGAAAACAAAATGGCGGATTTGCGACAGTAAAAGGGCCATTTGCGAAAGTAAAAACTGCATTTGCGACACTGTCTAACTTTTTGTTAACTTTTCCCATTGACTTATATTGGGAACTTGTTTTTTGAATAACTTTTGAACCGTTTAATATTTTTTCATGAAATCTTCAAAAGGCACATCGGGGACCCCGGCCACACGTTCCCTGAAGATTTCGGACCGGTCGCACAAACCATGCGACCTCTAGAGACGACCAAAGAATTCCAAAAAAGCGTAAACACGTGCGCAGATCACGCTTAATAACTCCGCAGCTGTACATTCGAACAGTACGAAAGTTGGCAGATCCCAAGAGCTATGGTTCTTGATTGTGTATTCCAAATTTCAGGCAAATCTGTTAAACGGGTGCAAAGTTACTAAGGTGCAAAATATTAGGTTTAACATGTTAATGGTTCCTCAACCCTAACTATGGTAGCACTACCGTGCTACCATAATAAATATATAACATGTGTGTGTGTGTGTGTGTGTGTGTGTGTGTGTGTGTGTGTGTGTGTGTGTGTGTGTATCCCCACCCCCCCCCCAGCAGAGCTGTAATTGTGGGCTGCATTGGCAGCAGGAGAGGGTCTGAGGGCTGCATCGGTGGTAGGTGAATCCAGGGGCTGCATTGGCGGTCAGAGCTGTGCTGGGGGCCGCATCGGTGTCCGGAGAAGTACCAGGGGACTACTGGACCAATGGCAAAAGGATGCCAACTTTAAACTGGCGTCTGGGCTACAAAAGGCAGCGCAGACGCACCACAGAGACCAGGAGAGCTGTAATTGTGTCCCATCCAGCCACCCCGGCCTGACTGCTATTAAATGGATCTTACTTTGAGAGGGCTCTTGCAGTAGGTATTCACATATAGGACTGACCCACCAGGCGTCAGGACCCCATGGAAAAATTTCTTGCTAGCAGTCTCTGGTGGGGGACTGCCCGCATGTCAGGTGACTGGCGTTATGCAACGTCAGTATAAAGGGGCGGCCCACGCCCGCCTTCCAGTTCTTTCCTGCCGTTGGCTTGTGAAAGTTCCTCGCGTTAGGGTTCAATACCCGTCAGTCATTCATCGGTCCAGTTTTTGACCTCATTCTCTTTTCTTGACTAATTGATCGATTTGCTGTGTATGTTATCCCCGAGGCCCTCAGACTCTCATAAACATAAGTGCGACTCGTGTGGCTCACAACTGCCACACAAGGATGGCCATTCCTTGTGCCTCTTCTCTGGGCCCAGACCACCCCGTGGAGAAGTGCCAACACTGCCAACAATTTAACTCCACTACCCAGAAAAGAAAGCAGCAGTCCCTGAAAGCCCATACTCTCAAGAAAAAAATGGCATGCATGGAGAAGGAGCTAAAGAAGTTAAGGTAGGCGTCCACTTCCCCCAAAGGTCACAAGAAGAAACTGGACAAGGAAAAGCATCAGAAGTGGGAATCTGCTTCTACGGCCACCGCGGCTCCGGCTGGAGTCTCTGCATTGAAGGTAACATCCCCTCCGGGGATCGCTAAATGACGTCCGTCTTGGTGGTGTCCAAGAATGTATCTCCCCCTCCCGTCTGGCTTGGGCTCTTTGGGAGCCTCCAGGGGGAAAAAGGAAGCCTCCACTCCCGGGAGGGCCGCTTCCACCACGCGATCCTCTGGTTTGAGCGGGTCCACTACGTCGGACGCCGGTGCCACTGACGTCCACCTGGACAAGGCTGCTAAGCTGCTCGCTCCTTCGGGAGGGTGCACAGCCAAACTTTCACCCTACAAGGCCACATCTCCAGCGCGACCTTACTCTGGCAAGGGATCCGATAAGTAGGAAGTCAGCTCCTCTGACACCCACCCGGATCCATCTGATAAGCCAGACGTCGGCCCTACCGATGCCTGCCCGGCCAAGGAGCCTGCGCTGGACCATCTTGATCGATCTGATGCTCCAGATTCTCTGCAGCACATTGCATTGTCCTCTGAGGTCCCTTCGTCCCCTCTGCTGACCCCTGGGGACTCTAATACTCCCTCCCTGGTCGTCGCAGAGGATCTTTACACGCTGCTGTCAGTGCCCCCCCTTCTTTGGGACCAGACACCCTGACGCCAGACCCTCAGACGCTGGTTTGATGCCGGCTTACCCAATGCCGGCCGACGTCCCCTTACTGGACGGTGTACCTACGCCAGGCCCGATGCCTGCATGGCCAGTTTTTCCTTTGCCTGGCCCGCCAGCTAGGCCTCTGCCAGGTCCCTCTGTTCCACCAGAGCCCCTGGCTCCTCGGTATCTGACACCTTAATACCCGGTGCAGTCATACCTGGCTGCGCAGTATCCGGTGCCTTGGTGCCAGATGCCACAATATCCGATGCTGCAGTACCCAGTGCCTCAGTACCCGATGCTGGACTTCCTGCCATCTGGTTATGGATACTCCTTTTAAGGATATCCTCAGTATCCATATCCTCCTCCCCCCCCCCGCCAGCCACGCCCCAGCTGCTGGTGGATTTGGAGAGACTGGCCTCCTGGTGGGCTGAGGCCAAGGCTCAACTCACCAGAGAGGTAGAGAGTCATCTACTGATGCCAGACCCTTTGCAGGATCCCCTACATAGGAGACTGGAGACTCCTCCCTTACCCAACACCAGAGGACAGCCCTCTGGTGCCTGGGGTGGGGAGAACATGCACCCCAGGGAACTCCCCAAAGGGTCCGTCCCTCCCCTCATCTTCATTGGATACGTCTGACTCTGACTCGGAGGGACACTCTGATCCGGATGATGAGCCATGTACTCCGGACCCCTCTGAAGTCTCCTCTGGAGGATCCCTCATTTCTGGAGTTGCTGAGGAAAATCCAGGAAGTCCATCAGTGGCAATCAGTGGAGCCAGACCCACAGCGTAAAAAGCTCACTGCTCACTTGGATCTGCCAGAGACCGCTCCTACACTGATTCCACCCTGGATAGAGCCTCACATGGACCTTGTTTCCACTATTTGGAAGCAACCTTCCACGTTAGGCCCCCTTCTGAGGAAGGCAGATTGGCTATACCAGGCTTCTGAGGGTATAGATTGTTTTGAACCTACACCGCAAAGTGGATTCTGTCGTTATTAGCGCTGCTTACGGCGATTCTGCTAATCTAAAACATCTCTGCTCGTCCCCACCTGATGAGTCACGGCTTCTGGACCAATACGGGAAGAAGATTTATTCC
This sequence comes from Neoceratodus forsteri, assembly GCA_016271365.2. Classification (NCBI taxonomy): domain Eukaryota; kingdom Metazoa; phylum Chordata; order Ceratodontiformes; family Ceratodontidae; genus Neoceratodus; species Neoceratodus forsteri. The sequence goes on along the minus strand of JADMNL010000036.1, from coordinate 85,703,963 downwards.
TCTTCTACCCTGGGTATTAGGGCCATGAACTATATGGCACATACGGGGGACTTTCTGAAGACCATCCTTAGCCAGGTGGAATCAAAATTGGACTCCCTTCCTGAGTCGCAGACTAAGATGGAAGTGGCAGATCTTGTCCGTTCTGCTTGTTCAGCGAGTTGGCACATGCTTCATGCCACTTACGATGCAGTGAACTCAGCTGGAAGGAACTCAGCTTTTGCCGTAGGCTTATGATGTCACGCCTGGGTCAGAGTGTCAGGATTGGTCCCTGAAGCGCAATCCGCTATCCAGGATGCCCCCTTCAGGGGTTCGGTGCTGTTCGGGGGGGGGGTGTGATATCAAGGACACCATTACTGACCTGCAGGAGAAGGGCATGGCACTCAAGTCTGTAGATTCTATGTACAGGCCCCCTCAAGGGCAGCAGTGTCCCTTTCATAGATGCAACCATCCAAAACCAAAGCCACAGGGCAAGCAGCCCAACAAGTGTCAGGCCTCTCCAGCAACCAAGTCCCCCCCCCCAACAAAAAGGCCACGAGCGCCTCGGGTGCTGCGCCGCCTCTCCCATTGCCTCTGGAGGCTCCAGAGGAACCGGTAGGGGGCAGATTCTCATTCCATCTGCCGGGCTGGGAGAGGATAACGTCAGATGCTTGGGTGCTCCAGTTGATTTCAGTAGGACACTCAATCGAGTTTCTTCAGAAACCACCCAAAGACTGCCCCCCCGATCGTCTTACTCCCTGCAACATCTTCCTCTGGTACTAGATGAAATCACCTCCCTTTTGTCGAAGGCAGTGATGGAACCAGTCCCCAACCATCTTCGGGGGACAGGCTACTACTCGCATTTCTTCCTGGTTCCAAAGATGGGAGATGTGAGGCCTGTTCTAGACCTCAGCTCCCTGAACATGTTCGGTGAGTACAAACGATTCAGAATGCTCTCTTTACACAGCCTTCTACCGCTCCTTCAGCAGGGACAGTGGCTGTGTGCTTTGGGCATGCAGGATGCCTACTTGCATATCCCCATATGCCCTTCCCACCACAAATTCCTCTGTTTTTGCTTTCAGGAGGACCACTACCAGGTCAGGGCGCTCCCGTTTGGTCTTTCCTCGGCTCCCTGAGTTTTTACCAAATGCCTGTCTGCGGTAGCAGCCCACCTGCATAACCAGGGAGTGCAGGTATTTCCGTACCTGGATGATTGGCTCCTGGTGGCCCCGTCCAGGGAGGAACTCCTGCACTCCCTTTCCCGTACCCTGCAGATTTTCACCAGCCTGGGTATTACCATCAAAAAGGCAAAGTCCTATTTGTTCCGTTCCCAATGCCTCCAGCTGATGGAGGCGATTCTGGACATTACCATCAGCAAAGCCTTTTTGCCTCTGGACATGGACACCCTCCAGACTCAGGCTTGTCTTCTGTCTGGTCGCAGGAGGGTTGGTGCCAGGTCAGTCCTTCGCCTTCTTGGGCTAATAGCGGCTGCCATTCTGACAATTCCACACACTCGGCTCCATATGAGAATCTCCCACTGGATGCTTCGGTCTCAATGGGACCAAACCCTAGACAATCTAGACCAAGAGGTACTAATTTCCGATTCCATGATCAGGGACTTACAGTGGTGGATGATGCAGGAGAACCTATGTTTTGGAGTTCACTTCAGTATCGAACCCCCCCAGACATTGACAGATGCATCAGGTGAAGGCTGCGGAGCCCATCTCTGATCTCACAGGACTCGGGGCAGCTGGTCCAGATTCGAACAAGATCTACACATAAATTTGCTCTAACTGAGAGCAGTCCTTTATGCCCTTCAGGTTCTGCACTTCTTTATCCTTCCCGGTCATCTCCTCATACAGACAGACAACATGTGTAGTCTGGTATCTCAACAAGCAGGGAGGAATGCGTTCCTACCCTCTGTGCCAGGAAGTGATGAGAGTCTGGCTTTGGGCAACCCAACATCACCTTCACTTGACTGCAATTCACATTCCGGGAGTGGAAGACATGCTGGCAGACCAATCAGTTGGTCCTCAGCCAGGGCCTACGAAAGGGAATTGGATCAAGAAGTCGTAGATGACATCTTTCTGTGATGGGGAATGCCTCAGATAGACCTCTTCACGTCTCTCCAAAACGCGAAACTTCCTGCCTTTTGCTCGCTCGCTCCAGGGCAAGACTTTTTGGAGGGACGCTCTGTCTCTCGCTTGGAGGGACAGATTCGTTTATGCCTTTCCTCCTATTCCCTTAATTCTGAGGGTCCTGAACAAGATCAGATCGGTGGGAGCTTGAATGATTCTCATCACTCCCTTCTGGCCCAGGCAAGTTTGGTTCTCTCTTCTGCAACAGTTTTTCAGAGGAACCTCCATTTCCTCTTTCTTTGTCGCAACAGTTGTTGACCCAGGATTAGGGGACCCTTGTTCATCCAGGTCTCAAATCCTTTCATTTGCATGCGTGGCTCCTGCAGACATAGCAAAAGCCCGCTTTGGAGTTTCTCCGCTAGTAGCGGACATCTTGGTAGAGGCCAGAAAGCCTTCCACCAGGTCCACCTACGCCATGAAGTGGAAATGGTTTTCAATTTGGGCCACTTCAAAAGACTTCAAACCTTTCTCTTGCCCAGCCAATAAAGTCCTGGATTACATGCACCATCTCTTCAATCTGGGTCTTAGCCATTCCTCATTAAAGGTCCATATGGCAGCGATTTCAGCCTACCATATTCCCTTCAGTGACAGGACTTTTGCTCAGTTTGAAGTCTCTAAGACCTTCCTCAGAGGGGTTCTCCATTTGAGACCCCCCCCCCATCCGCATTCCTGCCTCTCTTTGGAACTTGAATTTTATTCTGGAGAAGCTTACCCTGCCTCTCTTTGAGCTGACAGTTACAGCAGATTTAAAGTTCCTTTCTTGGAAGACACTTTTCCTAGCGGCCATCACTTCTGCTCGGCGCATTTCCGAGCTTCAGGCCTTGATGTGCAAAATCCCTTTCTTGATTTTCCACAAGGAACATGTGGCTGTACACACCAATCCTAAGTTTCTCCCTAAGGTGGTGGCTGAATCGACGCTGAATCAATCCATTGAGCTACCTGCTTTCTTTACGCAGCACTCCAGTCAAGGGGAGTACCTCATGCATACTTTGGATGTTCACAGAATACTGAGATACTACACCACTCGGACTAAGGATCTCAGGAAAACTGATCGGCTTTTTGTCTCTTTTGTTCACAAAAGAGAAGGCAATGCTATGTCTAGGCAATGCCTAGCAAAATGGTTGGCTCATTGTATCACTTTGTTACAAGTACAAGACCCAGAGGTCACTCCACCAGAGGAGTAGCTGCCTCTGCGGCTTGTTTCAAGAATGTGTCCATGGCAGACATCTGCACAGCCACAACTTGGACTTCTGTCCATACCTTTACGAAACACTACAGTTTGGACATTGCCTCTTGCAGTAGAGCAGGCTTCGGGTTGGCTGTGCTTCAAGGTCTTCTTTCATAACATCCATTCAGTCGGAGGTTCCATGCTATGGATAGTTGTCCTCCTCCGGAGTGCTTTTCCTTGTTCCAGACTGCCTGGGACTCAGTCCTATATGTGAATACCTACTGCAAGAGCCCTCTCAAAGTAAGATAGTACAGTTATGTAAGAACTTACCGTAACGGTAGATCTTTGAGAGAAGCTCTTGCAGTAGGTATTGCCTTCCTGCCCTCCATCCCCCTAAGCTTCTTTGGCTCCATTTCCATGGGGGGGGGAATATCCTCTTCTCTCTCATCTTGCCTCTTTTGGCCCTTGGTCACCTGATGTGGGGACGGTCGCCCGCCAGAGACTGCTAGCTAGAAATTTTTCTGTGGGGTCCTGACGCCTGGCGTGTCAGTCCTATATGTGAATACCTACTGTAAGAGCCTCTCTTGAAGATCTACTGTTACGGTAAGTTCTTACATAACTGTACTTTGGGTATGGAGCCTAGGAGAAGAATGCACTGGGTGAGGAGGAACTGGAGTTCAAGTAACTGCTGGCCTTACTGATTGTTGCTGGGGGGGGTGGTGGCATATTGGTAAATAGTGTGTGTTTGGGTACTGTCTGATTACTGCAGGGGAAGGGGCAATTTGTTTACTGTCTATTGATTGGGTACTGCTGGAGGCGTCTGGATTGAGTACTATCTGACTACTGCTGGGGGAAGGGGTAAATCAATTGTGGTTTATTGATCTATTGGGTACTGGTACTATTGGAGGAGTCTGGTTTGAGTATTCTGACTACAGCTGGCGGGAGGGGGCAGATTGATTGCTGTATATTGATAGATTGGGTACTGGTGCTATTGGAAGGGGACCAAATTGCTCGACTGCTTGGTTGGGCACTAGGTAGGGTCTGCAGCGTTACAGGGGCTGGCATCTTTGTTAGGGTGGTTGGCTGTACAGGGTATGGGGCGACCATAGTACTAAATTGGGCACAGAGGTTTGGAGGATGCCCAGTGTGCTTCCGGATGGCAAAGCTTAAGGCGGAGGTTGAGAGGATTAGGAGGCAGCTGGAGGGCGTGAGGAGGGGGAGGGGGAGTGTTGTGGGGGATGGAGGGAGAGTGGAATCATATGGAGCTAGGGAATGTTGGGGAGATGGAGAGTGAGCGGGCACACATGAAGCTACATGGAGACAGGATGGCCTAGCCCTAGGGAGAGGAGTGGGGGGTAGACAGGGGCCACATGGTCGCACAGAGGGTTTGGGGCATGGAAAATGCAACATCTAGAAGTTTCTCCGGGCAGATGTGGATGCCCAGAGGGAATCTGGGGGGGCAGGAGGGGGCAACCTTGGGGCAAGCATCACACTTTCAAATCACTTTGCGCTGCTGTGCCTGGATAATTAGGTGGAAGAGGAGGGAGGACGGGGGGAGAACAGGTGAAGGAGTAGGGTTGGCCAGGAAGCAGAGGGAGGAGGTGGGCAGGAGGAGGAGCCAGAATCATGGGGGGGGCACGGGGAGCAGGTGACCAGGGCTCGGGGGTAGGGGCAGGGCTGAGAGAAGGAGCCAGGGACCCTGAAAGGTACGGCAGATGGCGCAGGTAGCGAAATCAGGGCGGAAGTGGGCAGAACGCTGGACAGGCCAGTATTGAGGCAGGAGAAATCGGCCAAGGGAGGATGGGAGTGTGGCAGTGGGCACTTGAGCAGAGGGTTCTGATAGCGCAGGATCAAAGTGACGGGGGGAGAGAGAGGGAGAGATGCAATGAGAAACTTGGCTGTGGGTTTTGTTGGCACAGGTTCAAGTGGGGGGAACAGGGAAGAGACGGGGTGACTTGTGGCACCCAGGTTGTGGGGGGTGTGAGGAGCAAGCTGGGGGGCGTGGATGGAAGAAGAATCCTGGATAGGCACAAACGGGTTACTAACTTGGTGGGGGTATAGAGGTGAAGGTGTTGCTGTTGGGTGACTCCATGATCTGGGGTATCCAGTGGGAGGGGGATGGGGAAGGAAAATTCAGCCCAGTCAAACCTAAATGTATTTCAGGCCTGTCTGTGCACAACGCCAAATTCCTGCTCTACGCAGTGGCAAGGGCATGTGGGGGCTTCCCCAGACTTTCTGATGCACCTGGGGAAAAACAACATTGACTGGAATAGTGGACTGGAAATACAGGTGAGATTTCGAGAGCTGGCCAGGATTTTCCACTCCATAGGATGCTCCATCTCCTTCTCTGAAATACTGCCAGTGCCAAGGGCAACTGTGGAGAACAAGCAAAAACTTAGAGTGGTGAACCAGTGGTTAAGGGAGTGGTGCGACACTAAGGGGTGTGGGTTGGTGGGGAAGTGGGGTGCAACCTGGGAGGATAAGGGGTTATATGCCATGGATAGGCTACACCTCAACTTGGAGGGGAAGGAGATCCTTGAACTGAAAATTGCCTGGATTCATAGGCAGGGGACGGGGTTTAAACTTGTAAAGGGGAAAGGGTTGGAAAAAATGGCCACCTGGGGGGGGCGCTTAAGGCGTCAAGCCAGGGCCCCACATAGGGGACCAGGCAGCGGTGTGAGGCCGGGGGCACTGTGCAGGGGTGGGGCAGCAGTCTGCACAGGGCCATGGAGATTAGGGCAAGGGGAGGGACAGTGGAGGATGTGGTCCTGATCAGCATGAAGTTTAAAGTAATAAAATGCGAAATCAAGCAGTGCTTGTTGAGGGTGCAGTGGACGTGGCAGCAATTACAGAGACATGGGCCACCCAGGGGCATGACTGGGAGTTAAACTTGGAGGGCTGCATAACGTTCAGGAAAAATAGAGGAGTTGGAAGGGAGGAGTGGCGCTGATAGTGAAATCAATCAATCAAGTCTTTATTTAACCAGACGTTCATCGTTGAGCAGAAGCTCATTTACAAGATGGACCTGGGTGGAGCATGAACAATTGTGTGTAATATATAGATCAACACAGGTATTTACAAGGCAATACAGATAATTCTCTTTACAGAGAGGAAGAAAAAGAAGTTCATATGTACATAGAATTATACAGATTACATGGTATTTACATACATAGAAGTGTCTATAGGAAGATAAAGCAGGTTATCTAAGGTTGCAGGAGGAAGTAACAGAAGAAAAAAAAAAAAAATATATATACACCAGGTAGAGGTGAAGGTAGGGGGGAAGGGAGGGAGGTAGGAAGAAAGGCTAGGAGGCACGGTGCACAGAGAGAGAGTTGGTAAAGCAGGATGTAGAAGGTGGATGGAGAAAAGGGTATGTGTAGGCCCGGGATTGAATGCTATAAAGTGCAGGGGCATGATAGGATGTCACAACCCAGGGTAGTGAGCTCCTATCCGAGTTGAGAAAGGAAGAATAAAGGGATGGAGCGGCCTAGTGTTGATAAGACAGGCGGATAAGAGAGAGAACAATTAGGCTGGTGAGGAGCAAGCCGGGGGGTCAGTACTTAAAATCGGGTCTAGGCGTGGCTGTATGCCAGTGCAGTACTGGGTCTGAGTGGGTGAAGCAGTTACATACTTCTCTGTACGGAAATAAAGCGTCTTGAAGGCATTTATATTGATTAGAGTGCTTAATTTGAGGGTTTTTTGTAGATCGTTCCATAAGGTAGGTAGTACGAAGCTTATGGCTGCCCTGCCGGAGCGGGATTTTGCTTTGGGTACTTTAAGGTGTAATAACTGAGTAACTGTAGCGTATTTCCCAATTATACTCGGAGACAACAGGAGATATAGTAAGGCAGCTTATTAGAGATGGCTCTATAGGTCCAGAGGCGACATTCTGTAGGCGCCTGAACTTTAGTGATGTCCACCCACTGCCACATATAGGGTGCAGTGATGCATGTCGAAGGGAGTCCATTATAAACCTCAGTGCTTGATGGTAGAGTGTGTCAGTTTAGCCATGTAAGAGTTGGGGCATTGGCTGTAGAAATCAGCGTAATCAACCAATGATAGGAAAATGGATTGGACCAGTTGTTTCTTGGCATCTCTGGTGAGAAATTGGTTGATTCTAAAAACAGTCCAAGCCTTTGCGAAGTGCGTTTAGCAAGTCCTTGATATGTTCAATGAAGAAGAGTCTTTGGTCTATTCAACTCCCAGATACTTGAATTTTGTAACAAGTTCTAGTTTTCACCTAGAACTGTGGTAATTTGAGGAACTGTCCCACTGGACACAGGGTTAGCTGTGCGGATAAAGGGGAGGGACCATCGCTTTCGTTTTGGCATTAAGGTAGCTTTTTGGAGGAGCTGGTTTGCAAAGGTTGAATTCTGACTGTAGGTCATTGCAGGCAGCTTCAGGTGTTGGGCAACTGGCGTGAGAACTGTATCATCTGCAAGCGGATGTTGGCTTCTTTTATACAGTGAGTCGATGTTATTAATGTAGATTGCAAAAGTAAGGGCCTAATATAGAACCTTGAGGTACCCCTCTTTGCAGAGTTTTAAGGGACAGGCCTCCTTAGACTTTAACTTGTTGAGGGCGCCCTGTGAATAGTCAGTAAACCAGGCAGAGGAGGGGTCCACACCTATGGTTTGAAGGGAGGAGAGCAGACTATGGTGGAGCTGTGTCAAAAGCCTTTTAGATCAAGGAAAACCGCACAAATAAAGTTTTTGCTCTCAAGATTCGCTGCCAGTCGTTAGTAACTTTGGCGAGGCTGAGATAGTGCTATGTTTAGCTCTGAATCTGGACTGCATAGGATTTGTAGTTCCCTAGACTCAAGGTGAGTCCTCAGCTGTGCATTTACAATTTTCTCTAGGAGCTTGGACAGGACGGAGCAGAGAAATTGGCCTGTAGTTATTGAGATCGCCAGGGTCACCTGATTTGAACAGTGGTATGACATGTGCTGTCTTCCATATAGGTGGTAAGGTGCCCTGAGACAGGGATAAGTTAAAAGGTGGGTGTGGTATTGCTAGTGCGTGGTAGGCAATTTTAGAAGTAAGGGTCAGGGTGTCGGCCCCAGCACTTTTCTAGTATCCAACTGAAGCAAGAGGTCCTCTACCTCTTTCAGTGGGGCAGGTTGAAAGCGAGAAGGCAGCGAAGCTATTTGGAGTTTCAGGCAGTTGGCTGCAGCAGTCTGGAGGACGAGTATGTTTGCAGGGAGTTATCAAATGCCATGCCTGCAGTAGCAAAGTGGTTATTGAATCGTCAAGTATATCCATCTTTTAGGTTATAGTCAAGTTGCCAGAGGTAATCTTGGTGGGAGTAATTTCCTGGGGTGGCCTAGCAGATCACTGATTGTGTTCCAGAGCTTGATTGGACTCTTTGTGGCAGAGTCGAGTTCGGATTTGAAGAAGGTGGCCTTCGATTCTCTGATTGTTTTGGTACATAAATTTCGTAGCCTCCTGAACTGGTTCCAGTCCTCTGCAGTGTTCAATCTGTGCGCTTTTTTCCAGAGCTTATCTCTTTCTAGAAGCAAGGACTTTATCTGAGGGGTGAACCATTTACAGGTTTTGGTCCTAGTTCGAACTTTAATCAGGGAGAGGCCCTTGATAGAATGTTGTGGAAGATATTGTAAGCTGACGTAATTGTTTTGGCCAGGTAGAAATCTTGCCACTGAGGGGAGTACTTAAGCTCATTTAGGTAGGCATGTTCATTGAAGTTGCACCTGGATCTCTTCATAGAGAACTTGCTGATGGGTGCTGGGTTGTTGGTGGATCTTACTCCATAATAAAACAATAGTGCTGGCGTCTGAGAAGAAGACATCAGTGTGGGAGAAGAGATGAGGTTTGCCCACCATTAGCACATCAAAAGTGTACTTTTACTGGGGTTCTTCATGTTTGGGCATGTTGGTTCAGTAATAAGTTGCATCAGCCCATGTTCATCACAGAAGGATGCAAGGGGGCAGCTGTGTTAGAAGAGCCAGTCAAGTTGAGGTCTCCTAAAATAATAGTTCTGGCAGCCCCTGTCCCAACTTGTCCTTAGATATGACACAAGCTTTAGGCCAGCAGGCGGTGGTCCAGCAGCATCCTATTGCATGAAATGCAGTAGTCTGTGTAATTTCCACTTTGAGAATAGGCATTGAATTAGCTGGCGACAGATGCCAAGGATAAGCAGAAGGCAGAAAATTTGTCTTTAACGTGAATGGGCATGCCAGAGGAGGAGGGTAGCTATCAGCTGAACAAGGCATAGTTGGGTATGTTTGACTTCTCTATCAGTGGTGCTGGGTCTAAGCCAAGTTTGAAATCCAAGTATGTCAGGAGAGGTATGATTTACCAGGTTTGTATTAAGTTATCTTTTTAAGGAGGCTACATCGTTAATATGCAAAGCTTATTCCTTTTAAATTTGCTAGTTCTGCTGGCAGCAATAGCTATCTAGGGGCCAGGGTTGAGTTCTCGTTGCCTGAACATAGCAGGAGGATAAGTAGGATTTTTCTAGAGCGCTAATTATAAACATAATTCCTGCCTTTCTCCCGTCTAGTAGATCTAATGTTTTTAGGGACTGGAAAGTAGCCACCATAGAAGAGCTGATCTGTTGTAGCAAGAACTAGTACCCCTACCACAATAGGTGGGGAGGAGATAGAAGTCTGCATGGTGGGAGGTGGGCCTTGTGGTGGGGAGTGTTATAATACTACTGGTATGTGTGGTCCAAGAGCAGGGTTCGGTATTGGTACTTGGAATCAGGAGGCAATTAAAGGATAAGTTGCCATGTGGTATACAGCACAAGGTGCCATTGTAGACCAAACATGATGGTAGTTCAGGTGTCCAATGCTGGGCAGCTGGTACCAGCAGAAAAAGGGGCAGTATAAGGAGCCATATAGGGCCCGACATGATGGTACCTCAGAAAAGGAGCCACTCAATTAGCCCAGGGGCCAGTGGGGTTGCAGGATTAATGCAGCTTATCAGTGGCTTTCCGATCCAGGTCGACCCGAATTTGATAGCATTTAAAAATATTTAGTGGTGAAGGCACAGCCAAGGAGAACCTATGCGTTTTAGTAGCGAGGCCCTGAGAGTTGGACCCGTGAGGCTGGACAGAGAAGAGGGGGATCACGAGCTAAGTCTCTATTGGTGGGGCACTGTGCCAGGGGACGTGGACTAATATTTTGGCAGGAGCTACTGTATTTAATAATCAGCGGAGGTGGGGGAGGGGGGCGGTCGAAAAAGTTGCGGCAGTTGCCGTACCTTGTAGGGCCTTGGATCCGTGTCTGCGGTCTCGAGCATCGGCTAGAGGGGCGCCGACCGCCCGGTAGCTGGGAATCCCGTGGTTTAGGAGCTGGGAGGCTGGGCGACAGTTCCTCGACTGAGGGAGGGAAGGAGAGTGAGGGTTAATCAAGGGGATTCACATAAAGGGTTAGACAGAACAGCGGGGAGTCCAAAATTTGTAGAACAAAAGGACGTGTATTACTTTGGCACCCAAAAGTGTCTCGGGCCAGTGCACGTATGCAGGGAAGGGGCTGTAAACACTAGATTTCTTTCCCAAACCACAATTCAAGTCCTTTCAATTACAGACTGGGTTAACACTTCGGCTTTTTAACATTTGTCCCAACATAAACATTTTTAGGGTTTAAAATCAAAGAGAAGTACCATTGCTGTTAGTGGAGTGGAGGAGGTGGAGGCGATTTGGGTAGCCCTGCAAACGAGAGGGGTAGGAGAATGAAAATAGGAGCGGTGTACAGACCCCCCGCAATGGCAGGGGACCTGGAGGACAGTCTGGTGGAAAATATTCTGGGTCACTGTGGACTGGGAAAAGGTAGGGTGGTGATCATGGGGGACCTAAACATGCTGGGGACAGACTGGGGCACTATGACGTCCCAGGTGGCCAGGGAGCGGAGGCTGATGCATATCTTCCAGGATGCATTCCTGGTCCAGCAGGTGGGAGAGCCAACAAAGGAGGGCCGGATATTGGGTGTGGTCCTAGCTGACAGTGATCAGATTAGGGGCCTGGAGGTGAGCGGCCCGTTGGCAGGCAGTGACCACGCCACGGTCTGGATTTTCCTGCAGCAAGGGGGGAAAGAAACACGTCTGGTCTGGATGACGGTGGTAATTGATTTTAGGGAAGCGGACTTTGAGGGCATGGGGAGGATTCTCCAAGGGTACTTGGATGAGTTAAGACCAGATGTGGATGCTGGGAGCAGGTGGGAGGCCATTAAGGGGGTGAAGGAGGCTACTAGGACCTGCGCGAGAGTAAGGCACAAGGACTGTAGGGCCAGGAAACCATGTTGGTGGACCCGGGAGGTTCAGGAGGCAGTGAGGGAGAAAGACTTCCTGCATGCGCCTAAAGCGCTCAAGGGGGGGAAAGCACAGGGAGAGTACAAGCTGTTGTCCAGGAAGGTCACCAGGGTGGTCAGAGTGGCCAAGGTGAGGAAGGAACAAAATCTGGCCAGGGATATCCCGGGGGGGGAGGGGTTCTTCAGTTACACAGGGGAGAAAAGGAAAGCAGGGGCACAGATCAGCAAGATTAGGATTAGGGAGGGATGGGCTCAGGAAGCGAGGGAGCAAGCTGAAGTATTAAATGAGTACAACATCAAAAACAGAGCTGCTGCTCGGTATGTGCTGCACAGAGTACTTGGTCAATTCAGAATGACATAAACTCTGGCATACACTGACACCAAGACAGATGTATTTTTTTTAAAAAGCAGATTATCTTTATTTTAAATCCAGTATACCCTCACATGTTTTTGGCTCGTGTTTTGCTGTGAGGGTATGCTGGATTTAAAATAAACAGACTTTGACAGCAGATAAGGACCGCTTGGCCCACCTAGTCTGCCCATTTCCCTACCTACAGGATAATCTGCAGATCCTAGTTAACCAACAGCCTATTTCTTCTAAAGAATTTCTTTATGTCTGTCCCATGTATTCTTGAATTCTCCCACACAGTTTTAGACCCCACAACCTCCTCAGGAAGGCTGTTCCATGCATCTGTGTTTCTAAAATATGGGATACATGATGGGCATGAGTGTGCTGTGGTAAATATTGTCACTCCTGCAGAGTGAGCTCTGGATATCTGGCACTCGTGAGATATCCAGAGCTCACTCTGGAGGAGTGACAATATTTGTCATAGCACACAATCTGCACATCATGCATTCAGTTTGTACAGTAGGGCCAGGAATTTCAGTATTGTTATGTTGTCTTGTGTTCTGTTCCTGTTTGTGTTTGCTCATTCTGTGTGCAAGTTTTTCTGAATGGGGCTGGCAGTGTTACAAACTCTGGGAAACAGAAGAGTGTGTTTTGCAATGCTAAATGAGTTAGTTTTAGGTAGGAGTGAGAAACAGACTATTTTGTGAAGCTGTATTCTTTAAAAGTCTGTCTGCAGTCAAGCTGAGAGTATCATTGTAATGGTAATGGGCTGAGAGTGTGAGAAACAGCTGAGATTGTTTTTAGTGGTAATTGAGTTACAGTAGCTGCAGGCAGTATTGAGGAACAGATTGTTCTGTGAAGCTGTGCTCTTTAGAATTCTGGCTGCAGTCAAACTGAGAGTATCACAGTAATGAGCTGGAAGCTAGATTATGGGGAATAGGTGAGTGTTTTGTAATGCTGAGTTAGCTGCAGGTAGCAGTGAGATCTCTCATGTAGTTCTGCATTTGTATCTATGGTAACAGCACAGATGTTTTTTTGTATGCTGAGGGGAAGCCTGCCTAGAGCGATATCAGTGACCTTTATATGACCTGTGTGTGTAAATGGCTGATAATTACAGTAGAGCAGAGGGTTAACATATCACACTGCAGTGGATGATACACTATTTTATCTCACTTATTTATCACTCACCCCTATAGTGTAATATATAAGGGCGCAGTCATGCCTCTGTATTTAGGGTTATGAAGGCACTTCTATGTTAAACTCGAAATTTTACGCGTTAATAACTTTGGACCCATTCAACGGAATGAAATCTGGTATGCATGGTGGGACATGGTAGATCTTTCTTGATTTGCCAGATTTTGTTTTGGTCAGACTTAAGGTTTTTGGGCACCAAAACGGTGAAAAATGTACTTCGCCAGTTATGTGGTCAGTTTTTCGGATTTTTTCCGTGGCGCTGCGCAGCCGTTGTGTGGCGTGCCGCTCTGCAGCTTGGCACATTGAAAGAGCTTTGGTCAAGGAATATGACGCTTTTTGTTTGAAAAAAATATTAATCTATTCAAAAGTTATTAAAGTTTTACACTCCCATTAAAAGTCTATGGGAAAATGTATATGGTTATTTTGCGAAAGAAGAATGGGGTTTTGGCCATCTGGTCCCTTTTCACGATCAAAGAATTTGCAGGCTCACGATCAAAGAATCTTTGATCGCAATGGCCGCCATCTTGTTTTCATTTTATGGTCGGGGGGGGGGATAGATGTCTCGGCTCAGGGGTGACTTCTGAAGTAAAACTATGTTGGGTTTTGCTCAGGGGTCTTCCTTCTATTGAGCCATGCCTGTGGTTTCTTGTAAAAATGTCAAAAAAACAAGAGTTTTTATTTCTTTGACCGCGGCTTGCTAACGATCTTTGATCGCGAGCCTGCAAATTATTTGATCGCAAGATTCTTTGACCGTGATCTTTGATTGTGAGGACGTGACTAGATGGCAAGATTAAAAAATCTAATTTCTCAGTCCAGGGGTGACTTACAAAGACAAACTAGGACAGGTTTTGCTCTGGGTGCTTCATTCTGTCGAGTCATGGCTGTGGTTTCATGTATTTATGTGTAAAAAATTGAGTTAACATTTTTTATTATTTGATCGTGATCTTTGTTCGTGATGGAGGGACTAGATGGCTAGATTTGGAGGGACCAGATAGCCCAATTTTAACAGCCTTTAAAATTAAATATCTCTGAAATGGTTTGGTGTTTTACCTTGAAATTTGGAGTTTGTTGATGGGATGTCCTGTAGATGTGAATTATGGTGTTTAGGTGTCAGAAAATACATTTGTTGTGAAGATATTGTGTGGCGCAGTTTAGGTTTTGTGGACAGCGTTTTGCATTGTGGTAGTGGCTTGAAAATTTATAGGGTAGCTAGCCTTACTGCCATGGATGTGCGTTTCAATTGTTAAGGTGTGTAAAATGTAAACTGGTGCAGAATTCTGCCACTCCGAATGAAAATCTAAATTTTAAAATGTTATATCTCGGACACGATGTGGTCTTTTAAATTTAAATTTGGAGGGTGTTGAGGAGATGTCCTGTACATGTGAGTTATGGTATTTAGGTGCTGGAAAATGAATGCTGCGGAGATATTGCATGACACACTTTACCTTTTGTGTATAGTGTTTTGCATTGTGGTAGTGCCTTCACATTTATAGGGTACCTAGCCTTGTTGCCATGGAGGTAATTTTTAAGTGGTTAGGTGTCTGACATGTAAACAGGCATGGCATTATGCCATTCTGAAGAATGAAACTTTGTTTTGTTTCAAGGTGGTGGGAGCAAACCATATGCGCTCCCATCAATACATATGATATTCAGTACTTGTACTGTTATGTTAGTTTGGGCTCCGCGCTCCCACCAACTTGTGTGATGTTCTACTTTTTCTATTCTTTCTCAAAAAGCAAGGAAATTCTATGCAAAAAACTTTCTTAATGCATCACTTAGGGTCAAAACACAAAAAGTCAGGAAATGAGACCTTTAGGGTTGCCCCCTTCCCCACCATCGTCCCGAGATTGACAGACGACTGGGTGTGTCATTGGGGTTGTGAGGCCTAAATGTCACCTCATTCTTTACTGTGGCTTGTGAATATGATTACACATGGAATGGGGTGACATTTAGGCCTCACAACACAATGACACCTCGTCGCCTGTCAATCTCGGACAATAAAAAGCATAAGGGGAGGGGGCAACCTAATGGTCTCATTTCCTTACTTTTGCTTTTCAACCCTAAGTGATGCATTAACTAAGTTTTTTTTGCATAGATAGATATAGATATATATTACTAACATGCTAAAATGCCAGCAGAATAGGCCTAATGGTCTTTCGTGTTTCCTCGTTTGTTCAGCCCCCACCCCGGGAGCTGACCCTGCTGCCCCTCTCGCCCTCTCCGTCTTCTCCCTTCCCAGTTCCGAATATTCTCACTGCACTGGACTTTGCTACCAGAACCACTCCCCTGTACCTGTCCCACCCCCTGTTGAACCACTCCACCAGCCCCCCGGGCAGCACATTCCATGGCTCCACCACCCTCTCAGTGAAGTAGCACCTTCTCCTTTCTTCCGTTAATCCCCCCCCCCAGCTTCCACCCATGCCCTCCAGTTGCCCCCTCCTTCCTTTGGAGCACCCTGACTTCTCCTCGCTTATTAACCCCCTTCGTGTACCTGAAGACCTCTTATCATGTCCCCCCCGGTCCCTTCTCTCTTCCAGTGTGTACACGTTTAGCTCTTTGAGCCTCTCCCCAAGGCCCAGAGCATTTTGGTTGCCCTCCTCTGGACCCTCTCCAGGAGTTCAATATCCCTCTTTAAGTGTGGCCTCCAAAACTGCACGCAGTACTCAAGGTGCAGCCTCACCAAGCAGTTATACAGAGGGAGTATCACTTCCCTCCTTCTGGAGGTGAACCCCCCACAGCGATGCATCCCAGCATCCTGTTGGCCTTGGTGACTGCCCTCCTACAAATCTCCGAGTTCTTCGTCTTGACATCCACCACCGCCCCAGGTCCCTCTCAGCCATTGGGACTTGTAGCACCCCCCCCGCCCCAGGGTGTACACTTGACCCGGGTTTCTGGCTCCCAGGTGCAGTACCTTGCATTTCCCTGCATTGGACCTCAGCTTCCACTTTCTAGACCACCTTTTCAGAGCCTCCAGGTCCCCCTGTAGAGTCACCCTTCCCTCCTCCCCATCCACCACCACCCCCAGGTTTGAGTCGTCCTCAGAGACTCATCTCACTCCTGATACCTTTCCTTAAAGCAGAGACGTAGGCATTGAACAGGAGGGGCTCCAAGGACTGATCCCTGAGGGACCCCACTAATGACCCTCCTTGGGGATGAGACTATCCCACCAACCACAACCCTCTGGGTCCGGTCCCGGAGCCAATTCCCTATCCATCTGATCATCTGGTACCCCACCCCAATTTACCCCAGCTTATCCAACAGGCCCCCATGAGGAACAGTCAAATGCCTTGCTGAAGTCAAGAAAGAGGACGTCCACCGGTCTACCCAGGTCCAAGGCACTTATCACCCAGTCATAGAACTCCACAAGTTTTGTCTGACACAATTTCCCCGTGATGAATCCATGCTGCCTAGTGTCCTGGCACCCCAACTTTTCCAGGTCTCTTCCCCCCCCCCCCAGCCTCTCCTTGACAATGCCTTCCATCACCTTTCCCATCACGGATGTCAGGCTGACGGGCCTGTAGTTCCTGACACCTCCCTTGATCTCCCCCCCACTTTGTGGATAGGCACTATATGTGCCACCTTCCAGTCCTAGGGCACGCACCCTGTCCTCGGAGAGATGCTGAAAAGCTCCACCAGGGGTTTCGCCAGGACATTCGCCAGTTCCTTCAGCACTCTGGGATGTAATTTATCTGGCCCCGGTGCTTTCTCTGTCTTAAGAAACCTGAGGGCTTCCCTCACTCCCCCTGCCGTGATTTCTACCTCCACTACCTCGTCCCCCTGCTTTGCCCCCCCTCCTGCCAGTGATGCCCCCTCCCCATACCCGATTGGTAAGGGTCCCCACCTCCTCAGTTTCACTGTCTCCTCCCATGTATGTTGCAGCCCCCCCAATTTCCTTGGTGAAAACTGAGGCGAAGTACTCATTTAGTACCTCAGCCTGCTCCCCCGGGTCTTGTGCCCATTCCTCCCCTGTTTTAATCCTGCTAATCTGCCCCTTCACTCTTCGTTTTTCCCTAGTGTACCTAAAGAACTCTTGTTCCCGCTCCTAATTTCCCTGACCAGGTTCTGTTCCTTACCTTAGCTGCCCTCACCACCCTAGTGGCCCTTCTGGCCATCAGCTCGTACTCCCCTCGATCCCTTTCACTCCTTGAGTGCTTGAACTGCCTATAGGCCGCCTTCTTTCCCCTCACCACCTCCTGAACCTCCCTGGTCCACCAGCAGGGTTTTCGGGCCCTACCACATTTGTGCCTCACTCTTGCACAGGTGCTGGTAGCATCCTGCACCCCCCCCTTGATGATTTCCCACCTACTGTCAGCGTCCATGTCCAGCCTTATCCCATCCAAATGTTCCTTAAGGATCCTTCCCATTTCCTTGAAATCTGGCCCCCCCCCGAAGTCAGTTACCTCCATCTTTGTGCAGCCTTCTACCCCTCCTAGGTCCAGGCAGAACCAGACTGTGGTGTGGTCGCTCCCTGCCAATGGGTCCCTTACCTCCAGGCCCCCAGTCTGGTCACTGTCTGCCAGGACCATATCCAGTCTCCGCCCCTCCCTGGTTGGTTCCCCACCTGCTGAGTTTGGAACGCATCCTGAAAGACATCCAACAACCTCTGTTCCCTGGCCACCAAGGATGTCATAGTCTCCCAGTCCGTTCCTGGCATGTTTAAGTCCCTCAACACCAGCACCCTTCCCCTGCCCAATCTGCAGTCTCTCCCAACATCAGCCACCAGACTCTCTTCCAGCTCCTCCGCCAGCGCAGGGGGTCTATACACCACTCCTATTTTTACTCTCTTGCCTCCCCCTTGTTATCAAGGTGACCCAAATCACTTCCACAGTTCCCTCCACCTCCTCCCCACCTCCTATGCCAATGCAGTTTTTGACTATTATTGGTACCCCTCCTCCCCTTACCTCTCCCCTGTCCTTCCTGAACATGGTGTGCCCCTCCAGGTTCAGGTCCCAGTCATGCCCTGCGGTGGCCCAGGTCTCTGTGACCGCTGCCACATCCACCTTTCCCTCAGTTAGCATTGCCTGGAGCTCAGGCATTTTATTGCCCAAGCTCCTGGCATTTAGCAGGACTACCTTCCACCCTTTCTCTATACTTCCATTTCCCCTACTTGCGTTCCCATGGTCTGCACCTTACCACTTGGCCTTTTCCCGCATTTCTCCAGCTCCCCAGGGGGGTGGAGACAGAGTACCTCCTTTATTTGACCCCCCCCAACAGCCTCTTCTCCCATCCCTTCCCACTTCACAAGTTTAAACCCCACCTTTCTCCAACGAACCCCTCTATTTTCAACTTAAGGATTTCCTTCCCCTCCAAATTGAGATGGAGCCTATCTCTATCATACAGCCCCTTATCCTCCCAGGTCTCCCCCCAGTCCCCACCAACCCATACCCTCTGGCTCCATACCACTCCCTGAGCCACTGGTTTAGCTCCCTAATCTTCCTCTTGTATTCTCACTAGCCCTTGGCACCGGCAGGATTTCCGAGAAGGAAATCGCGCATCCTTTCTCCTGACAGACCCTGGCAAGCTCCCTGAACCTTGCCTGTATCTCTAGCTCACTATTTCCCTCAATGTCATTGGTACCCAGGTGGACCAGTATGTGCAAGGAACTTCCACAATCTGTTGCCAACTGGTATACCTCATGCTTGGCCCTGTGCACCGTTGATCCAGTGAAGCATTTTGTTCTAGCCGGGCAGGCTTCCCCCTTCCTATCCCATTGGATCCCCCTGATCATGGAATCACCCAACAGGAACACTCTGACCGCCCCTTTTCCTCCTCCCCTCCCTTCCATATCCCTCATCCTTACTTACGGCTCCTCCTCCTCCTGTCTGGGTGCCACCTGCTGTCCCCTCCTTATTTACCCTGGCCACTCCTTCCCCTCCGATCCTATGCCTCTCCTCCTCCCGAGTATCCTTCTGTACACCGCTACCGCCCCCCTGTCACTGCTCGTGACTGGTCGTCCCCCCTTCCCCATCTGCTAAACTAGTCTGGTTCATCCTCCATTCCTTTCCGTCTCCGTTCAGCCCCTCCTTGCCTGTCGTGCCCCCTGACCTAAACTCTCAGCTCCCTTTACTGTGTCCCCCTTGTACTTCAGGTCCTTCTCCTTGCGCTTTCCTCCCTCTACCCCCTCTTCCTCCTGCTCTGATTCACCACTCCCCCTGCTTTCCTGCATTCCAAGTTCCCCCTTGTTCTTCCTGCTATCCAGTCCCCGCCTCCTGTCCCCCACTCCCTTTCCATCTCTAACCGCCCCTGTTGTGGCTACATCACCCCCCTCATTCTCAAGCAGAAGAAGAGAATTGAAGCGGTTACTGAGCTTAAGGTCCAGTCCACCTTGCTTCCTTCTGTCCAGCCCCAGCCCTCTGCCTACTTCCCTGAGAATGTCCTCCTTTTGGTCCCCCCCTCTGTGAGGGTCCCCAGATACCTGCCTGCTTCCTTGGTAATGTTCTTCTTTTGGGCCCCCTCTGTCAGG
Source organism: Neoceratodus forsteri (assembly GCA_016271365.2). Classification (NCBI taxonomy): domain Eukaryota; kingdom Metazoa; phylum Chordata; order Ceratodontiformes; family Ceratodontidae; genus Neoceratodus; species Neoceratodus forsteri. The sequence continues at coordinate 85,684,409 of JADMNL010000036.1, read as the reverse complement.
GTCCCCATGCGACCCCAGAGTACCCTCCTGCACTCCTTTCCCTATGCTCCTGCCCCTAGTGCTTGGTGCAACCCCGTGGGAGAGCCCCTGACTTATTCCCCAACCATACCTCCCCCTCCAGCTGTCTCCTAATCCTCACAACCTCCTCCCTAAGCTGTGTCAGCTGGTAGCACACTGGGCAACCCCCGAACTTCCAGGCCCAGTCCAGTATCATGGCCGCCCCACACCCTGTGCACCCCACCACCCTCCCAAAGATGCCGGCCCTAATGACATGTGGTCCCATCCCCCTCCAAGTAGGTTTCCTTGAGTGAACCACCAGGTTCCCCTCTAGTCCAAGATACACCCCTACCCTCTACTCAGGTCACCCACTAATCCTAGCTACAGTCTCACAGTAAACAGGTACCCCTGTTACTAGGTGCAGTACTACACAGTAAACAGTTAACAGTCTACCTAGCTTAGGTTTAAACTAGAGGGTGGCCCCCCTTCCCAGCAATGAGCTCAACACCACCATGCTCTTTTTCCCCTCCAAGTCCCACTCCATCCAGTATTTTTTGTAAAGTGCACAGCTCCTTCTTGCTTGTTTTGCGATCTGCCAATGGGGTCCTTCCTGGCTTCCTTGCTCTGCCCTCCCCAGGCACTTAATAGAGGTCTGGGCCGGGGTGGGTGGTGTGGGCAGACAATTTCGTTGCCCTGACCCACTCCGTGTGGTCGGGATGGCTCCCCTGATCTGCCGCTGTCCCCTGCACCCTGGCCTGCTCCGTGCGGCCGGGAAAAAGCACACAGCAAGTCGGCGCCTGTAGGAAAATATAAGCTGGGTAGCTTTTAAAGGCTGTCCAGGCTTACGTATTCCCCGCCACAGCTCCTGATTCGCTACCTTCCCTTGTGCCCGATTGGCGCACTTTCTCCTGGCTCCCTGTGGCTGGATTGGATGCCGAAAGATCCCTCTGGCTGCCACTGCAGTCCTGCGTTGCCCTGACCCATTCCATGCGGTTGGGATGGCTCCCCCGACCTGCTGCCAAAAATTTATTGCCCTGACCCGCTCCATGCGGTTGGGATGGCTCCCCTGATCATCTGCTGTCCCCCTGCACCCTGGCTCACTCCGTGCGGCCGGGAAAAGCACACAGCAAGTCTGCTTCAGTTAGTACTAACATACTAAAATGGCAGCAGAATAGGCGTAATGGCCTCTCGAGTCTGCTTGATTTTCAGCACTTGCACTGAGGGCCGATTTTGGTGTCTCCCCCCGCCTTGGGTTATAGTGTCCCCAGTACCAGATGTTCCACCTGTATTGGGCCTGGTCAGATTTACCCTCCCCCTGTACCTGTCCCATCTCCTCTTAAACCCGTCCACAGTCTCCACCTCTACAAGCTCTCTGGGCAGTGCATTCCATGGCTCCACCACCCTTTCAGTGAAATAACATCTCCTTTTCCCTCTGAACCTGCCCTCTTCCAGCTTACACCCGTGACCTCTTGTTGCCCCACCCTCCTTTCTTAATTGGAGCACCATGGCTGGGCCTCCTTTATTGATCCCTTTTGTGTACTCAAAAACCTCTATCATGTCCCCTCTGTCCGTCCTCTCCTCCAGGGTGTACATGTCGAGCTCCTTGAGCCTCTCCTCATAGGTCCTCTCCCCCAGGCCCCAGATCATTTTGGTTGCCCTCCTTTGGACCCTCTCTAGGAGTGTAATGTCCCTCTTTAATTGTGGTCTCCAACACTGTACACAATACCAGAGGTGTGGCCTAACCAAGCAGTTGTACAGTGGAAGGATCACTTTCGCCTTTCTTGAGGTAATCTCCCTGGCAATGCATCCCAACATCATATTTGCCCTCAGGGTGCGAAATTCCTATACCTTAGGTGCCCCAGGGCAGGCACTCTTGCTTCAGGACACCTACAGCGTTTTAGTGCCTGCCCCTTTGGGCACCTAAGGTATTTTCATTGCAATTCCGTTTTTTTCCTCCGTCTCTAGCGCTTGCCGTGTATTTTTTTAACTTTCCCTGGGGTGGGGGAGCCACTTGAGGAGCGCAGACACAGAGCTGACATCGCTAGAGCTGACCACGAGTGTGCTCTTTTGGATGTCAGCTGACTGCTTGTCTGCTTCATCACGCGCCGTGAAGGAGAGAAGGATGGAGGAGGAGGAGTAGGCTGATGTGCCCGAACTGAGTGGCACAGCGATCAGCCAGTCGATTCTTCAGGGATCCCTTGTTTGCTCTTGGAGGCGGGCTGCAGCAGGCACACACGTACCAATAGGTGCCGACATGACCCGGCCCCTCCAGACAGTGTGACGCGAGCACCCAGCACAGCGCGCCATTCTGTGGCTTGCATTTAGGGAGACAAGTCATTCTGCAGTACTGTCTGCTAGCCAGAAACCGATCTCGATTAACCAAAGCTCTTTTAAGAGCTGATTGAAGTATTTAGATCTTAAAAAAAAACGGGAGTACAAAGGAGGTACAAAGGAGGTGATTTGAGTTCATAGGGGCAGTGGGGGAGGAGAGGTGTATGTTAAACCGCGAGGGTCCCTCCAAGGAAATCAGCAGGACGGAGCAAAGAAAACAAACGTCTGGGGGAAGAAAAATGGAAATGCAGAAAGGAGGAGGGAATATAACTAAACAAGGTGAAAGCCAGAGAGGAGTGTGCGTTTGTGAGACCGTGAGGGTCTCTTGAGTCGGGACTCAGTCGGGAGGGAATGAAATTGCCAGAGAAAATTTAAAGCAAACCTGAGAAAAAAGAGTAGCAACTAGCAAAGCAGACACAGATCTCTAAGCTAATCAAAGTCTGCTGAACTGCTCTAAGTCTTTGTGTCCGTTTTCTAGCTAATAAAAACAGTGGCAGTCTACTTGAGGGGAGGGGCACTAACTGCAGACTCATGCTGAAGCACTGCAGACACAGAATGAAGAAACTAGCAACTAGCTCTCTAAATAAATAAATATATTATTACTACCAACCAGCAAAATAAAGTGTCCCAAAAAGGAATAATTATGTACTGTCCGTTGGATGTGTAATTAAGAGACAGTATTATTGACAGTATTACTGAGTAACTACTACTACTATTATTAGCAAATAAACACTAAACAGAGAGAAAGGGGACTCAGTGGGGACCCATTCTCAGAGATTGCAGGCTACCTGCAGCAAATTCCAGTAAAGTTTGCTAGCAAAGCAATCTCTTTTTGTTTTTTATGTAGCTAGTAGTGGCCACAGACTTTGAATTTAAAACCACACAGGACAGCTAAACGCTAAAGCTTATATGTCTTATTTTTACTAAAAAGTTGCCTTCTGCCTGTGTGTTACTACTACCCTTTTTTTTTTTTTTACCTACTCCTCAGCTAACTGAAGCTTAGCTATAAAGCTTAGCTAACTAATCCATCAAATATTAAAACAGCTCTGAGCTCTCTAGCTAGGAAGTGAAGACAGTCTGTGTCATCTTGATTTGTAATCAGTACTAGTCTGTACTGTCTGTGAAGGGATCGAAGTCTACAGCTGTACACTACGTGGCCATATACAATATATTTTTAATATGGCTAGTTTTTTTACACACTACTGTGTGGACTAACTAAAATCTAAAAGAGATCAGTCAGTTGATTACAATAATTAAAGCTTTAGTTACAAGCTACTCTGAGGAACAAGTAACTAAATGTAAATTCAGGGATCAGTTATAAAAAAACATTTTTTTTTTTTTTTTTTTACCAGTTACCTGTGGACTGGACTACCTACAAAATCTAGACAGCAGGGATCTACTGTTAAATAAGGCCTTTTACAGACTAGTTTTACGAGCAAGCTACTCTGTGGTCAGACTACTACCTATCTAAATACAGGGTCAGAATCTGATCTGAGTTACTGTTATAGTAAAGCCTATTTAAGTTAAAGCTGTGTCTTAAACTACTTACTCTGGATTACAACATTATTACATAATCTATCAAGTAAGTACAGCAGGGTCCGTCTGTGTAATCTGTTGTACACTGTATAGTTTTTTTCAGAATCTACTCTCTGGACGTCACATTCAGTAACTAATCTAAAAAGGTTTTGATAAGGTCCAAACAGCTTTTTTTAAAAGCTACTGCTTGGAAATGGACCGCCTACATTCCTAAAGGGACAATTAAAGCTGCCTGAAGTCACAAATAGCTGGGCAACTGTCTGTGATGAAAAACTGTGTTGTCTGATTTTTTTTTTTTGTTGTGTTTATTTTCAAGTACAGAAACGAACAGCACTTTTTCTTGTTGTATAGCATTTATTAATATTGACAGCTGAATCAATTCAGACAAGTTGAAGTTCAGCATCAATAACACATTAATAAACATTCTCTGAGTGCATAGCGTGATAGCATAGCCTACCTAACAACAGTCTAGTTTGGACAGTTTGTTACTCTGTCTTAGTCTGTGCAAGTGCAAGCCACTTAGTGCCACCAGTCTGCACAACTGCCTGCCGACATACCCACGAGCAGACAGACACCATGAGTCTTTTAAATTTGGATTTAGAAGAAAGCGTATTGATGAAACTGTGGAGCTAAGGATTCCCAGCAGCAAGTATTAGCAGTTGTACCACCACCACAAGCGCTTCATCGACATCTACTGTAATGCCACTACCTCCTTGCCCAGACAGTCAAACTTTTGTGGTGACCACTGATGTTTCCTCAAGTGCTGCTGCTTGTACTGAAAACCCAGTTAAGGCCCTGAAAGTTAGAAAATTTCAGGAATCCTGGAAAAAGGGCAGAAAGTGGCTTCACTATGACACAGATAAATGTGCCATGTTCTGTACATGGTGTCAGAGTTATGATAAAAGCCAAAGCAAAAATAATTTCAGAACTGGATGCAGTACTTTTAGAGTACACATTATCTCAGCACATGAAGTGTCCGTAGCACACAAAATGCTGAGATGGCATACATTACAAATAAAACAAAAGTTGGAGAAAGACCCATAGAAATCCATACAATTTATGGAACAAAAGAAATGGATCAAATTTGTAAATTGTTCTGTACTGCATATTACGTTGCCAGGACCGAAAGGCCTTTCAGGGATTTTCCTGGGTTGATAGATTTACAAAGAAGAAATCATGGGGATGATGCTATGAGTCACAGTTACAGTAGTGACAAGCAATGCGCGTCTTCATTCACTATATTGCCCAAGATATTCAAAGCACTACTGCTAGTCTACTACAAGACAATGACTTCTTTTCTTTTGTTGTTGATTCCTGCACAGATAAAAGTGTGACTGAGGAGGAGGCATTTATATACGTGTTTTTGAAAATGGCCTACCTGTAACAAGATTTCTTGCACTGAAACCAGTCAGTGTCCCTAATTCAGAAAGCATTTTAAATACCGTGATTAATGCTTTAGAGGGTGAAGGTGGTTTAAGGGATGGTGGTTGGAAACATAAGCTGATCAGTGCGGCATCTGATGGTGCTGCTGTAATGTTGGGGAGCACTTCGGGTGTCCTTAGTCGAATAAAACAAGATTTCCAGTGCCCACACCTCATTGACATACACTGCTGTGCACATCGTTTAGAGCTTGCTGTAAAGGATTCGTTCAGAGACTGTCCCTTTTACAAGTCATTAGAACAACTTCTGCTGAACATTTACTCATTTTACCACAGGTCACCAAAAGTTGGAAAGGCCTACAGAAACGGGATCCCTTTTAAATATTAATGTGGTCAAACCAGTTAACACTGGTGGCACTAGGTGGCTTGCACACAGAAGGCGACTATTTCTGCCTTGAGAAAGGAACTGGGCTGCATTAGTGCCTCACCTCGAACATGTGTCACTGACAAACAAGCAGGATCATGACGAAAAGCACTAGGAATACTTAAAGTGCTTAAGACTTTAAAATGTGTTATATACATGAATTTTCTGAAAGTGTTTTTGGTTACTTATCTGCTCTTAGTCTGTCTTTCAGCAGAGGATGCCACTGTTGAAAAGTTCACAGCAGTAGAAAGCACAATTCAAAAAATAAATGGTCTCTCGAATCAAGAAACTCTGCACCGCATAACACTTACATCTGTAAGTAAGAACCTAACTCAGTACAACAGTGTTGACTTAACTAATGAAACTAGCAGGCACAGATCAGGTTCTCCTTCCGACATTGTAGAAGCCACAATTTCAGAGATAAAAATTCTTCAAGCGTCACAGCACATTGAATCTAGCTTTCAGTCCTTCACATCCAATAAAGTGCTACTAGCTGCAAGAGCTTTAAATTTTCAGTCCTGGCCAACATCCACAGAGGCACTTGAAACATATGGAGATCAAGCAATTCAAACAATTATTGATCACTATAAAGTGGTCCTAGAGTCTCGTGGAGTTGATGTTACCTTGGTACTGCTGGAGTGGCTAGACTTAAAAAGCACGTACTCTACTTGCTGTCTGTTGAAAATTGTAAGTCTCTGAAATTGTGGCAGAAAGTGATTCTTGGGATGTGCAGGATCAACAATTTAGAAATGTGCTGGCCATTGTCAGAATCATTCTCCTGATTCTTGTGCACACTGCTGCTGCAGAACGAGGCTTCTCTCTGATGGGAAGAATAAAAAATGACTGGAGGGTTGGATTACGCCCAAACACCCTACACGACCTAATGTCTATATCTCTGAATGGACCCCAGCTTAGTGACTATAACCCTCAAGGTGCCATATCACTGTGGTGGACAAATGGCAAAAGAAGGCCCACTACCAAAGCTTATGGCTCCCGAACACTGTCACTGCATGCTGCTTCTGCCAGCCCTAGTGGTGGTGATGAAAACGAAAGTGCTTGGTCCAGTGAAGATGATGTCTAAAATTATGTAAACTAAGGGGCGGCATGTAAATAGTTTGCTGGGCATGTACATTTTCTTCTTACATGCCCAAGTGGGCATGTACTTTTTTTCACGAATTTCATACCCTGGTCTTGTGTTACACCCTCTCAACTGCCGCAGTGTCTGTTTTGTATTGGGAAGCCCAGAACTGCACACAGTACTCAGATGGGGCCCGACCAGGGTGCTTATGTGACGGGATTACTTCCCCAATAGGGCCTTATGCGCAGGATTGTAAAGCAGCAGAATACTTCCCTGACTAGAGGAGCTTGTACAGGGACAAGATTACTTCCCCAGACCAGGGCCTTGTGCAGTGGCAGGATTACTTCCCTTGATCAGGGCTCTGTGAAGCGGCAGGGTTACTTCCCCGATCAGGGCCCTGTAAAGCAGCAGGATTACTTCAGGTGGCAGGGTTACTTCCTCTGATCAGGACCCTGTAAAGCGGCAGGGCCACCACCCCTGACCAGGGCCTTGTAAAGTGGTACGATTACTTCCCCTGCTGTACTGGTCACCCCCTTCGGATGACCCCAGAATTCCTCCAGTGTTCTTGATGGCTGCTGCGCATTGCTCGTCATGCTTTAGTTCCTTGTCTATTACATATCCAGCCACACACACACACACACACACACACACACACACACACACACAGTAAGTTCGTCCTACCTCTGTTTCTCCGCCTCAAGAGAAGCACCTTGCAAATGGCTACATGGAATCTACAATTCCAGGAGACTGATCAGCCACCCAGCTTTTTCTGATCCTCTTGAAGTCTGTCCCAATCTTCAAGGAAAACCACACCCTGGCCAGCTTAGTTTCATCAGCAAACCCAAGCATCCAGAATGTTGATGAAAGAGTTGTGGTCCCAGCACAGATCCCTAGGGGATGTTGCTGAGTGTCCCTCTCCACTCTGAGCTGTACCCATTAGCTACAACTTTCTGTTTCCTTTCCCAAAGCCAGTTAGCAGTTCACCTGACTGCATGCATCAAGTAGACTGTATTGGTGTGTTCAGACCAGAAGCTTATGAGCCACAGTGTCAAAGGCCTTGCTGAAATCCAAACGTTATTCCTCTCCACCTCCCTTCTCAACCCCTCAAAAATATGATTAGGTTTGTTTGGCATAACCTGCTCTTCATAAATACGAGGTGAGGTGTGCGCCTGGTCCTCAATCATGTGATCAATTATTATGTCCTTGATAATGGAGTCAAGGACCTTGCCATTTTGCATGCTGCACCTTACAGTTTGATGCGTTTGTACGTCTGCACTTACTAACTGGCATCCCTATAATATGGTACATTACAGTAATTTATGCTGTATAAATTCCAGGAAACAGGGTGCCATTCACCCTTGAAAAAGCACCAGTTATTTTAATTTTTTCAAACTATTTTTTGCTCGTGCCCAGAGGGGAACTCTCTCCAGCAACCACACACCCTCAGAGTTCTACCTCCTGCCTGAAGCACACTGCCCCTTGCCCCCGTACCGACCTGGCAGGACCCCCAGCTCTGCACCCTCAGAGGTAGGGCTGCCCTATCCTCTCAGGGCGCTCTATCTACAATCTAATTTGCCAGGTGGTGGGGGGGAGAAGAGACACGAGGAGAGGTGCCCAGCCTTGGAGTGTGGCTTCCAGGGGCTGGTGGTGCCTTGGCCTATCTCCACCAGTGGGGATTTTCTTGGTTACGCCCTACCTCCCCCCTCATAGCCCGGATGTGCAATGACATCTGACACCGTCCACCGCGGCTCTGCATCCCCACTACTGTAGTCCTAGAGCGCAGCAGTGCCTCCGGCTTCCACCGGGGGCCGCTGCAGTGCTGGGCTGTCCCTGGATCCCTCCCAGAGAGAGGACAGCAGTCCTACAGATGCTCTATCCTCTCTCCCCCTGCCAACCCCCGGTGACCAAGGCTCGTTCCCTAACCCAGGTTGCCGGTGTGGCGTCCAGCACCTCAACCCTCAGCATCACGGGCCAGCCAGAAAAAGCACCAGTTATGGGTGTGAAATCACTGGGTTTGTTAGGAGATCATGCGTTTTTGTAATACTGATGCATTTTGTACTGTTTATACCCAATAAAGGTTTTGCATTCATTTGGACGTTTCAAGCATTGTTTTCAGCTGGTGTTATGGCCGGTTTCTTGTTTTTGTGGCACGGCTTTTTAACTGTGAGCATCACACGTTTCTGAGTGGCCCTTTATGGTTTCCTCAATGTTGTAGGTTAAGGACCCATCCCCCAACCTCTGGATTTTGTCTCTCTTCTTTTGCCATTTTTGAAATTAAATCTACTGCAGTAGTACCCTTCTCTCTCTTTTCTGGACAACATTTCACTTTCTGCCATACTGGGGTGGCCTCCTATTATGGCATTCTCCTCTTTCCTAACCCCTCTATGCTGTCTCTTTAGTCCCCAGAGGTGGGATAAGAGCTACTTTTCAAGTACTGGTAAGAATATAGTAAGGTGACAAAAGACATGGCTGGATATGTCCTTTTTCTACCACTTTGTTTTTCTTCTTAGTCATGGAACCAGTACATTAGGTAAATAAGCAGAAAAGTGTGGCTGAACACGTTGGTGCCGTGGTAATTTTGTGAAGGAGGTATCTCAATGAAACAAACAAAGAAAAATACATTTACTGTCCCTTTTTCCCCTCCATTATTTATGTGCACAAAAGGTTACATATCACTGCCCTTTTATTCTCCAATTCTAGCAAAGTTTACCAGCAAAGCTTACCGGGACATAGGTTGTTCATGAGGGTTTTTTGTTTTCTAGCTGTACCCTCTGAGTCAATCTCCAGATCCTTAGAGTAATGGTGCAGTCCCGAACTGTCAGGACATTTTTTTTTCCATCTCCTCTAGTCCCTGGTCTATGTGCCATGAGTGCTCGTGGGGTGGTCTCTCTGTGCAAGGTGCTGGTAAAATGAGCAGGGCATTTCCTGCAATAGTACGCCCTGCATTCTCGAAAGTAGAACGACGTCGCGTGCTCTGCTCGCCTTCGACAGCGAACACTTCTTGCACACACTTTAAAAAGAAAAGGAACACTCAAGCGTAAAAAATTTAAATGAAATAAAAAGAAACAGAATCAAGCGTCTAAACAGTTTGATTCTATGGCGGGGCATAGATGTGGTATGTAAGGGCAACCCATAATACTTTTTACTAGCCCATGATTTCCACAACGCCCAGATGCATTGCTAGGTGACAGAACTCTTTTTTTGTTTTGTGATGTGCCTGGCTGTTGTATTCTTGAGATTAACCGAGATTTTTTTTTTTTTTTTTGGTATACAGATGCACAAATAAAAGAGGCATACCTGAAAGTGTTGTGTAGCTAGTAGGTAGAAGCAGAATACAAGGATGGTTCTTCAGGACCAGCAGCCCCTTGTTGGGCTGTTCTTATAGTCTTTGCCTGTACTGAGGTCACATTTAGAGGGTGGAGTCATTACATTAAGTGACCCTTTCATATGCATATTGGGATAGCCTTTATTAGGTTTGTGTTATTGATAGTCTTCTTAATGCTGTTTGTTAATAGTGTGGAAATACAGGTCTAGGTCTGTGTGATGCCCTACAGTTATGTATTATTGTAGGTTTATTTCTTGTATTAGTGGTAGGGAGAGGATCATGTGACTTGTGATGTCATCCGTCTAGTGTTATATAAGGGGGTAAAATTGAAGAACCAAGCAGATAGGACCACTATCCTCTGTGCAATCCACCTATCTGATTGCAGGTACCACTCTGTGGAAGTACTCCATATTGGTGTACTGAAGTTCAGTTGAAGAGCCGTTTGATTTTCTTTTTATTTGGTTATAAGTTCATTATTTTATTTTCTTGAGCAAAGCAAGAAGAATTTGATTTCTGTCTTTATAAATTAATTAGCCACACGAAGTTTGTGTGAGCAAAAAAATTTCAAACGTTGGTCTCTTGTGTTGTCACTTATCCCAAACCTTATTACACTCGACCGCCAGGCTTGTAATTCCTAGGATATTTATTAGAACTGTAGGAAGCAGCACAACTGCAGTATTTCCCAGTTTCGCACTTCATCCCCTACATCACAAATATTTTGAGGTTTTCATCTCACTTTAGTGAAGTCTGCTTGTCAAATCCCAAGTCTCTGGTCCTAGAACGCTTACATGGGGAGAAGTGTCAGCAATGAATCAAGCTGGAACAAAGAAGTACATTAGTATTTTTGTACTTGTACTGTAATGCTTCACAGGTCTCACAGGGCCTGTATCTCAGTGTGTGGTGCCCTACATACGTGGCTTGGCACTGTGCTGTACTACACTCTCTTTGGCAAAGTGACAAGCTAAAAAAAAAGTCAGATCTGGCAAAATGTCTTGCTACAGTCATTTGAGTAATTCAAGGCATGGAGATGACTGCATAGATGGAAGCAAACTAGTGCAAACAATGCCTCTGTTGATCCCAAAATAAAGTGGCCTACTTAGGGGAAAATGTGTGTGTTCTAGCCCAAACATGAAACCCTGATATAAAATCCAAGCGGTCTGTCGAAACGCACTGGTTGCCAGGCCTTCCCCATGAGGAAATTAAGTAATTTCTATCTGAATCTGTGTCACTTGGTGCCAAATTCCAAGATAAAATTAGGTTTCCAAAAACCAAACGCTATCCCAGTGTGAAGCCCTGACTACAGAACATAATTGTAAACATTTAAAGATAGGTTTTATTTATAGATTATGGGCAAAGGAATTAAGAAACAGGCTCTTAAAGAATTTGCTTCATGGTTTGTTTTAGTAACTTAACAGTGCAACACAGTCTACACATGTAGACGAGAACAAAATACAATTTTTTTCTCCAATCAATGCAAGGAGATATTATGAACATGAGTAGTCAACCAGAACCAAAAGAAGACTGGTTACCTTGGCAACCATTCTTCTCTGTGTGTTATATCTATTGCTCTTCATGAGTGTTGGCCATACCCTCTGCAATGGAAAGGCAGGATGAGTGATGCAATGACATGGTCTCTACCCCTTCCCGTCAGTACAGTGCAGTCTTGTTTATCGGAACCCTCTTTATCCAGAAATCCCTATGTAATAGACTCCGCTCATGTCCCCCATCACTCAGATAACAACTGATCGAGTGACTGCGGTTCAGCATCCAACCCAGTCAGCTGTCAGTCTATTCAGATTTGACTAGTGGCTAATAGGGTCTGACTGTAGTTGTTTTCAGTGGATTGCAAGGGTGTAATGGAGGCTTTAAAGGTCATTCTGCTCACAGACACTCCAGATCCAGTTACAGTAAACTGTTCTCAGCACTGCCAGAAGCTCCAAAACAGTGCATTTAAGGAAGTATCCTTAGCTGTGCAATATGGAGTGGGGAAGTCCAAAATTTTTGACATTCATGAAGCAAAAGAAAAGTTGAGAGATTCTGCCTGTACCGTGGAGTGTGCAGCCAGCAGTGAGGCCCCCCCTCAAAGTCATATGCCTGCTGGACAATTCTCCTGCCCACCCCAAAATCCCAACAGTCAAAACAAGAGGTGTCTCAATCCAATGAGTCTAACTGCTCCCCTGATACCACATACCCCAAAACTTCAATCGTGTGATCAGGGGATACTGAAGATTTTAAAAACGCAATTACTGTAAGAAGCTGCTACAGTCCGTGCTGTCCGAAGATGATCAGTGCATCCCTCTGAACAAAATCATTAGAATAACACTCAAAGACGTGATCAACATGGTGGCTGAGGCATGGCACAGTGAGAGGAGACAATTAGAAAAGCATGGCAAACATCCGGGATAAGATTTGACACAGATAGGAATGATGGGGCTGATGAGGCAAATGAAGGGCGAACGCCTGGTAAGAATGAGCTACCTGATTTGCCAGAGTAAGAATGGTTGAGAGTGCTCACTGCGGCTCTACCTGGAGCCACAAATGTACCATCTGAACTGGAGAGGGGGCACCCTGCAACAGATACGAGGAGGGACATGAACTCCTCGATGAGGACACTGTCAAACTCATCTGGAGCTCACAAACATACAATGACCCAGACCTGGAAGAGGAGAAAGATGCCACGCCGCCACCACTGGTGATTACACACAGCGGCAGTGCATTTTAGAAAATGCTTGCAGTACCTGAACTGCCAATCCAACTGCACCACTGTCTATCTGACGCTGTTCCAAAACCTCCAAGCAAGGGCACATAAAACAAAAATTTGTTGGACTCAGACAGAAAACACTGACTTTTTTCCACGTAAAAAATGAAAAAGAACAGCAAAGTGTTGTTTTGGTTGATGTTTATAGTTTTGTTTTAATAGAAATACGGTTTTATCGATTTACTGAGCTCCTGCTAATAAAGTGCAAAAGTGCATTACAGTATATATCTGAGCTATGAGACTTGTCCTTCTATGGTTATCGTGCATATCTGAGCTACAAAACTCATCTCTTCAATGATTTCTGTTAGCAGCTGTTAATCCAGACTCCCAATTATCCAACTTTTTTGGATGTCCCCTAGGGAGTTCGGTTAAATCAGGAGTCTGCTGTGCTTCTTCTGGTACTAAGATGATTCATAGAAACATAGAATTTGACGGCAGATAAGGACCGCTTGGCCCACCCAGTCTGCCCATTTCCCTACCTAATGGATAAGTTGCACATCCTAGTTAACCAGCAGCCTACTTCTTTCTACCCCCAACCCCTAGAATTACCTTATGACTGTCCCATGCATGCTTGAATTCAACCACTGTTTTTGACTCCACAACCTCCTCCGGAAGGCCGTTCCATGCATCCACAACCCTCTCTGTGAAAAAATACTTCCTTACATTACCTCTGGAGCTGCCCCCCATCTTCAAATTGTGCCCCCTTGTTCTTGCACACCTCTTTTTGAAAGATGCTACCCTCTTGGACTTTATTTGATTCCCTTGAGGTACTTGAAAGTTTCTATCATGTCACCCCTCTCCATCCTTTCCTCGAGGCTATACATATTAAGCTCCTTTAGTCTCTCTCCATATGTCTTCTGGTGCAGACCCTGCACCATTTAGTTGCCCTCCTCTGGACAGCTTCCATCTTGTCTATGTCCTTGCGGAGATTGGGTCTCCAGAACTGCACATAGTACTCCAGATGGGGGTCTCACCAGCTGTCTGTACAGAGGAATAACAACTTCCTGTTTTCTACTGGTGATGCCTCTCCCTATGCATCCCAGTATCCCCCCAGCCCTCCTTACTGCCCTCTCACATTGCTTGCCCACCTTTAAGTCATCTGATATGACTACCCCCAGGTTCCTTTCCATTTTTGTTGTTGTTAGTATCTCACCCCCCATTGTGTACTCTTCCCCTGGGTTTTGTTTCCCAGGTGCATTACCTTGCACTTCTTAGCATTGAATCTAAGCTGCCATACATTTGACCATTTCTCTAACCTTGCCAAGTCCCTTCTAGTCCTTTCCACCCCACCTTGTGCATCAACTCTGTTGCAGATCTTTGTGTCATCTGCAAAGAGACATACTTTTCCTTCCAGTCCCTCTGCAATGTCACTTATAAAGACATTGAAGAGGACCGGTCCTAATACTGAACCCTGCGGTACCCCACTAGTAACCCCCCTTTCTTCAGAGTGGACTTCATTTACTATTACCCTCTGTGTCCTATTCTCCACGGCTTTTACAACAAACTATGATAACTGGACATTATAACAAGACGAATGACCACAAGAAGAAGAAAAAAAAAAAAATACCATATATCCATAATGGCCAGTTGAAAAGTCTAAGAAGGGAGAATAATAGGAAAAAATTGGGTGAGATCAGAGTGATAAATGTACCGCTTGGAGAAAAGGACATGACAAGGTAAAAAATATTCCTTTCTCCAGTGCAAAGTTTACATCTATCACTCCTCACAAGTAGAGCATAAGTAGCAGAGAGATCTTCATCGAAGCCATCTCTTGCATCAGGCCATACCTCAAGGACTACAGCCATCAGGCACTAGGACCACAAAGAAACCTTCTAGCTAGCAGTGTGCCTAGAGGTCACCCACGACAACATCAGATGCTGGCAACATCCTCATTACATAAATGTGGGCCGACCCGTGCCCTCATCAGTTCTTTTCCAAGTTGGACTCCATGGAGACATCGCTGCTTCCGGCGACTTCTAAAATCTCTATTTTGCTTTTTGCTCTTGCTTTTTCTCACTCTAGTTTGCAAACCACTTTTCTTTAAAACTGATTTTCATCACATAGAAACATATAGAAACATAGAATTTGACGGCAGATAAGGACCGCTTGGCCCACCCAGTCTGCCCATTTCCCTACCTACTGGATAAGCTGCAGATCCTAGTTAACCATCAGCCTACTTCTTCCTACCCCCATCCCCCAGAACTGCCTTATGACTATCCCATGCATGCTTGAATTCCACCACTGATTTTGACTCACAACCTCCTTAGGAAGGCCGTTCATGCATCCACAACCCTCTCTGTAAAAAATATACTACAAATTACCTCTGAGCGCCCCCCTCTATTTTCAAATTGTGCCCTCTTGTTCTTGCACACCTCTTTTTGAAAGATGCTACCCTCTTGGACTTTGTTGATTCCTTGAGGTACTTGAGCGTTTCTATCATGTCCCCCCTCTCCCTTCTTTCGAGGCTATACATATTAAGCTCCTTAAGTCTCTCTTCATATGTCTTCCGGTGCAGACCCTGCACCATTTTAGTGCCCTCCTCGGACAGCTTCCATCCTGTCTATGTCTTTCGGAGATTGGGTCTCCAGAACTGCACACAATACTCCAGATGGGGTCTCACCAGCTGTCTGTACAGAGGGATAATAACTTCCTGTTTTCTACTGGTGATGCCTCTCCCTATGCATCCCAGTATCCCCCCAGCCCTCCTTGCTGCCCTCTCACATTGCTTGCCCGTCTTTAGGTCATCTGATATGACTACCCCCAGGTCCCTTTCCATTTTTGTTGTTGTTAGTATCTCACCCCCCATTGTGTACTCTTCCCTGGGTTTTGTTTCCCAGGTGCATTACCTGCACTTCTTAGCATTGAATCTAAGCTGCCATACATTTGACCATTCCTCTAACCTTGCCAAGTCCTTTCTCATCCTTTCCACCCCACCCTGTGCATCAACTCTGTTGCAGATCTTAGTGTCATCTGCAAAGAGACATACTTTTCCTTCCAGTCCTTCTGCAATGTGAATATAAAGACATTGAAGAGGACCAGTCCTAATACTGAACCCTGCGGTCCCACTAGTAACCCTCCTTTCTTCTGAGTGGACTCCATTTACTATTACTCTCTGTGTCCTATTCTCCAGCCAATTCTTTACCCAGGCTGTCATCTTGGGACCCACTCCCAGGCTGGCTAACTAGCATATTAATCTTTGTGTGGGACTGTGTCAAATGCCTTGCTAAAGTCTAGGTAGGCCATGTCCACAGCCCTCCCTGATCTACTACTTTGGTCACCCAGTCAAAGAAATCTATCAGATTCGTCTGGCATGACCTTCCCGCTGTGAATCCATGCTGCCTAGGGTCCTGTGCCCCTCTGGCCTCTAGATACTCGACAATTCTTTCCTTTAGAAGTGATTCCATCATTTTCCCTATCACTGAGGTTAAACTAACAGGTCTATAGTTTCCTGCTTCTGCCTTGCTCCCACTTTTGTCTTTTCGTCACTTTTTCGTCACTTTTTCGTCTTTGCAAGTGTGGAAGGAAGATACTCGAGAAGGACGACTATGACACCCATGTCTGCTGCCTAGGCCCGGACCATGACATGAAGGCGTGCAACATCTGCTGTGGCTTCAAATCAGGCCACCAGAAGGTCTTAGAAGCTTTCTTCCTTGAACAGGAGATAGCCCACATGGAGAGCAGGCACTAAGCCAGAAGCCCCTCCACTTCCCCGGCCCCGTCCATGGGCTCCCATTCCTCAAAAGCCCAGAACAAGTTGGCCAGGAAGCACAAACACTGGGAGAAGGACAGGAGCAAAGAAAAGTTCTCCCTGGCTCGCTCACAGTTACTGCGCTGGGCACCTGCCACGGTGGAACCATCTTCCACTTTGGCAGTGGCCCCCTGTGTTATCTACATCCCCTCCTCCTAGAGACTGGCTCTGGCAGCACCGCCACCCTCACCTTCGTGGGTCAGGAATTTTTGGCATTGGGCCAGCTCCACCCCTGCCAAGCTTCCAGTCTCTGCTGTTCCAGCCCCACTTTGCCTTGGGCCCCAGCCAGGAGTTCTGGCCATACATTGCCTTTGGGGGTCCTGGCCCCCTGGGCACCAGCTTTGGCCTTTACAGCAGCCTTTACCTCCCCTTTGAGGATCCAACCTTCCTCAGTGATGCCTCAGGCCTCTGTTACTGTCAGGGCCTTTACATGCCCCAACGCCCATCCAGGCCGTCCTGTTGTCATCAGGGCCTATATCTACCCAGACTGTTCTGTCCTCACTTCCCATGCCCAGATCTCAGCCCTTGCCACTGCCATCCCCAGTCTTACCACCGGCACCAGCACCCCAACTTCCTCAACCAACACCAGTTTCCACTGATGTCAATACCATGTTATACTCATTTTAGGAGTTTATGCATCACCTTGCCCCGGCCAGAGACAAGGGCGTATGATACCTGTGCCCCTGCCAATGCCCTCTACGGTGCTGTGCTTAGCTCGGCCTCAATCCCCGATACTTTTAGTGTCCATCCCAGAGTCCAGTGATGAGGACCAGTATCACCCTGCCCTCCTCCCGCCTGATGAGCATAAGGACGGTGAGGACAAGGATGTGGGGGCTGCTAGTCCCTCTCACTCAACCACTACTGTTTCCTTAGTGAGAGAGAACGCCACTATGTACACCCTGAGACCCCCAGATGACCTCTCCTTTGTTTCTGTGCTGAGATGGTTACAATCTGCCACATGGTGTTTGAGGCGGCAGAGCAGGACGTCAAAGGGAGAAGCCCGACAGAATATCTTGAGTTGCCAGATTCTCCTCCACTGATCATCCCACCACTGATGGCGGCATTTGAGGCTGCTACTATGGCTGCCTGGTACAGGCCGAATATGATTCCTGCCATGCCCAGAAAGTCAGACCAACTGTGCCAAGCTCCTACAGGGAAGCCCTTCTTTGTGGAGCAACAGACAAACTTCATTGTGATAAAGGCTGCCCAAGATAGGTCCAAGACACCAAAACACCTCAGCTCTCTTCCTCCAGAAGAAGGTCCAGAAAGCTGGACCCGATGGGCAAAAGGGCTTATACCTCAGCCACCTTAGCCATTAAGGTGATGAACTATACTGACCATATGTTAAAATTCCAGAATACCCTCTGGAGGAAAGCCAAGACAGTAGCTCAGGCCCTCCCAGAGATCACCAGAGGCAGAAGTTACTTAAGACGCTCCAGTCTGGTGCCGATGTGGGCAAATACCTCCTAAGGTCAGCTTACAATGACACCAATGCCTCTGCTAGGGCAGTGGCGGTCAGTATTTCCCTATAATGTCACTCTTGGCTTAGGGTGCCTGGGCTTGCCACTGATGCCCAACAGTCTATCTTGAATGCCCCTTTCAGGAGCTTCAAGCTGTTTGGAGCAGACATGCAGGACATAATCTCAGACAGCCTCAGGCAAATCTCTGCAGTCTGTCCACTCCCAATACCACACCCAGCCGAAGTATGACCAGCGAGTGCGATTTGGTCATTCTACCCACATACCCAAGCCAGGCTCCCGCCCACAGGGCAAATGCCGAACGGGTACAACTTTGTCTTCCCCTACCT
The DNA here is from genome assembly GCA_016271365.2 of Neoceratodus forsteri. Lineage (NCBI taxonomy): Eukaryota > Metazoa > Chordata > Ceratodontiformes > Ceratodontidae > Neoceratodus > Neoceratodus forsteri. The sequence goes on along the minus strand of JADMNL010000036.1, from coordinate 85,666,026 downwards.
CCACCACGGGAAAGCTCCCCAAAGGTGGCGGGGCAGCTCCAACCACAGGTGCTACCTCATCATGACTGTCTTCTGGACCACCTCCCTCCAGAGCTGCAGGAGGTGGTGGTACAGAGTTGTTTCTCCCATCACCAGAACAGGTGGTGGAAGATCATAACAGATACTTGGGTCTTACAGCTCAGAGAGTATGGTCACCAGGGCTCCAGATAAGGGGAGTACCGACCTATTTTACTCACGTCATTTTAGGAAATACTCTTCAGAATTTTTTTTTTTTTTTTTTTTTTTAGTACTGATACTCACCCAACATTTGTAAATACTCCACATTCCAAAGAATAGTGCTTCATAATATATTTGGTGATTCAAAAGGAACACTTTTTCCAGATTTATAGCACTTGTACCCATCCTGATTTTGTTTTACTCGCTATATTTTAAAATTGGTGAGTAAATTACTCCCACCTGCCAACATTATCTGGAGCATTGTTGGCACCTGATCAGTTCTTATCTAGTAAAACACAACATTGTTTTTAAAATGTACTCCTTGCTGGACTCCATCCAGACATTTATACACATCCGAATTTGGTTTTATTCACCTCACTTTCAAAATGAGGAATACAAGTACTCATCCCAAAAAATCTTATCTGGAGCCCTGACGGTCACACTCCAGAACTTCTAGAGTGACCTCCAGATTAGCTTCCAGTTCATTCCATCTACTCCCAGACTGCAACCCAGTGCTGTGGGGAGAAATCTGCCCATTGCTACAGAAAAGAGCCACAGAACCTGTCTCTGAGGCTCAGAGGAACACTTCTTTTTGGTCCCAAAATCAAGAGGGGATCTACATCCCATCCTGAACCTCAGAAACCTGAACGTCTATATTCAGTACAAAAAGTTCAGAATGGTGACTGTACAGGGCTGCTGCCTCTCCTGCACCAGGGAGACTGGATATGTTCCTTTGATATACAAGGTGCATACCAGCATATCAAGGTGTCTCTCTCCCACCAGCAATACCAGAGGTTTCAGTTCCAAGGGAACATTACCAGTTCAGAGATTTACCCTTTGGCTTGTCTTCTGCGACACGGGTCTTTACCAAAATACTTGGCAGTGGTAACAGCAGACCTCAGGGGAAAGAAGCTGTATATCTTCCCTTACCTGGACAACAGGTTGCTCAAAAAAAAAAAACAGGCCAGGAAGCTACTCCTCCACACCCTAGTGTGTACCAGGCAGAGGTTCCATGCCCTAGTGATCACAGTCAGTTTGCCCAAGTCAGTCTTGACCCCCCTGCCAGCGCCTTTAGCACAGCCCAGGGATTTATCTTCCTACCACATGACAGAGTGGACAGCCAAATGGCTCAGGCCCAGCTGGTTTACAACAGCCAGAACTTTCCCGATGCTCTTGGGCGTGATGGTGGCAGCCACTGTTACGGATCCCCTAGCCAGGCTGCACATGAGAATCCTCCAGTGGACTCTAAGGGTCCAGTGGAATCAACGCACTGATGCCCTGGAACAACCAGTTCTAGTTTCCTCCCCAGTCAAGAAGGTGCTGTTATGGTGGATGGAACCCAGCAATCTATTGAAGGGGGTTCCTTTCAATTTTTCCTCCCCTCAGCAAGTCCTCACAATGGATGTTTCAGAGAGGGGTTGGGGAGCTCACCTGGGATCCCACCAGACTCAACGAACATGGACCACAGTGTAGGCAGCCTTTCACATCAATGTCCTGGACATGCGGGCTGTTCTGTATGCTTTACGAGCCTTTCATACTCACTTGCCCCAGGGCCATCTGCTGGTGCAGACAGACAACTTCAGTGTAATACACTGCATCACCAAGCAAGGGGGAACTCATTCAGATCCTCTGTGCAAGGAAGCAATAAGAGTCTGGTAATGGACCTTAGAACACAGCCTAGAACTATGCCCTAGCAGACAAGCTAAGATGCTCGCAGTCCAGGATGCATGAATGGGAACTGCTGACCTCAGTCTTAGAAGACCTGATTAATTGGTGGGGTTGCCCGGAGTTTGCGTCCCCACTCAATGCAAAACTGTTGTGTTTCTGCTAGTTCACTCTAGGGCTTGGAGTTTTTGGTTTTTTTTTGTAATTTATGCCCCCCCCCCCCCGAGTCCTTGACTAGGCCTTCCACTGCTATGTCGCTTCACCATCCGCTGCCCCTTTAAGTGCCATGACCCAGGTAACCCAATGTATCCCTTCGTCAGATGGGCTCCTCCCCTGTGGGGGACAACTGGAAAAGGAAAGTCACCCATTGTCATTCTGCATATCCCAGGCACAGCAGGGGTCGACATGGACACCTCCGGGCTTTGTGGTGAGATTGGACCAGCTGCCGTCATCCACTCGTCAGAGTGTCTAATTTTCCGGTTTTCTCCCAACCCACGAACCACCCTCATAACAGTCCGGCCAAGGCAGCATTGAGGGGGTTGGGGCATTCAGTAGTGCGTTGAGACCACAAGCCGCCAAGAATGCCAACCACTAGGCACTACCAGGAGCAAACAAACAGTGGTCTGGGACCCGCCTACCCCCGCCCAAGGGACAGAAGTGTCCAAAGGGTGCTCTAAACTCCCTCCCTGCTAGACTCCGCTCCAGACGTGTGAACTTGGGGTCGCCAGAGTAAACACCCATTGCTTGGCACCATGGAGCCGGCGAGGTCCTGGAGTTTTTGGGTGAAACACATTGTCCCTCTGTTGGAAAGGGAGGTTCCCCTACGCCTTTCCTCCCTTCCCCAAATTCAGAGGGTGCTGCTCAAACTCCAGATGGAAGGGGCAACTCTAATCCTCATTGCCCCCTTCTGGCCTGATTTGGTTCCCTCTGCTGCGACAGCTGGCGGAGGAACCCCCGGTACCTCTACCCCCGTGCAAGGGCTTGCTCTCCCAGGAGCAGGGTACATTGGTCCATCTGGACTTCAAGTCTCTTCACCTTCATGCCTTGCTCCTATGTCCACAACAATGGCTAGATCTGGAGTGTCCCAAAAAGTCGCCAATGTTCTGGTGGCTGCTATGAAACACTCCACCAGGGCCACCTAATTTAATGAAACAGATGCGTTTTGCCCTGTGGGCAGCTTCCCATCATTTGGACCCCTTCACCTGTTCGGTGAATCAGATTTTGGAGCATTCGCTGTCCCTCTCAAACTCCGATCTGCAGTACTTCTCCATTAAGGAGCACCTATCAGCCATTTCAGCCTTTCATGTGCCTGTTGACTATTGTGTTTGAAGGGAGGCACAGGAAGGGTTTCCAGAACTAGATTAAAAAGCACCATTTTCAATGCATCCATCAAGCCCCCCCCCCCCCGCCGTCAACTGGAGTCATACCCCACCTGGATTTACATAGTCCATATCCTGCAATTTTCTGATGTGTAGAAGATGGAGGGGAAGGGATTGTAATTCTGGGCTCAGAGGAGCCAGCCAACAGCTTAAAGTTCTGTCCTCGTGCCACCCCTGCACTCCAATGTTTTGTGATGTAGTTGTAGAGCGTTGGGCGTGCTACACTGCAACGAATGGGGGAGGGGAATTTTGAAAATGCTTTTTTTTTTTTTTTTAATTGAGGTTTCAACTTATACACATATAAGTCATCAATACTCACATATCTCAAAACATTTATAGCTTTCCATATTGAACAAGCAGATTGTAGAAAGCAATATGTAATTCATACAGAGTACTATGCGATTCTTCACTTTACAGTTCCAAGCTGGGGCATCTAACCCAGGCCTCCGACCCATCAAGTAAGGAGGCTGTCTCTTAAGACTTTGGGTACTATGGGTGGCTCATTCACAGCCCCTGTTGTGGGTGGTACCATAGTATGGTACCTTAGCTCTCAATGAGCCGGTCTCTCGATTTTCATTAAGAAGAATCATTAGAAGTCATTAGCTCCCAGCTGTGTATCAACTTGTGTCTCTCTAACAAAAAAGAAGGTATTTAATAAGGGTACTGGAGTTTATATTAGCTCCCTTTCCGGGTTACAATCTGGGGATAGCAAGCACTGCACTTTTACAAATATCCTAAGCCAAGAATTGCCATCATTTCCCTCACCTCTCACCGCTCCCACCACCTCAGCTGGGGAGGGCTATGTGTAGTCTTCTGCCTCGCGGAGGTGTGGGAATGCCGGGTTGGGGTCTTCGGAATCTGTGCTGTCTCTGTCTGGGGCACGAGGGAGGCAGTTAGGCTGTGGATCTTTAGGGGGTTAAGGTGGGTTCCTTTAACATGTAATACATCTGCCATCGAATACATCTGGTGGTAAACTTCTCTTCCTGCTCATTTAAACTATGAGTTATTTTTTCCATATTGTAGATCTGATTTGTGATATCCCACCAGTCTTGTAGTGAAGGAATTTTTACTGTTAACCATTTTCTAGTAATTGCCTTCTTTGCCGACTTAAGAAGGAGAGAAAACAAGTACCTAGTATTAGGGCCCCTATGTGGCTTAGGGAGGGCTAGGAATAGGAACATCTCCAGTGTCAGTTGGAGTTGAGGGTCTAGGATTTCTTGTAGGTGGGTCAGAAAGTTGCGAGAGGAACGGTTTGAGGGCCGGGCACGACCACATAATGTGGGTAAGGTTCACCTGTGGCTCTCCGCTTAACCTCCAGCACTCTGCTGTATTAGTTGGGGAGTAGTGGCTCGTGACGACTGGGGATCTAAAGTAAAGTAGCGGATCAGGTTTTTCCAAGCATATTCACGTCACTGGTGTGAGCTAGTCACCCGGGCTGAGTAGCAGCACGCCCGCCTCCAATCCTCCAGAGAGGCCTGATGCCCCGTTTCCCGGGTCCACTGTGCGTGGATATCCTTGGTGAGGGCTTCCCTCTGTGAGTTAAGGGTTTGGGAATACAGTGATATCAGGTGGTCTTGTTTCCGGGAATTGTTTAGCTGAATTTGACTATGGATCAGTGGCGGGTAGTCCTCAGAGTTCCACACCGATCGTGGAAGGTTTTCTGCATAGTGTCGCAATTGGAGGCAGCGGTAGAAGTCCTTGTGTGGTAAGTGGAACTTTTTTTGAATTTCTGCATATGTCCAGATGCTGCCTTGTGTCATTATCTGCAACAAATATTTTAAACCATACTTCTCCCAGCTCTGGAAGCCATTGTCTATGCTGTTAGGAGGGAAGTCGGTTAAGCTAGAGATTGGGTAGATGAGTGCTTGAAAGGGCATCAGTAGCTGGAATTTCTTAAGGGATAACCAGCTCCTAAGCTGATCCACAAGCCACGGGTTTGGGATCTTGTGTATTATTTTCTCTGCTTCTCGTTGGTATATAATCCTGGAAGTAAGCTTGGTCATTCAATAGTATTTTCTCTATTTCTAACCAGTGTAGGCTGGAGGTTCTAGTTTGTCGGGCCATTATATGTACAAGGGTCATTGCCTGTTGGTATAACTTTAGGTCAGGGACTGCTAAAACCACCTTCCTGACGTGGGAGGGCGAGTATCTTTAAGCGAACCCAGGGCTTTTGATTAGCCCATATAAATTTTACTATTAGGCGATTTATTTCTTAGAAAGTTTTTAGTGGTATGTATGAGGCTATGTTCTGGACTAGATAAAGAGCCCTCGGGAGTGTAATCATTCTGATTATGTCTTTTCTTAGATAGGCTGAGGGGCAAGGATGCCCAGGTCTGATTTTAGTTGGGCAACGAAGGGAGTGTAATTGTATTTACAGTATGTTGTAGGCACCTGAGGTATGTATATTCCCAAATATTTCAGCTTCTGCAAGCTCTACCTACCTGGAAGGGTGTCTAGGATGCCCTGTGAAAGGGAGTAGTGAAAGGTAAGAATTTCCATTTTGGTCAAGTTTAGTTGGTATCCTGACACCGAGCCGAAAGAGTCCAGGATTTGTTTTACCGCAGGAAGCGATTGCTCAGGGTTTTGGAGGTACAAAAGAATGTCATCTGCATATAGGACGAGGCGATGTTCGTATCCTATCTTAATCCCTCTATTAGCTGGGATTCCCGAATTTGTTCGCAAAGGCTCAATGAATACAGCAAACAGTAAGGCGATGAGGGCACCCCTGTCGGGTTCCCCTCTGGAGTTGGAAGTAGCTAGAATGGTGTCCGTTCACCTTCACACATGCCTGGGGGGCAGAGTACATATTCTGGAGGGCTCTTACAAGGGGGGGTTCCAAATTTATAGAACGTTAGGTATAGGAAGGGCCAGGCCACTATCAAAAGCCTTTTTGGCGTCCAGGCTAATTAGAACCAAAGAGACTCTAGACTTTTGCATTTGATGGACCACATGGAAGGAGTGCTTAATGTTATCAGTGGTGGTGTGGGATTTCACAAACCCAGTTTGGTCTTTGTGTATTAATAAGGGAAAGACCTGATCCAGACGGTGTGCTAATATGCTCATAAATAATTTATAGTCTTGATTAAGGACTGATATAGGCCTGTATGAAGCGCAGTTTTGCGGATTCTTACCTGGCTTAGGGATTACAGAGATGGTTGCATAGGACCAGGATGGGGGAGGGGGCTCTCCCTCCAGTACAGAGTTGAACATACGAAGGAGTGCGGGGAAGATCTGAGCCCTAGTGGCTTTGTAAAACTCAGTGCCATAACCGTCTGGCCCAGGCGATTTTAGGGATTTAGTGTTGGCTATTACCTTCGCCATCTCAGACTTCGTGATGGGAGTAATCAGGGATTCCTTGTGCACCTCCATTAGCTGCAAGAGTGTGACTGAACCCAAGTAATCCGCCATCCGTGTTGGGGGGTGTATAAAGCCCTATAAAATGTGGTAAAGGCTTCCGTGATGTCATGCGTTTTGGAGAGCGGCTGGCCTCCTAGTGGGTGCCTAATTGATGTAATCGTAACAGCTTTCTTCTGCTTACGTACTTGGTATGCCAGCAGAAGTGTGGCCCATGGCCCAACTTCGTAGAATCGCTTGCTTAAGAAGGTTAGGGCAATTTCGGTCTGTTGCTGGATCAAACGGTCGAGTTCCAATTTAGTTTGTTGTAATTGAGGGAGGATCAATTCATCACCCTGTTGATGCGCCATCTGAAGAAGGTGGAGTGTATCCTCTAGTTTGGACCTATGTTCTTTACGCTGCCTTTCTAATTCCGCTGTGTATTAAATTATGTATCCTCCAAGGACTGCCTTGATTGTATCTCAATACATCGACGGGGTAGAGTCTGTGGGGGGGTTGTCTGTTAAGATTTCAGTGACCCTCTCCGAGAGGAATTCGTGAAACTTTTTAGAGCGCAGATAGTATGGGTTTAACCTCCATTGCATATTTCTGGGTTGGAGGCCTAGGTCCCAACAGGTGACCAGGGGGGCATGGTCCGAGATGGATATATCACCTAATTGGGCATCGTGCAAGGTTCCCAGGCTTTCTATCCGAGTACATGCGTGGTCTGTGCGGGAGTAGGTATGGTGTGCCGAGGAGCAGTAAGAGTAGTTTCTTGACTGGGGATGTAATCTCCGCCAGACATCGCACCATCCCACCTCCGGAATGAATCTTCTGAAGAACTTATGCATGGCTGTTTGTTTATGAGGTTTTCTGCTGGAGGAGTCAATCACTGGGTCTGTGGTCAGGTTAAAGTCACCCGCCATCAGGAGGACACCCTTAGTTTTCTGGATTATCTTATCTAGTAATGGCCTTAGGTGAGGGACAGTAATGCCCAGAGGGAGATAGACATTCGTGAAGGTTACCCATTCGTCATTAAGTTTTCCTTGGGCCACGACCAGTCTACCCTCTGGGTCTGACCAGGTGGACTCCACCTTAAATGGGGTGTGTGGGGGAATAATGATTGCCACTCCTCTTCGCCTGCCGTCTTTACAGGAAGAGTGGTAGACTTGTCCTCTACTCAGCTTGGCTAGTTTAGCATGCTCAGTGGGGTTCATGTGTGTTTCTTGGAGGAACACTATGTCTGCTTTGGACCTTCTGATAAAAGCTAGCGCCTTAGATCGTATAATGGGAAAGGCAAGGCCATTGACATTCAGGGATAGTAACTTCATCTTAGGAGGGTGCATCTTAATAGTTCAGTATGGCGCTGGTTACTTGGCATTCCACCCCCTTCGCAAGGTTTCTCCACTGACCAGTTCAGATCTTGTGCTTGCATACAGTACTGAGTGAGCCTGATGACTTTTTGACTAACAAAACAATACCAACATAATAACATATACAAACATTCAACTCACAGAAGTGTTGAAAACCACATTGTGGCCAACATGGTCACATGAACAGGAACTAATCAACCGGTACTTCCACTGATCTGGGCACAGCCCTGATCTGGTGGTAGAGATATGTCCCTACTGTTGTGGCCCTTTCTAATTCTGGGCCTTAGGCACCTATGGCACCTACTGGGGAAAAGGTAATAGGATCGGTGGTGAATGCAGTCGAGCCACAGGCGTCCCTGAGATCATGGGTGGTCTAAAGAAGACGCTAATTGTTTAATGAACGATTTGGCTATCCTCTACCTGAGTGGGAGGTACCACCGTCCAGGGATCCGGCAGTATGCACCTCTCCATCCACCCCAAGAGGGTCTGTGGAATGAGGAGAACAAGGGTCAAGCAACGAGTCAGGGGCCCCTCACTGACCTCCGCCATATGCTTTTAGTGTCCTGCGTATGCGTAGCATGCCAATATATCTGGTACTCCGGGGCTTGGGTTACTAGCCCTTGCAGCATTATCTGTACTGCATCACGCCTACCGCACTGCAGCAGTTCCCGTCTAAGCGGGCGAGGGTGCTGCATACAGTTTACCCTCTGGGGACCCGGGTGGAGGGCAGACGGCCTGTCCCCCTCCAGTTAGCCCTTGCGATCCTGCTTGCCTGGCATCGTGGTGTGGAGCTGTATCGGCCCCACCCCGATTATCCAGGTTGAGAGTGTACACTTGCTCTGGTCCATCATGTATCCAAAGGTACCCCGCCTCCCCCCCACCTCTTCCCTCCCCTACCCTTCTATTTAAATTTCCCCATCCAATATTTGGTCGTAGTTTACCCTTTTGGAGTCGTTCTTGCCCGTTTCTTGCCCTCCCCAGGTCCCCCTCCCCAACCCCTTCCCCTTGCCCATCCATAGCCATCAGTCTCGGGTCCCGAGGTCAGGGGCTCTCTTCTGTTGTGTCTGCAGTACCAAGGCATCCTTGCAGCCAAAGGACAACTTAATAAATGCCCCAGTGCTACTGGGGGCCCCAGAGACCGTCGTGGGTTCTCCCTCCTCCGGGGTCGCCAAGGGTCCGCGGGGATGAAGAAAGTTCCTGACAGTCGCTCTTGAGCGCCCCCCCCCCTTCCGGCACAGGAATCGGCGCGAGCACTGGGTGCCCATTCCCAACAACTGTTACACGAAACTCGTGAGTTAAAAGACATTCAGCAGGTCATTGGAGGACTTACTCCCTCCTCCCTCCCTCAGGATCCCCTAACTCCCCCACCCCCCGAAGTTTCACCCGTCTTCCCCTCGTTCCCAGCAATGAGGGGAGCATGTCTCCAGGCCGCGTCTTGGCCTAGGCTGCCTGAGGAGATGGAGAGGGGGTGAGGAGGAATGCACACAGCTAATCTGTACTGCCCAAAGGCCAAGGCCCAACGGCGACGCTCATCCTGCCCAGGCAAAGCGAGAGTGACCCGTACGAGGGCCCTTAGGCCTTCCATTCCTTGGCTAAGATCAGAGGGGCCTTTCTTCTTCACACACTGCATGTCTAGTGCCAAACCCCATCCCATCCACGGGCAAACTTCTAGAAGGCAGCTACCTCGCCGACTGCATACTCTCCTCCGATCACCGCCCCAACCCCCCAGCATCGTGGCACGCTAGTCTGCTGGCATGTGTGGCAGACCACCTGCACTAGTACTCTAGTCAGCCCCCCATGACCGGCCTATTCTCTGCCCAGCACTTTAAGGCTCCCAGGTTGGCGTTTTATCTCCCGCCAAGCAGTCAACTCTCCGGTGCTCCAAAAAAAACCCTTTATGTACCTGAAGACCTCTATCATGTCCCCCTGGTCCCTTCTCTCTTCCAATGTGTACATATTTAGCTCTTCGAGCCTCTCCTCATGGGTCCTGTCCCCCAAGGGACAGCCAAGGGATCTATGCGGTCGTCAGGTAAGCGTTCAACCACTCCCTCTTCTTCAATCTTCAACGGGAGTTTGGAAACCAGAAACTCAGAGCTTTTTTCAAATTTAGATTACAGGCGCTACCCCCCAATGTATACAATTACTAAACCCCAGACATCCAACCGACCTCCCCCCTTCCCTAAGCCCTACTTCCTTCCCCCCTTCACCTCCCCAGAACTAGTATTTTTTTTATGGACCTGACAAGATTTCTAGTGTCAGTAAATTAGTCAGACATATTCCCCACATTATGTCCATAAGCTGTACTTGTGGTTATTCAGGTTTTGGTTGTCTGCGTTTCCTCTTCTGCTTCCTGTGAGTTTTGAGACCTGGTCTTCAGGGTGCTGATGATTTTCTGGATGGCTTCTATACCCTGTCACCGTCTGGATTCCCGCTGACTGCTGCTCCAGGCTTTTTGTGTGAGCTTGGCAGCGATGGGCATCTCGGAGCTAGGACGCTGCTGGTGGATCTCAATCTTCCTCAACTTCAGCTCGGTGGTAGCCGCTGCCACACTTTCAAATGTGAGGGGCCCTTCCTTAAACTGGATCACCATCTTCAAGGGGTTAAGGGTCCTGAATCGCAAGCCTGCCGCTTTAAGGGCCTTCATGATGGGTATATATGCCCTTCTATGCACCATCACTTCGGGGGCATAGTCGTTTTCAAGATACAGCCGATGGGACTTATAATGGACCACTCCCTGCTTCCAGGCTGTGTGCAGTACCGTCTCTTTTTCCTGGTACTAACATACTAAAATGCCAGAAGAATAGGCCTAACGGTCTTTCGCATCTGCTCGTTTGGTCAGCCCCCACCCTGGGAGCTGACCTTGCTGCCCCCCTCGCCTTCTCTGGCTTCTCCCTTCCCAGTTCCGGATATTCTTGCTGCATTGGATTTTGCTTCCAGAACCCTTCCCCTGTACCTGTCCCATCCCCTCTTGAACCCCTCCACTGTCTCTGCCTCCACCAGACCCCTAGGCAGCGCATTCCATGGCTCCACCAACCTCTCAGTGAAGTAGCACCTCCTCCTTTCTCCCTGATCTTCCCCTCAGCTTCACTCATGCCCTCTAATGGCCCCTCCTCCTTCCTTGAAGAACCCGACTGTTCCTCCCTATTTACCCCTTCATGTACCTGAAGACCTCTATCATGTCCCCTGGTCCCTTCTCTCTTCCAATGTGTACATATTTAGCTCTTCGAGCCTCTCCTCATGGGTCCTGTCCCCCAAGCCCCAAATCATTTTGGTTGCCCTCCTCTGGACCCTCTCCAGGAGTTTAATGTCCCTCTTTAAGTGCGGCCTCCAAAACTGCACGTAGTACTCAAGGTGTGGCCTCACTGGTGTCGGAGGAATTTGATCAGGATCGTCCGGGGGCGAATGCCTGCTGCAGGCCTGGGACCTAGGGTTCAGTGCACACACTCCATCTTGAGAGATTGTTTCAGGTAAATTTAATGACTCTCTTAGCCGCTTCTGTATGAAAGGTATAATTTCTGTGCCCTCCGCTTCCTCAGGGACACCAGAGAGTCGGATGTTGTTCCGGCGACTCCTGCTTTCTGCGTCTTCCGCGCGGCCCTGTAGGCCTTTCAACTGAGTGTGCAGCTGGATAATAGCTCTGTCTCCTCTACCTGCCTGTCAGTCTCAGTAATCTGCCCCTCACAGTCATCCTGCCACTTTTCAAGCTTGCCCAAGTCTGTGCGCAGTGCAGTTGCGGTGGACCTCATCTCTTTTCGGAAGTTCCTAATTTCCGTTAGCATTTGTGCCATTTGCCATTGGAGAATGGAGTGTGGTACCCGGTCGGCATTTGATGTGCTGTGGCGGGAGGCCGAAGAGGCCCATGAGTCTCCGCTCTCTGAATCTTCATCTTGGTATCTCTCCCAATCCAGGCATTTTGGGGTTCTGTGGGTAGCATCCCCTCGTTTTTTAGGCATGTTGGTACCTCTTACTGTATGTTTTGATTGTTTTTGCGTAGAAATGGCTGTTAATCAGAGGTAATTTGGTGAATCTCAGGGACAGCCTAGCGACCTAAGCTGCTGCTCGGCTCATGACATCACCGGAAGTCTGAAAATGCTTTTTGCCAGAAGTTCACTGGGGTCATTTCAAAGCCACTGCTCAACTAACATGAGCCTTGTTAGGGTTCTTACTAGGAGATACGTACAAAGTGCCCATATGGGCATTGCTACATACTTTTTCTGAGCACTGTAAACTGGGCATAGCCTCATCTACCAAAGACGTCATGGACGAGAGGTACTTCTGGGAGCCCATGCCCTTCCTCAGGGAGAGTGTGAATGCTGGGCACCTCATGCCCCCCCCCCAAGGAGAGTGCAAATACTAGGCGCCCATGCCCTTCCTCGGGAGTGTGTGAATACTGGGCACCTCATGACCCCCCCCCCCGAGGAGAGTGCAAATACTGGGCACCCATGCCCTGCCTCAGACAGAGTGTGAATACTGGGCACCCCATGCCCTTCTTCTGAGAGAGTGCGAATATTGGGCACCCCATGGCAGCCCTCAGAGTGTGCATGAATACTGGGCACCTCATACACTCCCTCAGGGCGAGTATGAATAATGGGCACCCCATGCCCTCTCAGAGAGAGACAGTGCAAATATTGGGCACCACATGCCCTCTGCAAGCAGCTTAAACCACGCACTCCAGTGCAGCCAAAGGTGCTGCCTTTATTCAGTGATACAGATACATCATACAAAAAGCAAAAAAGGCATACACACTTAGCAGGATGTGTGTATAAATATTTAGACAAAAATGTATCTAAAATGCCAAGCACCCCTACGTAGCACTGCAAGGCTTCTTCAGGGGGCGGTGCTTAGTCCATACAACAGTACAGTTTTAATCCTCTTATGAATATTCATTTATTTTACATTTCAAATTCACCAGTCCTATTGTGGCCAGGTGAAAGCTCCTACTAGTGGGCCACCATTAGTGCTCGCCCTGTTCCAGGGTATTAAAACAGCTTGTATAGCACAGGAAAACACTACGCATATCGGAGGATAATGCTAACCATTTTCTGAACTGCATAGCACTGGGCTGCTAAACATTTGTAATGTTTTTCTTCAGGGTTGCACATTCAAAATGCATTCAAAATGAAGCGCCATTCTTGCTAATCAATCTGTGCCACATGCCATGCATTATCACAGCTGACTGGCACTTCTGCGTGCCGAACTGCTAATCCATATTTTTGGCTTATTTAATACCCTGTGTTCAGCAAGTACCTGCACGAGCCTTCAGTGCATTAGTGTGTATAAAAACAATAAATCACTTATTTTAATACATAGACTAACACTGTAAACATTATGAGATAAAACAAATATTAAAGCCTGGCTCAGTCCACATATATTAAAGTGCAATTATGTCGTTTTATGCTATTGCTGTATTTTACAATACCACCCAGGAGAAAAAAATCTGAATAAATAGAAATCGAATGGCATTGTTTGGTAAAGGATTCATATAACAAAAAGTATATGAAGTGCAAGAGTAAGGAAATTAGCGTGGGGGGGCACAGGGGAGTTAATAAAACAGATAAGCAGAAGAGGGACCTGCTGGCCATATAAAATTAACCTTCAAAGTAAGCCTACCCTTCACAACGCCCAATTCCAGCACCATTTCTTGTTACTGGACCAGTAGGTCCTACACATGAATCTGATTATAGATACACACCTCTAAACAAATGGAACTATTAACTAATTGTTTCGACTTATAAAAGGGTGCTGCCTCAGCTGCCTCCACATAAGGGAAGCAGAAATGAAATGCTGGAGAAAGGGTCTTGTTCAAAACGGAAACTTGCAGTCTGACCAGGAACGAGCAAAAGGTATCACTAAGCCAGCTTGGCACCATTTTCTATGCATATAGTGAGACACTCCCATCAGAATCGCACAGTGCAAGTGAGCACCAGTAAAATAATAAGCAACATTTAGGAAACTTCTCCCAAAAAGTGGTAATCGCTTATTCAGTATCCCTATCCACAGCGCATACGTTACATGCACTTTATTCCACCTACTAAGGCCACTGCAGACTAGTGAAATGCCATTCTCACAACTACTGCCATAAAAATGGTTCTTGTAATCTATTTCTGCATTCATACCATTGGGGCCATTGAATTGAGATGACATACTCAGTTTCTTTCTTGAGGAGGGACATTAATCTGTACCCCCCCGCCATGCCAAGGAACATGATACAAAGCTCTAAAGTGAAAGGCGGAGGCTATGCCCCTGTGTCGCTCTCTAAAATGGTTTCCCAGGGCATCTTCACAGTTGCCTCACTGAACAGCCCTAATATGTTCTTGAATTCTTTCTTTTGTATACCTTGTTGCTCTGCCTATGTATACCTTGCCACAGGTGCACCACCCAGCACAGACCACATATTTAATGTGACAATTTATGCTGAATTTCACATCAAACTCTGTCTGTCCCTGGGTGTGCAAACTCAGGACCCATGGCAGCATACCTGCCAACATTACAATTATGCCAGGTGTCGAATCCTTGTCTGTCATTCAGTCGATTATGGTCAGTTGTCCTATAGTGCTGCTAGCCAAAAGATCATTTCGATTCCAACCCCTTTGATGATAAATTCTCAGTGCATTGCACACCATTAGCCTGGCTTGCTGATCTCTTGAAAGAATGCGCTACTTTGGTTTTATAATCTTAACTATCTCAGCTGCTCCTAAACCAGAATTCATGACAAAATGTACTCTCTGCTGCCGGCTATTTTTCTCCACCTGTTGCTTTGGAACCAATAGCTTTTCTCTTAGGACCAGTTCAGCTTTTCTTATGGCCTTCCTCACCTATTATGCCGAATATACCCTTTGTAGGAACCTGGTTGACAGCATCCCGGCCTGCTTCTTGTACATTTCCTCTACTGAACAATTTCATTCAATTTGAAGGAACTGTTCATGGGGAATGCTGTTGACCAGGCTCCTGAGGGCAGCTCGAAGGCTGTTAACTACTGGCTTTCTGAATGGCTCACAAATCACTTTGCCATCATTATCAACCTTGAATTTGATAACAAGGAATTCAATTTCACTCTTGTTTTTATTATGAGTGGATCCAAGGCATAAATTAGTGTTGGAGACTTGATCTGCGGCCTTTACTAATCAAAATGAAAAATGATTAGCAATTGGTCAAAGCTGATTAGCAGGGGGAGTCCAGAATGTGGGGGAGAGGAGCAAAAATAGTGACAAATAGTACCATTCATGCATTCCAAGCCCTGCAGTCCTGGAAAAATCAATTAGCACCTACTACTAATTAAAGCCGAAACTGACTCACATTTGCCGGTTTTTGATTTGCAAATTGTGATGCGAACCCGCTTATTTTATGCCTTGGGATCGGATGGTCAGAGTACCTGCACTGAGCCACAGGATAAATTAATTCGCTGTTTCCATTCCCCCCACCCCAGACACATAAGATGTCATCAATAAAACAATGCTATGTGCATGTTTCTGAGGTGGGGGCTGGATTCCACAAAGACCACCCAAGCCTCCCACTGAGCCATGAAGAGAGAGCAGCGCACACAGCCCCATCCTTTGCTACAAATACATTTTCCTCTCAAAAATAAAATAATTCTGTGCGAGCACAACCGCAACAATTACAAAATTAACCTCTGAGGATTAGATTTCAAGTTATACACGTGAATGGAGAACAAATGTCTACAGTGACGCAATACTGACCTTCCTGCCACTGGTACCCTTCCATTTTGTTAATAATAGTCACTGGATATAGGCAGGGACTTTGATTACTATCCGTTTTAAATAAAAGTCCACAAATCTGGAGGAACCCTCACTAAGCAACCCAATGACAGACACTATGGGTTGCCCAGGAGGGTCCTCTACAGATCTGTGGACCTTGGGCAGGGTATAGAGGGTTGAAGTAATAGAATATTTTTATAAAGGTAAATACATTTTGTTAAGAGAAAAACAAATCCCGGTTTAAAAGACAGTCTTGTGCATAGGTAATCCAGTTGCAATTAAACATGTACACCATAACAACACTTGAGTACTCATGCAGCTGTGGAGCAGCTACACTAAACATAAAACACTAATAGTTAGAATGGGATGGTCAGGCCTCAAAAACGCAGCTTCTTCATCAGAAATAAATTCCCCTTCCCTAGCTCTTACCGTAATTTCATCTAGTTGTACTTTGAACAGGACAATGTGATTGAACGCGAGGTTTACACAGCAGACCTCAGAGAGCTGTTTATACATTTCCTAATCCACACACAGCTCTATATCATGTATTACCACAATCACTCCCTTGTCCGCACTGCAAATGGTCAACTCGGGCATATTTCCAGGTTCTCTCATTACTGCCCTTTCTTGTAATGTCACATTGGAATGCCCATAGTTTCTCCTTTACTGTACGAGCTTTTTAATATCTTCTTGTACTGTGTTCTCCAATACTCTAATGGTATAATGTCCTAGCTGACGGGCAAAAGTCACTTATTGATTGGTACTGCCCCGCTCCCTGCTGAGCTCAGTCCAAATGGCTCAGTACTGCTGTTACAACATTATCATGCATTCTTCCTGTAAAGATAAATAGGTTAATGTTATTAGACATCTAGTCCAACCCGGTCCTTTGCAGTCCTGCATCGTTATCCAATTCCTGTGCCAAAAATTCTCCAATACAAAGTCAAGGTTCGAATATGGGCTGCCCACATTCTCAACCAGTTCTATATTGGCTGAATAACTCATATTGTCACTACTCACTTGGTTCAAGTCATGCAAAAAAAAAAAAAAAATTTACTGTTGTACTCTTTATTAAAAAAAAAATGTACTTTTAAGTCCAATTTTCTAACTGATCTGAAGACATCCACCTGTAGTTGATATAAATCTATTTGAGTGGATATGAATGACAGCCCTTTCACCAATACTTGCGCTTCTACTTCTGTGATTTACTTTGATATATTTAGAACAGACAAGTCTACTTTTGCTGACTCAGCCTTCCTCACTGTACGTGCAAAGAGAAGCTGAATTTGTCCCATGAGAAAGTCTATTGGTGCAAAAGCAAAAGGCGGAGAAAAATAGCTGGCAGCAAAGAGTAAATTTTGTTATGAACTTTGGTTTAGGAGCAGCGGAGATAGCCAAGATCATAAAACCAAATGGCACATTCTTTCAAGAGATCAGGAAATGGGGCCAAAGGTGGGCAATGCACCGAGAGTTTATCCAAGGGGTAGGAATCGAAATGATCTTGTCTATTACAGGAGACCTGACTGTAACAGACCAAATGACGGGCAAGGATTCTACACCTGCAATAACTGTAATGTTTGCAGGTACACTACCGTGGGTCCCAAGTTTGCACACCCAGGACAGACGAAGAGCTTGATGTGAAATTCACAAATTGTTGCACTAAATATGTGGTCTATGCTGGACCTGTGGCAAGGTATAAATGTGGTCAGAACAACAAAGTGTACGAAAGAAAGAATTCAAGAACATATTAGGAGCCAGCCCGGTGGTGCCGAGGGTTAAGGCGCTAGACGCCACACCTCGCACCATGCCAGCGACCCGGGTTCGGGAGTGGACTCAGGCCACTGGGGGTTGGCAGGGGAGGAAAGGAGCGAGCGTCTGGAGGACAGCTCTCCTTTCCTGGGAGGTAGAGGGGACATAGGTCTCACCATCTGGCGACCCCTAGTGGTGACTGGGGGCCAAAGCAGCAGTTGGGTCTTGGCAACCGTAAGGGAATGGCTGCAGCAGCGCTTCCGTGGGAGTGAACTGGAGCGTTAACGTGCCGTGCTGATGCACACTGTACTGCCAGACCAATTGCGGGGGACAGTAACAAGAAATACCCCCTTTCCATTGGTAGGCTAAGGCAGGTGTAGGGCTCCGGGCACAACGTCCAGTTCCAGGCTTAGAAGTCCTCCTGGCTCTCCTCTCATCCGTCCCCAACAGACACTATAGAAAAAGCGCCAGGTGGAGTGACGGTCCTTGCTCCCGGGGCACTTAGATCGGGGGGGGGGTTTGGGAGACGTTACAAGGAGGAGATACAGACCAGGAGTGGCTGATGACTTCAGGAGGATGGGATAAGCCGGCATAGCGAATGACCACGCTGGAGAGCGTCCAATGAGGTAGCGTGCAGTAGTAAAAAAAAAAAAAAATATTAGGGCTATTCAGTGAGGTAACTGTGTGCCCTCCCCCTCCCATCTCCAGCCCGCCTGCCTGCAGTAACTAAAGAATCAGCCTCGAATCGGGCCAGAGACCAGCGCGGGTCTCTGCCGGTAACCTCCCCATCTCCAGCCTGCCCAAAGTAACCTCAGAATCAGCCCCAAATCGGGCAGAGGGACCGGCGCGGATCTCTGCCAGCGCCCCCCCCCCCAATTCTCCAGCTCACCTGCCCGCAGTAACCACAAGTACGAGACCGCCAGAGCCGTTCAGTGGAAGCTGCCCTCTCAATTGGCCGTTCCATGCCTCAAGCCTGCTTGCCATTGGCTGCTTCAATACCAGGCCACTGCTGATTGGTTTGTGCTGCCCAGGTGCCTTTTTCAATCAGCTTTAACTTAAATTCTAAAATATTATACAGAGATATTTTTCTGCCATTTCTAATGTTGTTAGCATTTGTCTACACCCAAGGCTCCAGATAAGGAGAGTATCAACCTATTTTACTTACCTTATTTTAGCAAATACTCTTCAGAAATTTTTTTTCACGAGTACCAATACTCGCCCAACATTTGTAAATGCACTATACTCCATAGAACAGTGCTTCATAACATAACTGGAGCAGTTATTTCCAGATTTACAGCACTCTTACACATCCCAATTTTGTTTTACTCACTTATTTTAAAACTGGTGTGTAGCTGAAGCACTACTGGCAGCTGATCAATTCATACGTAGAAGAAAACCTACATTGTTTTTAAAAATGTACTCCTCACTCCACTCCGTCCAGACATTTGTACGGATCTGAATTTGGCTTTACGCACCTCCCTTTCAAAATGAGGAGTCCAGTATTCATCCCAATAAATTTTATCTGGAGCCCTGTCTACACCACAAAGGATTCATTTGTTAAATGCTGTGCAGCCAAATCAGTAACGGTATTTTAATCTAATTACTGTGATTGTAGCCTTTAATGGGAAAACTGTATCAAGCTGAGCTTCTGTACTGTTTGTAGAATACTGCTGATTCAAACTGCTAGCAGACCCTCCCTCCCCTTTCTAAAACTCCAACCTAAAAGTGTTTTTTTCTTTTACACCCCTACACCATCTCCTCTTTTCTTACCTTTCCCTAGACAGACTAAAATCAGACCCACTCCTCCTGTTCTCAACCTTAGCCCACTGCAGTCTCTAACACGCCGCATCTTTGGCATCTCTCTTCCTCCATTTTAAACAGCACTAATTGCTGCGCCATTTAACTCCTTTCTCCTTCTCCCCTCCTTAATTTTCCCCCGCAGACACTGCTGGCACCCCGAGCTGTCACCTTCCACAAAACGACTACTTTTCTTCCTCACCCCTACCCTGCTCATTGTCTTGCTGCTACTAGGACCTCCCACTGATTTACACAGCAGCACTTAGCTTTTATCTGTGGCCGAATCCTCTAACCTCTCCTTCTCTCTTCCATAATCAGCCTCGAATCGGGCGAGGGACTGGCACAGATATCTGCCCAGCCGCCCCCACCCCAGCCGGCCACCTGCAGTAACCATTGGTACAGGACTGCCGGAGTTGTCCAGTGGAAGCTGCCCTCTTGACTGGCCGTTCTGTGCCTCAAGCCTGCTTACCATTGGCTGCTTCCAATACCAAGCCACTGCTGATTGAAAAAGGAACCTGGGCAAATCAAACCAATCAGCCTTAACTTAAATTTTAAAATATTGTACTGAGCCAAAATACATTTACAGAGGTGTTTTTCTCCTGCCCACCCTCCCCGGCCTCTATTAAATACTCTTCCTCCCCCGTTTCACTCTGCCTCACTTCCCCTCCAACCTATCCAGGAACAGTCACTAGTATATTTGGGTTCCTGCTACACCCGCCTCTTAAAGCAACAGGCCAACCCCCCTCAAGATCTCTCACCCCTATCAGGATTATTCACTTCTATAAGCACCCTCCTCGTAGCTAACCCGTTACACAGAAGCCCCCGGCCCATCGCTTGCACACTTAAAATCAAACAGAGGCATCTAAACTCCAATTTATCTTGGGTTCAACCGCATCACAACCCAGCAACAGCTGTAATGCAACCAACAATGCACCTCCCCATTCTTCTAACTATTCTTTCCACATTGTTGTGCCTCTTCTCAGTACCCCCTAACCAAGGGACCCTGTCCAACCTATTAAACTCCAGCATAAATTACAAAACAGCACCGGCAACATCATCTATATCATTTAAAGACTGCCACCGTTACCCATACCAAGAACCACAGCAGCAGTGTAACACCTACCCACTCCCTCCCTCCCCCTCTCATCGACCTCCTCCTATTAACCAGCAAAGGCACCCAAAAAAAACAATGTCCGAAAGAGCCACTCTGAGCCACTAAAACAACTCGGACTACTAACAATTAGTTTAATCTGGCTGCTACTACTCCTATCTGGGAACATACACCCTAACCCTGGCCCCAGAGGAGTCGCCACTTTTATGACTAACGGCACACCTACTAATATGACTGGGAAACAGAGCCATCGCATGATTGCCTCCATCAATATCTGCAGCTTATTAGCCAAATTTGACCAGCTGCAAGTGTGGGCATCCCAGCACAATGCTGACATCTTGTTTGTGGTCGAGACCTGGCTCACCCTTAGAACTCCTGACACCAGCATCCAGCTAAATGGCTACAACCTCTTTAGACTGAACAAAATAGGCAAACAGGGTGGGGGCTGTGTCATTTATATCAAGGATCACTTACAGGGCCAGGCAGTCCCACCTATAAAACAGCAAGAAATGTCCAAATTCTGCCTGTCAAATTAATCCTTGGTACCCATGGGAAGAACCTCACAATAATCTCCACATATGTCCCACCCAAAGAACATGCTATAGTCTTTAATGTGCTCCTTGAATACCTCTCTAACCATCATCAAAACTCTGAGGTTATCGTAGTGGGCGATCTCAACATAAACTGGCCGTCTCCTGATGCTGTATTATACAGAGATGCCATTACTCCCAACTAGTTGAAACGCTGACGCGTACCAACTACCGCATCGGAACTAGCACCCTACTGGACTGCTTTTTGACCAATCGTCCAGAACGGATCACTCACAAAGTGGTTCTCCCAGATTCCATAAGCGACCACTCCCCTATCCTCTGCACCTGGTCGCCCCAAAACCCCCAGCCAAAAGAGCGACTTTCTGCATCTTGCAAAAAGGGTCACTGAGTCCCCTAAAAGATTATCTCAGCCGCTTAGACTTGTCATAACTTAATAACGGACACAGACAAGGCACTAAACTACTTCATTAAGACCTTCAACACGGCCTGCAACATCTTCGCACCCCTCACCACTAGGAAGGTCAGAGAGACTCACAAAACGTGGATAACCCCAGCACTCATTGAGCTTATGCATACCAGGGATAACCTCTGGCATAAAGTTTAAAGTATGGGAGCACTGTCTGACCAACAGTGCCATGCAGCCCGTAATACCTGCACACAGGCCATTCAACAGGCCAAATTGCCTTTTTTTTTTTTTTTTTTTTTAAAGGCCAGAACTGGACAACTCTTGGGGAGATGGCCGCAAATTTTGGGCAAACATCAAAATGCTAACAGGAAAACCAAATAAATCTCTACCTGCCCTAATTAACCTACATGGAAACATAATACAAGGCCCCAAAACCATTGCCACCACTTTCAACAGGGCTTTCACTGACCTTAGTGAAATACTCCCCCCCCCCCCCAACTACCTCACCCCTGTGAATGACCACCAATGACCAGCACCAGCTGTCTCTACCCCTTATCAGGGTACCCTGGCCCCACCTTTCTACCTCAGAATAATTTTAAAGCCACTGAGGCCAAAAAGTATCTGCTGCAAGTCCTTCGAAAATCCAGATACAGCAATGATGGCTTAAATCTGAAACTAACAACTCTCACCTTGGATGAGAGTCTGGCCCCCATAACAAGAATTCTTAACCTCTCACTTATCTCTGGTCAATTCCCCAAACTTTGGAAAGCCATGGTTATAACGCTGGTCTGCAAAAGTGGAGACAGGATCATCCATATCAACTACAGGCCAATTTTTAACCCCCATCTCCAAAGTCTTGGAATGGATAATCTACGACCAGCTAATTGAACACTTCGATAAGTATCAACTTCAGTGTAAAGAGCAGCATGGCTTCCAGAAGCTACACAGCACAACTGCTCTTGTCAAATTCACTGGGTTCATGCATGACTCTCGATCAGGGGCACTTAGTGGGGGCTTCCTTCATTGATCTCACCAAGGCCTTCAATACAGTTAATCATGAACTCCTACTAGCCCAACTACGTGAATCCACCATGTCCCCTACCTCCCTGAACTGGTTCCACAGCTGTCTCAGCGACCAGGTTCAGCGGGTCAGAACTGGAAACACCCTCTCAGATAGTCAAAACGTTTGCATAGGAGTTCCCCAAGGGTCCATTTTAGGGCCTCTGCTGTTTAGTCTCTCTTTAAACAATCTCCCTAAAGTTTGCCAACATAGAATCCTGTTATATGCGATAGATGCTGTCCTCTACTCCAGTTATCCTAACCTCAACTCCTTCGAGCAAAATCTTCAGAATGATTTCAAACTTGTAGAAGACTGCTTTACCAATGCACGGCTGCTACTCAACTATAAGAAAACAAAAACAATGCTTTTCTCCTCCCTGCACAGTAAAAACAGATCAAGTTGCCTATATATTCGTAACAAGCAAAATTAAATCCTAGAGATGGTGCACAATTTCAAGTACCTTGGTGTTATTCTGGACGGCACACTATCTTACTCGCTACATGTTGACAATGTCTCCAATACGATCAACAGGAAAACTGGTCAGCTATACAGGCCAGTGTTCCCATTTACCCCCATCTGTATTTGATTCAAGTACAAATCATGAAATTCAAGTACATTTTTGTGTGAAGGGGGTACACTGTACCCCCATAATTCTGTTTGAAGTATACGTTTCCCTCAGAAATGTTGTACAAATGGTAGAATTAACCCTTATAATTTATTTTGTACCCCTGAAAATTTTTGGAGAGGGTGCAGTGCACCCCCAGATCTGCAGCCTTAATAGGAACACTGATACAGGCACAGACGTTGTCCAACTACCGACACCCTCAAACTTGCCATAACCAGTTTAATATTCTCCGTAATACATCACGGCCTCTTGTCTATTGCTCAGCACCAGAGTTGACCCTAAAGAGAGCTGCTCTTGCACTAAACAAGGCCTGTGGGTTAATCCTTGGTGCTCCACTTTTAACCCATACGTGCGACCTATACACACACAGGCTGGCTAAACTTGGACAAACAAGTCCAGTATCAACTATACATACTGACCAAGAAAGTCATAGTTGGTCAGACCACTCCTGGAATTCAGTCTGTTATACCAAACAGCTCCCACCTCGGCTAACCAGAGGTTCTCACAATATTCAATACAAAGTCCCATACCGCCGCACGACCCTAGGTCAACGATCCTTTGGCTATCGTGCCCCCAAGCTGCTAAACTCTCTCCCTAGTGACCTCCGCATGGAATCCAGACTAGGTCCCTTCAAATTAAAATTCCGAACTCACCTCGCCAACCAAATGGCTTGCTTATGCTCCCAATAAATAAGGCTCATTGGCCCAGGCTGCTGTACCTTTCTCACTAGCACTTTTACCGAGGCACTATTTGCTGATCGGCCAGGCTCTGGCCGCTCACTCCCTTTTATTACCCTGTACCTGCCACCCCCACCCCACTACCCCCATGGGTACACCTCCTTATACCAACTCACTTCCCTACCACCCCTGCTGTTTCACCCTCTTATACCTACTCACTTCCCTCCTACCCCCTGGCGGTTCACCTTACCATCCCCTGCCCCACTGTCTACTCCCCCCTCCACTAACAGTCACCAATTGTGGCACAGTCACGGTCTACTTCCACTCCCCCTCCACTTGCCCCTTCCCTCCCAATTTGACAATGGGAACCATGGACTGATTCATTTTTCCCTAATTCTCAACCACAGCCATGCTCTCTTTGTCGCCCCTGTCTTTTCCCTGCTTAAATTCCACCCGACTCTCCTCTATATGCCTAGTCTCTTTGAACCATTCTGCTTTTCCCTCATCACCAAACTCCATGATACCCCCAACCTACCCTGAATACACATCAACTCCCTTGAATTTCTTGTCCCTCTGACTTGCTATGAATTCTAATGACTAAGCCAGAAGATTGTGTACGAATCATCAACAAGATGGAGTAACAATCTGTATAATTCTTAATTGTATTCCTTATACTCTGCACAGTGTATATCCACCAGTCTGTAACCCTCCTGATGAATGACTGTTAACCTTACCTGTACCATGCTATGATTATGTGCAACTGAACTAAGCAAAGACACTGGCCATGCCTAAATCTAGCAATGATTGCTCAGAGATTTGAATAAATACATAAAATACCCTGGGAAATCATTTTAGAGAGCGACACAGGAGCACAGCCTCCGCCTTTCACTTTAGAGCTTTGTATCAAGTTCCTTGGCATGGCAGGGGGGTGCAGATTAATGTCCCTCCTCAAGAAAGAAACTAAGCACATCATCTCAGCTCAATGACCCCAATGGTATAAATGCAGAAATAGATTACAACCAATTTTAGGGAAGCAGTTGTGAGAATGGCATTTCACTAGTCTGCAGTGGCCTTAGTAGGTAGAATAAAGTGCATGTAACGAGAAGGAGAAGGGATCAGATCAGTTCCAGTACAGTAGCTTCTTCTTGCCAATTTTACATTGTTTCTTATGGATTTTTCTTTCTTACTAATTCTAAGGGGCTAGCAGGGTATTGTTTTGGGGCTGTTGGAATTTTGAAACCTATTTTCATGGCTATAAGTGGGCTCATTTTTTGATGCTTCACTGTGTAGCCGGCTGGGTTTGGGGAAGGCTATTTCTTCTGATGTAAAACCTATTTGTTGTGATTTTATTGGGGCTGTTTCTTTGAATTGGAGATCTAGATCTTCTAATTTCAAGCAGAAACAATTGGGGTCTGGCAGAGGTTGTGTGAATCTGCTTTTGCTGACTAGTTGGGGAAAGGTTTTTAGTAGCGGGGTTAGCTTTAAATTGTTATCAGTTTGTAGACTTTTAGAGCAGAAGTGCTGACTTGTTTAATATAGTGTTTGTGTGGGACCTTCCTCTGGAGGAGGTTGCAGTGAGGGGCAGACACAGGTCTGATGCACTCAAGTGAGAGTCAGGTGTGGGCCCCAACCAAGCCCTCCCATCCCCTGAGCACAGCTCATTTATAGGGAAATGCCTGCTCTGCAACTGGAGGAAGAGGCTTCAGGTGCAGCTCATGTAGTTCTATCCACTGGGGGTTGGGTTTAAAGGCTGGGAGGGAGGAGCTTAGGGAGTTGTAAACTTCCACTATAAGCAAATTCTTACGGCCAATAGTCAGGTGGGGAAAAGTTCAGCCACCCAAGAATTGCAAGTTTAAAAGTCTGCATGCTTTGTAAGGGGGTCACCTAGGTACAGTGCAGTGGCTCGAGAAGCTGTAGAGCCACTGAGTTGGTAATTTTGGCCTAGAAAATACTGCTATGATGATGGGCAAGGGACTGCATATCACTAGAGCAGGTATCTTTGGGTGGGTGGTTGGGTGCACAGGGTGTGGTGCGGCCATGATACTTGACTGGGCTTGGAAGTTTGGGGGATGCCCAGTGTGCTACCAGCTGACACAGCTTAAGGAGGAGATAGAGGGGATCCGAAGGCAGCTGGGGGTTGGGAGGATTGAAGAGGTAGGAGGCAAGCGGTCACCTACATGGAAGCACTAGGTGCTGGAGCCTCCCAAGCTGGGGAGAAGTGAAGAGAGGTGCTCACACTAGGAGAGGAGGGAAGGGAGGTGCACAGGGGCTCTAGGGGACCCTGGCAGATGGGGCCCAAAAGGTGGAAATTTCCACAGCAGTAGGCAAGAGTCTGTGGATGTCCAAGGGAACCGAGAGAGGCAGTAGGGATGAGGGGGCACTGGGGGATGGGCTAAGGCTCACAAATCATTTTAACCCTCTATGCCCACTGGTAGAAGAGAGGTGTGGGGGGGGAGGAGGAGGAGGAGGATGCTGCTGCTGGTGAAGCTGGGGCAGGGGCAGACAGAACGGGTGAAGGGGGCAAGTGGCAAGGGTGCAATAGCAGGGGTCCCAGACAGGAAGGTGGAAGAGGGGTGGGAGGGGAGAAGAAAAAGGAGAATCAAGGTAATAAGGAGGAGGCTGATGGTATGGAACAGAGGAGCACGACAGGCAGGAAGGCGCAGGACGTAATTGGGATGACAGCGAGCAGAAAGCCAAGTAGGCAGATGGATAGATTAGTAGGGAGCGGGGAAAGAGAGATACAGAGAAAGATACTCGGGTGGGAGGATAAAGAAGGCCAGGACACGGGTAGAGGAGGTGACCCGGGACAATAGTGAAGGGATTACCTTCAACACCCAGATTGTGGGAGGTGCGAGGAGCCGGTTGAAGGGAGAATCCGGATGAAGGGATGAGGAGGGGCATGGAAGGAGGAACCAGAGGGGTGAACAGGAAGGCAAGGAGGAGGTTAGAGTACTGCTATTGGGGGGACTCCATGATCAGAGGCATCCAGTGGGAGGGAAAGGAGGAGGGTAAAACCTGTCTGATCAGAATCAAATGCCACCCAGGCCTGACGGTGCACAAGGCCAAGCATGAGTTGTATTCACTGGCAAGGGAATGCAGGGGGAACCCAGACATTCTAGTGCACTTCTGGGACAAACATAAATGGTAATAGTGAACTAGAAATTCAGGCAAGGTTCTGGGAGTTGGCCAGGGTATGCCTTTCCATAGGCTGTAAGATCTCCTTTTCAAAAATCCTGCCAGTGCCAAGGGCTAGTGGGGAAAACAAGATGAAGATTAGGGAGTGGTGTGGAGAATTGGGGTATGACCTGGTGGGAGACTGGGGGGAGACCTGGGAGGATAAGGCTAGGGACAGGCTCTACCTTAATTTGGAGAGGAAGGAAATCCTAAAGCTCAAACTAGCTGGGTTCATCAGCGAAAGGTGGGGTTTAAACTTGTGAAAGGGGGAGGGATCAAAAAAGGGGCAGTGCCAGCAGGTACAATAAATGAGGGACATGGTCTCCACTCCTCTAGAGAGCTAGGGAAATATGGAAATGAGTCACCAGGTAGGGTGCAGGAGCTGAGAAATGGGAGCTCAAGGGGGAGAAAGGAAAGGAGGGAAAAGGGGAGGAGAGTGTTCCTGATAAATGCCAGGAGCTTAGGAAATAAAATGCCTGAGCTCCAGGTGATGCTAGCTGAGGGGGATGTAGATATGGCAGCAGTCACCGAGACCTGGGCCACTCAAGGGCATGAGTGGGACCTAAATCTGGAGGGCTACATTATGTTCAGAAAAGATAGGGGGAGGAAGGGGTAGTGGTGTAGCACTTTAGTCAGAAATGGCATGGGTATTGGAGGGGTAGAGGACAGAGGTGAACATGGGCTATTTGGGTCACCTTGTTGGCCTTGGGAGGGTAAGAGGTTAAGGTGGGAGGGTATGCAGACCATCAGCATAAGCGGAGGTCCTGGAAGAAAGTTTGGTGGCAAATCTCGAGGGACATTGTGGACTGGGAAAGGGAAGGGTAGTGGTGTGGTAATGGGGGACCTCAACATGCCAGGAACAGACTGGGGGACTATGACATCACCAGTGGCCAGAGAGCAGAGGCTGCTGGATGTCTGCCAGGATACGTTTCTGACACAACAGGTGGGTGAGCCAACTAGGGAGGCCCGGACACTGGATGTGGTCCTGGTGGACAGTGATCAGATTAGGGGCCTAGAGGTGAGGGACCTGTTGGCTGGAAGTGATCATGCCACAGTCTGGTTCTCCCTGGACCTGAGGGGGGGAGCCGAACAAAAATGGTAGTAACCAACTTTAGGGGTGCAGACTTCAGGGAGATGGGAAGGATCCTTAAAGATCATCTAGACAGGATAAGGCTGGATATGGATGCTGACAGCAGGTGGGGGATCATTAGGAGAGGAATACAGGAGGTTACCAGATCCTGCGCAAAGGCAAGGTGTAAGTTCGGTAAGGCCAGAAAACCCTGCTGGTGGATCCGGGAGGTACAGGTGGTAAGGGAAAAGAAGGCGGCCTATAAGTGCTTCAAATGCTCAAGGAATGAAAGGGATCAGGAGGAATATGAGCTGACAGCCAAAAGAGTCACTAGGGTGGTGAGAGCAGCCAAGGCAAAAGAGAAGCAGTCCTTGGCTAGTGGGATCCAGAGGGGGGACAAGAGGTTCTTTAGATACACAGGGGGAAAAAAGGAAAGTAAGGGGGTAGATCAGCAAGATAAGGATAGGGATGGTTAGGCACAGGAGGTGGGGGAACGGCAGAAGTCCTAAACGAGTACTTTGCCTCAGTTTTTATTGGGGGGGGAAGGAGGGGCTATGTCTTGCGAGGGGAGCGGGGGCAAACCGGTAGAGACCAGGGGCCTGATGGGTCTGGGGAAAGGGAGTGACCACCAAAGACAGGTGGGGCATAGCAGTACAGGGTGAAAAGGGGGGAGGACGTGGAGGCTGAAATCCCAGTAGAGAGAGAGTAAAGGAAGCCCTCAGGTCCCTTCGGACGGAGAAAGCACCTGGGCCAGATGAGATGCATCCCAGGGTGCTGAGGGAACTGGCAGATGTCCTGGCAGTCTCTCTAGTGGAGCTTTTCAACATCTGAGGACTGGTTGGGTGCCCCAAAACTGGAGGGTGGCCCATGTCATGCCGATCCACAAGGAGGCGGGAAATTATAGGCCCATTAGCCTGACATCGGTGGTCAGCAAGGTGATGGAGGTTACTGTCAAGGAAAGGCTGGGAGGGGTTACTGGAGCAAACTGGGTACTTTAACGATAGGCAGCAAGGCTTTGTCATGGGAAGATCATGCCAGACAACTCTTGTTCAGTTCTATGACTGGGTGACAAGGGCCCTGGACCAGGTTAGGCCAGTGGGCGTCCTCTTTCTGGACTTTGGCAAGGCGGTTGATTTGGTACCCCCACAGTGGCCAGCTGGCTAAGCTAAAGGAAATGGGGGTAGGGAGACAGTTAAGATGGACAGGAAATTGGATCTCTGAGCATACTCAGAAGGTGGTGGTTGGAGGGTTAGCAACATCCTAAAGGTAGGTTACTAGTGGGGTTCCCCAGGGGTCAGTGCTGGGGCTACTCCTGTTCAACGCTTATATCTCAGACATCAGGAGGGGGATCAGGAGTGAGATGAGCCTCTTTGCAGATGACTCAAAGCTGGGTGCAGTGGTGGATGGGGAGGAGGGGAGGGTGGCCTTGCAGAAGGACCTGGAGGCTCTGGAAAGGTGGTCAGGAAAATGGAAACTAAAATTCAGTGCTGGGAAGTGCAAGGTTCAGCACCTGGGAGTCAGAAATCCAGACCAGGGGTATACCCTGGGAGGACACATGATTCAAGTCACGGAGGGTGAGAGGGACCTGGGAGTAGTGGTAGATGTCAAAATGAACAACTCCAAGACCTGCAGGAGGACAGTGGCAAGGGCAAACAGGGTATGAAATTCGTGAAAAAAAGTACATGCCCACTTGGGCATGTAAGAAGAAAATGTACATGCCCAGCAAACTATTTACATGCCGTCCCTTAGTTTACATAATTTTAGACATCATCTTCACTGGACCAAGCACTTTCGTTTTCATCACCACCACTAGGGCTGGCAGAAGCAGCATGCAGTGACAGTGTTCGGGAGCCATAAGCTTTGGTAGTGGGCCTTCTTTGCATTTGTCCACCACAGTGATATGGCACCTTGAGGGTTATAGTCACTAAGCTGGGGTCCATTCAGAGATATAGACATTAGGTCGTGTGGGTGTTTGGGCGTAATCCAACCCTCCAGTCATTTTATTCTTCCCATCAGAGAGAAGCCTGGTTCTGCAGCAGCAGTGTGCACAGGAATCAGGAGAATGATTCTGACAATGGCCAACACATTTCTAAATTGTTGATCCTGCACATCCAAGAATCACTTTCTGCCACAATTTCAGAGACACAATTTCAACAGACAGCAATTAGATAGTGCTTTTTTTTAAGTCTAGCCACTCCAGCAGTACCAAGGTAACATCAACTCCACGAGACTCTAGGACCACTTTATAGTGATCAATAATTGTTTGAATTGCTTGATCTCCATATGTTTCAAGTGCCTCTGTGGATGTTGGCAGGACTGAAAATTTAAAGCTCTTGCAGCTAGTAGCACTTTATTGGTCGTGAAGGACTGAAAGCGAGATTCAATGTGCTGTGACGTTTTCTGAAGAATTTTTTTTATCTCTGAAATTGTGGCTTCTACAATGTCGGAAGGAGAACCTGATCTGTGCCTGCTAGTTTCATTAGTTAAGTCAACACTGTTGTACTGAGTTAGGTTCTCATTTACAGATGTAAGTGTTATGCGGTGCAGAGTTTCTTGATTCGAGAGACCATTTATTTTTTGAATTGTGCTTTCTACTCTGCTGTGAACTTTTTCAACAGTGGCATCCTCTTGCTGAAAGCACAGACTAAGAGCAGATAAGTAACCAAAAAACACTTTCAGAAAATTCATGTATATAACACATTTTAAAGTCTTAAGCACTTTAAGTATTCCTAGTGCTTTTGGCCATGATCCTGCTTGTTTGTCAGTGACACATGTTCGAGTGAGGCACTAATGCAGCCAGTTCCTTTCAAGGGCAGAAATAGCCCGTTCTCTGTGTCAAGCCACCTAGTGCCACCAGTGTTAACTGGTTTGACCACATTAATATTTAAAAGGGATCCCATTTCCTGTAGGCCTTTCCAACTTTTGGTGACCTGTGGTAAAATGAGTAAATGTTCAGCAGAAGTTGTTCTAATGACTTTAAAGGGACAGTCTCTGAGCAGATCCTTTACAGCAAGCTCTAAGCGATGTGCACAGCAGTGTATGTCAATGAGGTGTGGGCACTGGAAATCTTGTTTTATTCGACTAAGGACACCAAGTGCTCCCCAACATTACAGCAGCACCATCAGATGCCGACTGATCAGCTTATGTTTCCAACCACCATCCCTTAAACCACCTTCACCCTCTAAAGCATTAAATCACGGTATTTAAAATGCTTTCTGAATTAGGGACACTGACTGGTTTCAGTGCAAGAAATCTTGTTACAGGTAGGCCATTTTCAAAACACGTACATAAATGCCCTCCTCCTCAGTCACACTTTTATCTGTGCAGGAATCAACAAGAAAAGAAAAAAGTCATTGTCTTGTAGTAGCTAGCAGTAGTGCTTTGAATATCTTGGGCAATATAGTGAATGAAGGCATGCATTGCTTGTCACTACTGTAACTGTGACTCATAGCATCATCCCCATGATTTCTTCTTTGTAAATCTATCAACCCAGGAAAATCCCTGAAAGGCCTTTCGGTCCTGGCAACGTAATATGCAGTACAGAACAATTTACAAATTTGATCCATTTCTTTTTGTTCCATAAATTGTATGGATTTCTCTATGGGTCTTTCTCCAACTTTTGTTTTATTTGCAATGTATGCCATCTCAGCATTTTTGTGTGCTACGGACACTTCATGTGCTGAGATAATGTGTACTCTAAAAGTACTGCATCCAGTTCTGAAATTATTTTTGCTTTGGCTTTTATCATAACTCTGACACCATGTACAGAACATGGCACATTTATCTGTGTCATACGTAAGCCACTTCCTGCCCTTTTTCCAGGATTCCTGAAATTTTCTAACTTTCAGGGCCTTAACCGAGTTTTCAGTACAAGCAGCAGCACTTGAGAAACATCAGTGGTCACCACACAAAGTTTGACTGTCTGGGCAAGGAGGTAGTGGCATTACAGTAGATGTCGGTGAAGCGCTTGTGGTGGTGGTACAACTGCTAGTACTTGCTGCGGGAATCCTTAGCTCCCACAGTTTCATCAATCACTTTCTCTTAAATCCAAATTTAAAAGACTCATGGTGTCTGTCTGCTCGTGGGTATGTCGGCAGGCAGTTGTGCAGACTGGTGGCACTAAGTGGCTTGCACTTGCACAGACTAAGACAGAGTAACAAACTGTCCAAACTAGACTGTTGTTAGGTAGGCTATGCTATCACGCTATGCACTCAGAGAATGTTTATTAATGTGTTATTGATGCTGAACTTCAACTTGTCTGAATTGATTCAGCTGTCAATATTAATAAATGCTATACAACAAGAAAAAGTCTGTTCGTTTCTGTACTTGAAAATAAATACAAGAAAAACTGTGTTGTCTGATTTTTTTTTGATCACAGACAGTTGCCCAGCTATTTGTGACTTCAGGCAGCTTTAATTGTCCCTTTAGGAATGTAGGCGGTCCATTTCCAAGCAGTAGCTTTTAAAAAAAGCTGTTTGGACCTTATCAAAACCTTTTTAGATTAGTTACTGAATGTGACGTCCAGAGAGTAGATTCTGAAAAAAACTATACAGTGTACAACAGATTACACAGACGGACCCTGCTCTACTTACTTGATAGATTATGTAATAATGTTGTAATCCAGAGTAAGTAGTTTAAGACACAGCTTTTAACTTAAATAGGCTTTACTATAACAGTAACTCAGATCAGATTCTGACCCTGTATTTAGATAGGTAGTAGTCTGACCACAGAGTAGCTTGCTCGTAAAACTAGACTGTAAAGGCCTTATTTAACAGTAGATCCCTGCTGTCTAGATTTTTATGGGTAGTCAAGTCCACAGGTAACTGGTAAAAAAAAAAAAAAAAAACACAATGTTTTTATAACTGATCCTGAATTTACATTTAGTTACTTGTTCCTCAGAGTAGCTTGTAACTAAAGCTTAATTATTGTAATCAACTGACTGATCTCTTTTAGATTTTAGTTAGTCCACACAGTAGTGTGTAAAAACTAGCCATATTAAAATATATTGTATATGGCACGTAATTATACAGCTGTAGACTTCGATCCCTTCACAGACAGTACAGACTAGTACTGATTACAAATCAAGATGACACAGACTGTCTTCACTTCCTAGCTAGAGAGCTCAGAGCTGTTTTAATATTTGATGGATTAGTTAGCTAAGCTTTATAGCTAAGCTTCAGTTAGCTGAGGAGTAGGTAAAAAAAAAAAAAAAGGGTAGTAGTAACACACAGGCAGAAGGCAACTTTTAGTAAAATAAGACATATAAGCTTTAGCCTTAGCTGTCCTGTGTGGTTTTAAATTCAAAGTCTGTGGCCACTACTAGCTACATAAAAACAAAAGAGATTGCTTTGCTAGCAAACTTTACTGGAATTTGCTGCAGGTAGCCTGCAATCTCTGAGAATGGGTCCCCACTGAGTCCCCTTTCTCTCTGTTTAGTGTTTAGTTGCTAATAATAGTAGTAGTAGTTACTCAGTAATACGGTCAATAATACTGTCTCTTAATTACACATCCAACGGACAGTACATAATTATTCCTTTTTGGGACACTTTATTTTGCTGGTTGGTAGTAATAATATATTTATTTATTTATTTAGAGAGCTAGTTGCTAGTTTCTTCATTCTGTGTCTGCAGTGCTTCAGCATGAGTCTGCAGTTAGTGCCCCCTTCCCCTCAAGTAGACTGCCACTGTTTTTTATTAGCTAGAAAACGGACACAAAGACTAGAGCAGTTCAGCAGACTTTGATTAGCTTAGAGATCTGTGTCTGCTTTGCTAGTTGCTACTCTCTTTTTTTTCTAGGTTTGCTTTAAATTTTCTCCTGGCAATTTCATTCCCTCCCGACTCAAGAGACCCTCACGGTCTCACAAACGCACACTCCTCTCTGGCTTTCACCTTGTTTAGTTATATTCCCCTCCCTCCTTTCTGCATTTCCATTTTTCTTCCCCCAGACGTTTGTTTTCTTTGCTCCGTCCTGCTGATTTCCTTGGAGGGACCCTCGCGGTTTAACATACACCTCTCCTCCCCCACTGCCCCTATGAACTCAAATCACCTCCTTTGTACCTCCTTTGTACTCCCGTTTTTTTTTTTTTTTTAAGATCTAAATACTTCAATCAGCTCTTAAAAGAGCTTTTGGTTAATCGAGATCGGTTTCTGGCTAGCAGACAGTACTGCAGAATGACTTGTCTCCCTAAATGCAAGCCACAGAATGGCTCGCTGTGCTGGGTGCTACGCGTCACACTGTCTGGGAGGCGGGTCATGTCGGCACCTATTGAGTGCGTGTGTGCCTGCTGCAGCCCGCCTCCAGAGCAAACAAGGGATCCCTGAAGAATCGACTGGCTGATCGCTGTGCCACTCAGTTCGGGCACATCAGCCTACTCCTCCTCCTCCATCCTTCTCTCCTTCACGGCGCGTGATGAAGCAGACAAGCAGTCAGCTGACATCCAAAAGAGCACACTCGTGGTCAGCTCTAGCGATGTCAGCTCTGCGTCTGCGCTCCTCAAGTGGCTCCCCCACCCCAGGGAAAGTTAAAAAAATACACGGCAAGCGCTAGAGACGGAGGAAAAAAACGGAATTGCAATGAAAATACCTTAGGTGCCCAAAGAGGCAGGCACTAAAACGCTGTAGGTGTCCTGAAGCAAAAGTGCCTGCCCTGGGGCACCTAAGGTATAGGAATTTCGCACCCTGCACAAGACTACTAAAATGATCAGGGATATGGAAGATGAAAGCTGTGCAGAGAGACTGGAGGCCCTTAACATGTTCACCTGGGGGAAGAGGAGGCTGAAGGGACATTATCTCTGTCTTCCACATCCTGAAAGGTACAGACAAGGCTGAACAGGTGGACATGTTCGGTCACACATGCTCTAGCAGGATGCAGGGATCCATCTTAAAGCTGAAAGGTGGTAAATTCAGGGATTGCGTTTGGAGGTACTTAATCTCCCAGAGAGTGGTGAACCTGTACAACAGCCTGCCAGCAGAGACTGGATGTTTAAAACGGTATAGACCTTCAAGATAAGCCTAGAAAAATTTCTCCTTATCAAAGGAATCACAGGCCACCTTTGATGGTAGGTGGATGTTATAAGTGTTTTTAAAATGGGCAAAGGATTTGAAGCAATCTGATTGGTTGGTAGCTATGCATTAGAAGTCTCTCATGCATGGCTAAAGCTAGAAACCCTGTGTAGACTACACAGACCCACTCCAGGGATGTGCGTTAGACAGTTCTAATGCACGGCTAGGGGAACGAATGCACTCTGCCAGCAGCCTTGTGCCTCACTACACCCCCTAGCCGTGTGTTAGAACTTTCTAACACACACCCCGTCAATGTTTTGTTGCTTACTTGTTGGATGTTATTTTGATGCCAAAACTGCATAAAGCAGTTGTGACATCAGATGGAGTTGCATGTTTGCATATAGAGCCGAGACTGATATCTTCCTCTCAGACTCTCCAGAATAATCAAAAACGAGGGAAGAAATACTAGCGCTCTCCCTTTTCTAGCTAGCAAAGGCTGCTGGGGTGGGGGGGGCCTGTAGTTTGCATCCTAGATAGGTGAAACTACACAAAATGAAGGGAGTGCTTACTTGCACTTTTCAGTGCATAAATCTGACTCTGGGGTGTTTTTAGCATTGTGGGCTGAGTG
Source organism: Neoceratodus forsteri (assembly GCA_016271365.2). Lineage (NCBI taxonomy): Eukaryota > Metazoa > Chordata > Ceratodontiformes > Ceratodontidae > Neoceratodus > Neoceratodus forsteri. Next base: position 85,630,500 of record JADMNL010000036.1, on the reverse strand, counting down.
GGACTTGGTGGAAAAATGTTTCTTTAAAACATGTTTTATTATCTGATCTCACGTTTTTCACTTCGGGTCAGGCTATTTAAGTTTAGCTGTCTGTTGTAGCTGTGGATAGCCACCGGGAACTGTAGCCATATCCACAGGGACGGAGAAGCAGTAAGTAGCAGCCATATAGAGAAGATTACTCCGCTGATTCTCAAACCCACCCATATTAACCCTCGCTCCCAAAACCACTCTCTGCTGTATTGGGTGTTATCCTCCCACCCCCACTGTATCACTACAGCAGGCATCTTATCGGATGTTCTCAGTGATCACTGCATCACTTGTTGCATACGTAAGATTCATTCCCCCCACCAGCTGTCCCCAAATACATTTGGACCTGCCCCTCCACTCTCTGGACACAGCAGCCCTGCTCCATGATCTCTCCCAGTCAGATTGGCAACCCACTTACTCAGCCCTTGATGTTGTCTATGCCCTATCCACCGTCGCTAGCGCAGTTACCTGCATCTGGAACCACCATGCCCCTTTAAAGAACACTAGGGTAAAATGCCACCACCATCCCTGGATTACAGCGAACATAGTGAGACCAAATGCATAGACAAGGACAGAGCATAGAAACGCTACAAAGGGTCCTTAATCTGGCAGACCTACAAGTTTACAGAGCACTCAAATAATTGTACCTAAGCCATCTGCCTATCTAAAGCTAAATATTTCAGGTATTGCCTGCAACAAGGTCAAATGTCTCCTGCATCTTTCTGGAAAGTGTTACGCACTCTTCTTTATCCCCCTGCTCAGCAGGCCTCCCAGGTCCTCAAAATTGATGGCTCCTCTGTCTCTGACCCCCCCCCCGCAGTAGCACAGATACTCAAATTCTTTGCCACTTGTGCACTCCCAGAAAACCCCTCTCTTATCCCCCCAGACTCTCCTCCTATCCCTCCTGACGCACACACTCCATCCACAGAGTTCCTCTTCCCTCCATTCACCCCCACAAAGTCTTTTCAGCTCTCACTGCCCTTTAATTCCTGCCAAATCCAGCCCTGACAGTCTCCACTCTAGGCTTCTCCATATCTCTGCCCCCCCTTGCCCACATTCTTAACTTCCCCCTCTCAACCTCCATCGTCCCTAAAGCCTGGAAATTTGCTAAGGTGTTGCCTCTGCATAAGGGTGGTGACCCTTCTACTCCCGGAAACTGCTGTCCCATCTCTCCTCCCCTCCCCTGCCAAACTGCAGGAGTCGCTCATTCACACCAGGCTGTCTGAGTACCTTACCACAAACAACCTTCTCTCACCTGTGCAGTATAGGTTTAGGAAACGGCGCGCAACCATATCATCCTTGCTGTGAGTCACTTGACTCCATTTTCTCAGCATTGGACCAGAGCGATATCACTGCCACCATCTTCATAGCCCTGGCAAAAGCATTCAATTCAGTCTCCCGGCCCCTCCTGCTATATAAACTTAAATCTGCTGGCCTCGCTGAACCAACTGTCAGCTGGTACCTACATGGAAGGCAGCAATCTGTCCGGATAGGAGACTCACTTTCTTCCCCCTCTCAGTCCTTATCCGGGTCCCTCAAAGCTCTATCCTTGGCCCCATCCTAGTCTCCCTATTTATTAATGACCTCCCCTCCATCTGCAACTCCTCCCTCATGCATATGTATGCAAATAACATTGTCATTTTTACCTCCGGTCTCTCTTCTGCCTGCATACAGTCCCCTCTCCAGCAGGATTTCAGCAGACTGCAGTCTTGGTTCCAGTCAAACCAACTGAGACTAAATACAAAAAAAAAAAAAAACAGTAGCCATGATGTTTGGCTCTAGGTAGAAACTGGCCACCCTCCAGTCTCGCCCAGTTTTCTCTGCTTTAGATGTCTCCCCCTTAAAGATAGATGGTCTCATCTTTCAAATAGCTTGGTGTATGGCTGGATAACCACCTTGATTTCACAACACACATTGATGCCATCTGTTCCAAACTCAGACCAAAGCTAGCTGTCCTCTATTGCCACAAAGATGGTCTTCCTCTCCCCACCTGTCTGGTGCTGGTATCTAAAATGATCCTTTCTGTCTTTGATTATGCTGACGTGGTCTATGGCACAGCTCCAGTCATGTCCCTCTCCAGACTGGACACTCTTCTAAATTCTTTCTGCCGCTTTGCTACCGCCTCCCCTTACCTCACCCACCACTGTCTTCTCTACTCTGCTCCCTCTCTTCCTCCATTATCTCACAGAAGGATGGTCCACTGCATCTCCCTTGTTGCTAAGATCTGATTTGGGACCCTCCTGTGTCTCCTCCCATCTCTCCCAGGAAACTACTTCAGCATACTCCCTACACCACAAAGACCCTTGCACCTTCGCTACCCCTCGTCCCCATTCTACTGCTGGCCAGTACACCTTCTCTTACCATCTACCCTACTCTGGAACTAACTTCCCTCTGACTCTTGCCTGTCCTCCTCTTTCTCCTCTGTCAGAAGCCTTCTCTGACTTCTTCCCTTCCCTCTGTGCTCTCGCTCCCCCCACTACCCAGCTGGCCTCCCCCTATTTGATGGCTGAGCTTCGATGCTTACCTCTCTCCACTCTCCCATGCACGGAAGCACCACTGGAGGGAGACAGTAAAAATGCTGACCTCTTGCACAGTGATGGTACAATACCGAAACTGATATTGTGCCGTTTGAAAAACTAGTGTTTTCTGCCCCCCGTATTTTATATAATCAACTCCAGGTCGGGAGTTGTTCTGTGGAGGGCAGAACACTGGGAGAAAGCATCACTCGAAAATAGGCCATTACAGCAACTGTCACTGTAAGGGTCTATTTTCGAATGTAACTAGAGGGGAGCACCGCCCATGCACCAGTACAAAACAGAGTCCGCTGTCCTGCAAAAATAAATATGGGTGGTATCCCAACTAGGTGGTTGTCTGTCCTTCACCTGAAACTGCTTCTTGCTACCTGTATCTACATTTTGATTGTTTTTTCCTGAAATAATGTTATACCTTACTGTTACTGTCTTGAATTCTGTTTTTTAACTTGTATAATGTATACTTTGTTTTGCATAATGTGTACTTTTCATTTGATTTGTAATATTACTGTTTACTCAAATGCTCCCGTACCCCGGGTTGCACCTGGAGATGAGCTTCGGCTCAGTGTGGCTTTCCCAGTTACCAAATTTTAAATAAATGAAATAAAGCATAACAAGGAATTGAGGGATCTGGCATAAGGTTATTACTGCTATCTGTACTTGATTTTCTGTCATCTTCTTGGCTTAAAGGGAAAGTTCACTCAACCTATTTTTCTGTGTAGCTTGTAGACTTGAACAATGATTCCCTCTCTTGCATCTCCCTAATTTAAATATAAAGAGGTTGCTTCATTCTCTTTGCCCTGGTGTGAAAAAACTGCTAGAGGGACCTATTCAGAGCTGGCCTGTTGTGCGAGTGCAAAGATGCATTGCGCAGAACAGCTGCGCTGGCCAACTCCAATGGGATAGTCAAACAGCACGTGTGCTTAGGTCTGATCACGCATACTGTTTGAATATCCGACCCTGGATGCACTGCCTAGAGTGGTCGCCCAGCTGGTCCAGCATAGCGCAACCAGGGACAGGGCTGACTACCACCAGTGGGAACTGCTTGACGCATACTTGGATGCGCCATGACCCCAAGGGCACTATTCAGCATGTATATGCTAATGAGCTCATTGGGCACCATACATGCCCATTAGCATAGCTGTGCCGTGCGGAGTGCACCTAACCATCCTCCTCCCATCCCCCATTTCTGAATGGTGGAGACACCATCAGCGACTCCACACCCTCGTAGTCCAGCAGTCGACCCTCTCCCAACCCATCCTGTGGGCGCATATGGTTTAAAAGTGCATGGCCTATAGAAGCCTAGGATGACCTGCGGACCACCTGCCCCATACCCGATCGCAGCGGCCACCACATATGCCCAACCCCCGCCCAATAACCCGGTGGTCTAGTGACCCCCCGCCCCTTACCCAAGCCTCGACAATTGGCAAATGAGGCTTACCTCCGATCCACACTGTGGCTGGCTTCCCATCCCTTCCTCCCAACCCAAGCCGTGGACTGGCATAGCCCACCACTTCCCACCACGGCCAGCCACCGACTGACATGCACAAGGGGAGAATAACCGATAGGCAACATTTAATTATTGATAAAAGGTATCAGCTTCTAGAAAAGTTAAGTGACAGACATAAGAAAGCCAAGGAGAAAATGTCAGGGAGAACCTGAAAGGACTAATTAAAAATGCAGACCCCAAACCAGTTGTGGTACTCGGTGCTGGAGTTAATGACAGTAGGTACAGAATTGATTATATCAAAATAGATTTTGTGGAGATTAGAAATGAAATTTAAAGAGAAGGGGTGTCAGCTGGTGCTCTCTGAAATCCTGCCAGTCCCTGAGGCAGGGATAGGCAGAACACTTGCATACAAAAATTTTTTTGACTTAGGGGATGGACAGAAAAAGGTTTTGGATGTACTGATAACTGGGGCAAATTTCCAAGAGCAGCGGGCCCGTTATAAAGGTGATGGACTCATCTTAACTAGTGTTGCTCAGATAGTGCTTTTTCTGGATCCTACCACTATCTGTCAGGGTGCTGGTATCCTGACTTGGTTCCTACAGATATCCTGCCAAAGGCAGATGCAGGATCCAGGGTCAGATAGTGATAGATCCTAGTTAGGATTCAGGTATCCTGGTTAGGATCCATGGATCCTAGGGCAGATAGTTAGGATCCAGGGTAAGATAGTGATGGATCCTGGTTAGGATTCAGGTATCCTGGTTAGGATCCATGGATCCTAGGGCAGATAGTTAGGATCCAGGGTAAGATGGTGATGGATCCTGGTTAGGATCCAGGTATCCTAGCTGGTAGGATCCATGGTCAGATAGCCGTACTATCCTACCACAACTACTATCTGGCCAAATTGACTCATTCATTCATTCATTTATTCATTTATTTATTTATTCATTTATTGGTTTCTTTTTCCTTAAAAAAATATATATCTGAGGATCAGTTACAGGATTTTTAATACTGTAAATAAATAAAAAGAGAACTAAGAGAGCTTCAGTAGCAGATAAGTAGTGGAATTGCAGTATAATGTGGGAGTGGTGCAATGTAGTGGCTGTGGGGCAGCCATATTCAAGACAGACCTTCTGGACACTGAGGTGCTGCCCTATCTGCATGCATCTCTCGGGACTGAGGGATGAGGTAGCCAGACTCGGAGCGGAGTAAACTGGGTCAGGAGTACCATCACCCCTGTCCAGGAACCACCCAGTCCAATGCAGCTGCCTCAAAGGATGCCGAGAGCGAGCACTTGGATGACAGTGGGCTCAGGGAGGTTAGAGCAGTCAGGCAGAGGCACATCCCAGATCCTATTCCTCTCAAGAACTCATATGCCACACTGGCAAATGAGGACAACCAAATAATGGACCCAGGGAAGTGGAAGGAAAGGATGTGGAGGTTAGGCAAGGAGGTGACCTCAGTGGGAAAGCAGTGGACCCCAGAGGAGGAGGACGAATCCTGGTGGGGACTCCATCATAAGAGGGATCCAGCTAGGAACACAGGAGGGAGGACAGGGAGGTGAGGTGCCTACCAGGTGCCACGGCATGGAGGATGGAAGGAAGATACTGGGGATCACTGGGAAGGCAAGACAGGAGGGTGAGCTGGATGTCATTATCCACCTAGGTACTAATGACTTGGCAAATGGGGAGCCAAAGGAAGTTCAGGAAGAGTTTAGGAAACTGGGGAGGGTCTCAAGCAAGTAGCTACTTCTGTCACTTTCTCAGAAGTACTACCTGTGAGAGGCAAGGAGAGCATAGGAGTGCATGCACCAGGAACTTTAACTCATGGTTGAAGAACTGGTGCTGTGAGAAAGGTTTGGATTCATTGGTGACTGGGGACCCATCTGGAGGGATGGAGGTTTGTTCAAGCCTGACGGCCTGCATCCATCCTGGAGGGAATCCAAGCACTCAATGATAAGTTTAAATGCTACATTGACAAGCATTTAAACTAGCAAAGGGGGTGGCAGGCCAGCAAGGATGGTACCTACTTGCTCACCCCCCACAGCTAGTAATGGAACCAGTGAACCAGAGGAGTGGCTATCTCTGCAAAGCAGTGTGCAAAAGTTGGAGATTAGTGTCCAAAAGGTGGATAAGCAGAAAAGGGGCAAAATTCAGCAGAAGGGCAGACAGACAGCAAGGAGAACCAGGGATAAATGACAACCAAGGAAGGGGCTGGAGTAGAACAGTGAAGCAGTCTAGGGAGGTCAAATCATGGAAAGCCATGTGTGCAAATGCCAGGAGCCTTAGCAACAAGATGGAAGATCTGGAGGCTGTCATGGTACAGTCAGACCTGGACATTGTGGCCATCACTGAAACCTGGTGTAATGATAACCATGACTGGGAGATGGCCATACCTGGCTACAACATATTCAGAAGAGACAGAGCAGGCAGGAAGGGAGGAGGTGGCACTGTATGTGAAAAATGACATAAGGCCACACAGATCCAGGAGGAACAAAATGGGGAGAGATACTGTGGGTTAAGCTGGAAAGGAAAATGGGGCCAGCCATCCGCACAGGTGTGGTCTATAGACCACCAGCCCAGGAGGAAGAAACAGATAGGAGCTGATGCTAGCCATCCAAGGATGGCTGACAAAGGTAGGTAGTACTGGTTGGAGACTTAATACCAGATGTGGACTGGAGCATCCCAGCAGCAGCATCAACTAGAGAGCAGATTTATCCTGGACTCCTTCAGGTGCCTTCCTCAAGCAACTGGTCATGGAACCAACTCGCAGAAGGCAATACTGGACCTTGTGCTCACAAACAGGGACAGTGTGATGGGGGTAACAGTGGGGAGCACCTGGGTAACAGTGACCACCAGTCATTGTGGTTTGAAATCACAGAAAGAGCAGAACCAAACCACACAAAACATGTATCCTGGATTTAGGGGGCAGACTTTGGGAAAATGGGAGATGCTTGAAAGAGGCATTAAGGGAATGGGACAGGAATCAGGATTGAGGAACAGTGGGCAGTATTTAAAATGGGATTATAAGAACAACAGAATTATGCATTAAGCAGGTTAGCAAGAGGAAAAGAAAGAGAAACCATTATGGTTTTCCAAAGAGGTAGCAAAGAAAGTGAAAGCCAAAAGACTGCATTCAGGCAATACAAAAAGACACAGGCAGAAGGGATAGGGAGAAGTACCAGGAGAAACAAAGGGAGGCAGGGAAGTCAGTAAGGAAGCCAAAGCTCAGACAGAAGAACACATTGCAAAATCAGTGGTTAAAGGGGACAAAACCTTTACAGGTACATAAGTGAAAAAAGAAGGACAAAGGAGGGATAGTTAGACTGAAGGGGAGGATGGGAGCAGCGTGGAGGATGACAACAGTAAAGCTGACATATTGAACAGGTATTTCTGCTCAGTCTTTACTAAGGAAGAGGGGGTAATGGGTCTGAAGGGAGTACAAGGGTGAGAATGGTGCAGAAATGGACACGAGTCCCTTTACAGAAAAGGGTCCTGAAGGAACTGGAGTAATAAGAGTTGACAAAGCAATGGGGCCAGATGGGTGCACCCCAGGGTCCTAAAGAACTAAGAGAGGTGGTGGCTGAACCTCTGGCTATCCTGTTCAGCCAATCACTGGAAACAGGGAGGTACCCAAAGACTGGAGGACAGCAGATGTAGTCACCTTTATACAAAAGTGGGAACAAAGAGGAAGCAGGGAACTACAGACCAGTCAGCCTCACCTCGGTAGTGGGAAAGATCATGGAAGCACTACTGAAGGAGAGATTGGTGGAACATCTGGTTGTCAATGGACTACAGGACCCAAGGCAGCATGGTCACCAGGGAGGTCATGTCAGACCAACCTCATTGAATTTTTGACTGGGTGACTAGGGAGGTGGATCAGGGAGGGCAGTGGACATGGCCTATCTGGACTTCAGCAAGGCCTTTGACACTGTGCCACATAGAAGACTATTACACAAACTGGGAATATGGGTGTGGGCAGGACAGTAGTGTGGTGGGTAGGTAACTGGCTGGGTGGCAGGACACAGGGTGGTGGTAAATGGCTGTCACTCCACAGAGGAAGAGTGCCCAGTGGGGTACCACAGGAATCAGTGCTGGGACCGGTCCTATTCAACATCTTCATCAGTGACATTGCACAGGATATAGAAGGCAGAATGTCACTGTTCGCTGATGACACAAAGCTCTGTAACAGAGTAGACACACCAGAGGTGTAGACAGAATGAGAAGGGACCTGCAGAAACTTGAAGAATGGTCAAGGGTTTGGCAGTTGAAATTCAATGCAAAGAAGTGCAAGATAATGCATATGGGGCACAAAAACCCTGGCACAATATATCAGTTGGGGGTTGAGGATATAGCATGCACCAAGCAGGAAAGGGATCTTGGGGTTGTCATCTCTGATGACCTCAAGGTAGGGAAACAGTGTGACAAGGCATCAGGTAAAGCAAATAGGATGCTGGGATGTATAGGCAGGGGCATCACCAGCAGGAAAAGGGAGGTCATAATTCCGCTATACAAGACACTAGTGAGGCCCCACCTGGAGTACAGTGTACAGTTCTGGAGACCATACCTACGTAAGGACATAGACAGGGTAGAGAAGGTTCAGAGGGCGGCAACAAAGATGGTGCATGGGTTGCATCACAAATCCTATGAAGACAGGTTGAAGGAACTGAACATGTACTCCCTGGAGGAGAGGAGGGAGAGAGGGGATATGATAGAGACATATAAGTATCTTACAGGGAGGAACAGTGTACAGAAAACACTATTTTAAGCGAAAAAGATGTTTCAGGACTAGAGGGCATGGGATGAAGTTGGAGGGAGGACGATTCAGAGGAAACATGAGAAAGAATTTCTTCACAGAGCGGGTGGTGGACAAGTGGAACACCCTGCCAGAGGAAGTGGTGGGGGCTGAAACAATCACGGGATTTAAGAATGCATGGGATAGACATAAAGGAATTCTAGAGGTCAGGGGTAAGGGGAAATAGACTTCTAGGAAAACAAACTGAACTTACAAGCTCAAATGGGCAGACTAGGTGGGCCATAGGCCCTTATCTGCTGACACTGTCTATGTATCTATGTATGGTATCCTGATTTTCTAGGATACTATCTGAGCAACACTAATCTTAAAAACTGGGTGCAAGAAGATTGGGAGATAGTATTAAGCAAAGAAGTCTCAAAATATTTAAACTAAGAACAAAGGAATGGGGGAGGGGCCAAAACAAATACATCCTGGAGCACAGATAAAAATATCATTTCATTGTGATAGAGTACAACCAAGAATCAAGAAGTGGGAGAGAGTACTCAAAAGATTATGTGGAACAGAAGAGAATGGAAATGCCTGCTGGCTAATGCTGGAAGTTTGGGAAATACATTTCTAGGATCGTGGATATGTTGTTCATCCACACTTCTTGGCATGTCCCTTTCCCCTTGGCATGCCCCTTTCCCCTTTAAATCTTGCCCGAAGTCTTCAAGCTGGCTTCTTCCACCCACCCAGGTGGTGTATACCTCGGCTCCGCCCCATGACGCCAGATCTTCCTTTCCATTGGAAGATGCAGGTTGCCTCCCTCATGCTCACGCATTTCGTAGGCCCTGGCTTTCAATACTTCGGTTTTACTGAAATTAAAACTCATCCGAGTAGCAATTGCGCTTTTGAGTCCTTGGTCATGGAAGAGAAATCTTCTCCAGGATTTTGCCAGTGTCTTTGCGGCCAGAAGATGTCACGCACCGATCCCCATCTCACGTACGTCTACTGCCTAGGTGTTGGCTATGACACCTCGTCCTGCAGCTTTTGCTTGGCCTTCCATCCCAACGTCCTGGACGACAGCCTGGCACGTTTAAAATTGGGGAAACAGGAGAAAAGGAATCCTCCGGTGAAGTCCAAGGAGGCTAGGTGGGCGGTTTCCGCAGCCGCGGGTTCCACCGAGCAGCTGGAATGCATTAAAGCATTTGAAGAAGAAGCCACCTGTGCTACGGACAATCTAAGCTTTTTCGTTCCACTCAACCTGGGCTTCACCTTCTCAGGTTCCTTCAAGGAGTTGTGCCAGTCTCTCCCCACCCGGGAAGAGGCACCCACAGGCTCTCACTCCTCCCAATCTCGTACAAGATGATAAGGAACCGAGCACTTCTTCGTCTCGGTGAAGACGCTCTTGGGACCGAGAGAGGTCTCCGTCCCAGGAGAATGCGGTCTCAGTCTCTGTCGATTGCTTCCTCAGCCACAGGCTTCACATACATTCCGTCGATTCAGTCGACCGAGGATGCGACCGATGAGGTAGAGATTGCCCTCAACCCCATCGACCCACCGTCACCGGCCCCGGTTGACGACTCTTTGGAAAGGACCCCTGTCCTTGTCTTCTCCAGTGAGGAGACCCAGCCTGCTGGTGTCCCCATCGAGGAACCGGTTCTGGATCAACAGTCCTGCCAGTGTCTCCCAAGTGACCGAGTTGGCCCGTTTGATCTCAGTTAAGGTCTAGAACCCCCTTGTCTGGACAGCCAAGGAAGAGCCACAAGCACTCCAAAAAGAGAAGACGCCACCGGTCGTCCCCGTTGGATGAGGAGAGGCTCCGATGGAAACTCCGGCGCTACGAGGACCTCATGTGACAACAGCTGATTTTGTCTGGGCACAAGCCGACTTAAAACTTCTATCCCGGCCATTACTTGCCTTTCGCCTCCCAGGTCGAAGCTGACCACCTCTGAACTGAAGCCTTTGGCATCTCCGCCCGCGGGGCCGTCCTGTCAACCGGTTCGGCCTATACCGGTCTCTCCACCAATAGTGGTGGAGCCACATAAGAAGCCTGTGGGAGGGGCTTCCTCCAAAGAGAACTAGCCAGATACCGGGCTTTCCTAATGTCTGTCTGTCACAGTCGCCCTGACCTTGCCCTCAGCGGTAGAGGGTGATTTTGGCAGCAGGCCGCTGTACCCCGACTCTTCGGACTCTGTCACCTGGCTCCACTGTCATCCTGGGGGATGATGAGGCGTCCGTTGGCACAGGGATGGAGGAGGGTCTTTCCTCCTTCCAAGGGATCCTTCGTCTGATCTCTGATTCTACAGGGATGCCCCTGGAACCCATCCAGAAAAAGGCGGGGTACCCTGTCATGGACATCCTCAAGAGGGGGGATACCTCGACTGAGGGCTTTCCTGTGGCCAAGGCCATTGTTGGTCCAGCACTCTAACTGTGGTAGCGTCCTGCCTCATGTCCAGCACCGTCTGCCCGCATGGCCCACAAGAATGTGGTTCCCATGGGGTCCCTTGCAGGGTTCACAGAGCACCCTTCGGCCGAGAGCCTGGTGACCACCTCTGTGTTCAGGTCTACTGGCAGCTCTGCCGACACTGACCGACGACCTGACAAGGAGTCCAAGTATTTGGACCATTCAGGGCGGAAGGTCTACGTGGCATCTTCCTTGGGCCTTCGTCAGGCAAGTTCGGCTGTCATCATGGCACACTTCTTCCATGCCCTTCTCAGGTCATTGGATGAAGTCCTCCCTCATCTCCCCATGGACATGCAGACCATGGTTAAGCAGGTCCAAAATCCGGGCCATGCTGTTGCCAAACAGCAGTTCCAGCTGACGCTGGACATCGGGGACTCTTGTGCCTGCTCGATGGCCACCACAGTTGCCTCTCGCCACAGGGCTTAGCTGAGTCTCTTTTTCTTCCTGGCGGATACTCTGCACAAGTTAGCTGATGTGCCTTTCCTTGGGACCGACTTGTTCGGCCCAGGAGTGGTTGGTCACCTATAGTGCAGAGAGCAGTCCAGTGCCACTTTGGACACCACTTCTCCCAAGAGTTCTTTGGACAAAAACCAGCAGAAGAAAATGAAGAAGCCCTTTCGGCACTCTTCCCCTGTGGTTCAGCAGTCCTCCTACCAGGAAGGACAGCAGCATCAGCAACAGGCTCAAGCTTGGTGCCTTTTGCCCAAGCCTGGACCCCAACAGGCCCGCAGAGGATGCTGAGGCTCAGGTCCTGGAGCGTACTCTTCCTCCAAGCCTGCTCAGTGACTGGGTGGGGGTTGCCACCCCTGTTCCCATCACGCCAGCTCTTGGTTTTCCTTTCTGCCTGGTCCGCTATCACTACGGACAGGTAGGTTCTCGAAGTGGTCGATCAGGGACTGCCTCTAGAATTCGAGCAGTACCCTCCCAGCCGAGCCCGTGCCCCTTGGGAAGAACAGATTTCTGCATGCACCCAGTCGGCTCTTTGAGACGACATTGCTCAGCTCCTCCTCAAGGAGGCAGTAGCTCTCGTAGCGGATCCGTCTGCAGACCTAGGTTTTGTCTCCAAGTACTTTCTGGTGCCCAAGTGGACAGGGGCTGGTGCCCCATTTTAGCTCTTCACGACCTGAATCAATGCCTCAGGTCACGCACCTTTCGGTTGGTCACTCTGTCCCATATAATACTATCCTTGGAGTGAAACATGTGGTTCTCTTCACTGGATCTGCAGGATGCATTCTTTCATGTCCTATCCATCTGTCCATCCCATCAGCGGTTCCTCCACTTCAGGGTCAAAGGGACCCTGTACAAGTTCCGAGCCATGCCGTTCGACCTGTCATCGGCCCCACGGGTCCTCACCAAATTCATTGCAGTGGTGGCGGCCCATCTCGCGTCGGTGTGTGGGTGTGTGGGTGTGTGGTGTGTGTGTGGGGTGTGTGTGTGTGGGGGTGTGTGTGTGTGTGGGGGGTGTGTGTGTGTGTGTGTGTGTGTGTGTGTGTGGGGGGTGTGTGGGGGGTATGTGTGGGGGGTGTGTGGGTGTGTGGGTGTGTGTGTGTGTGTGTGTGTGTGTGTGTGTGTGTGTGTGTGTCAGAATTACCCCTGCCCTCAATGATTGGCTCCTTGCAGGTCCACCCAACAGGAGGTGGGAGGTCCAGGAATCTGGCCTTCCAAACCCACTCCCAGCTCGGCCTCCTGATCAACGGGGCCAAGTCGGAACTCATGCCTTCTCAGGTGATGGGCTTCATTGGGGCAGAGCTAGTCTCTTGTCAAGCCAGAGCTCGGCTCCAGGCGGACATGGCTGAGGTTCTCTCCTCCTTTGCCCACTCATTTCTGGTTGGACACTTAAGCCCTGCCCGGCACTTTCTGCGCCTTCTGAGTTATATGGCGGTGTGCACCTCAGTGGTCTGTTGGGCCTAGTTGCACATATGCCCCCTCCAATGGGAGCTGGCCGCCCAGTGGACTCAGCGTCATGGTCATTTCAACCAGCTGATCACTGTAACCCAGAAGATGTGGGACGCCCTCCAGTGGTGGACCGCTCCAGACCGATTGCAGGTAGGGATCCCGTTTGTCCACCCTGAGCCGAGGGTCATTCTTACAACCGATGCCTCTCTCATGGGCTGGGGAGCCCACATGGGGGACAACAGGGCCCACAGGCTCTGGACCCTGAGGAGTCCCGATGCCACATCAACCTGTTGGAGCTCACAGCAGTCAGACTGGCACTGTCAGCTTCCACTCCTTGGCTTCAGGGTCAAGTGGTTCAAGTCCAGACAAGACAATACCATGACCATGTACTACCTCAACAAACAGGGCGGCATGCACTCCCATCTGCTATGCAAGGAAGCGCTCCGCATCTGGACCTTAGTAAGCTAGTTGGAGGCCGACCTCCTAGCTATTTATGTGGCAGGAGCCTCGAACCAGCTGGCGGATGCTCTCAGACCCTTACGCCAGACATCCCACGAGTGGTCTCTCCATCCAGAGGTAGCTTACAGCCTGTTCTCCTTTTGGGGCAAACCGATGGTGGACCTGTTTGCCTCCAGGGAAAACACCAGCTGAGGCTGTTTCATGCCCACCCTCCCTCCCAGTAGGCTCGCTGCCGAAAGGATGCCTTCTCGAGGCCAGGCGAACCTCAGGCCTCTCATGCCTTCTCTCCATTTCCCTTGATCAACAAGGTGTTACTCCAAGGTGAGGAGGGACAAGATGAAGGTGACTCTGGTAGCCCCAGACTGGCCGTGCCAGTTCTGGTATCCAGCTCTCCTCAGCTGCAGGCCCCCGGAGCGGCTTTGTACACGCCTGGACTTGATATCTCTGAACCAGGGGAAGGTCTTCCATCTGGACCTTCAATCCCTGCACCTCAGAGCCTGGTACCTGAGCGGCTAGAGTTCCAGGCTTTGGGTCTTTCCGAAGATGTCTGCACAGTGGTGGAGGCATCTAGAAAGGAATCGGCCAGGAAATGTTATGCCTTCAAATGGAAGAGGTTTTCCATTTGGTGTCAGGGTAAGGGTCTGGACCCCTTATCCTGTTCTGTGGCTAACATTCTCGACTATCTTTGGTCTCTCTCCAAAGGGGGTCTATGGTCATCAAACCTTAGGGTGCACCTGGCAGTCATTTCTGCTAACTGGGCGTGGGACGGTCAGCCGACATTGGCACAGGAGACAGTGGTCGGGCACTTTTTCAAAGGTGTGGATCACATATCCCTTCCCATGTGTGAACCTCCACCTCCATGGGATCTACTGCTGGTATTGGCTAAGCTCATGGGCAAGCCATTCGAACCGATGCACAGGTGTGACATCTCTCACCTGTCGTGGAAGACCGCCTTCTTGGTGGCTATCACGTCAGAGCATATTGGAAAGCCTACAGGAATTACACCATAACTCTGAACTCATAATACTAGGCGACTTCAACATAAATTGGCTATCGCTGGAGGCCAGAAACTACAAGGATGCTGTCACGTCACAGAACCTCGCCCAGCTTGTTACCACCCCCACCAGATGCAACTATAGGACAGGGTCGCACACACTGCTGGACTGGATCCTTACTAATCACCCTGAATGAATCTCAAAAGTCTCAGTGCTCCCTGATGGGATCAGTGACCACTCACCGGTCACATGTACCTGGACAAACAAATTCATTAAACTCCCTCCTAAAATAATCTACACCAGAGAGTTAAAGCAGGGGTACCTTGAGCTACTAAAGACTCACCTAAGCCACCTGGACTGGACACCAGTCGACTCTGCCATTGATGTAAACCAAGCCTTAGACCTTTTCATCAGCCACTTCACTGCGGACTGCAATATCTTTGCACCTCTCAAAAAGCTGCAGGTCAGGGGCAGAGCTAACCCTTGGATAACCCCCGATCTAATCACTTTACTCAAACATAGGGATCATCTCTGGCACTGTGCCCGTGCAACATGCAAACCTGGGGATATTCAAAAGTATAAAGCTGCCAGAAATGAGTGCATGCGGGCAGTTAGGAGCGCTAAAAGCAAATACTTCAAGGAAGCTCTCTCCAACTCCTGGGGTGATGGAAAAAAAATTTGGAGTAATTTGAAAGACCTTACAGGCAAGGACCCTGAGTCACCACCCACCATGCTCACCATAAATGGAACACCAACATCTGACCTGTACACAATCACCACCACCTTTAACAGTGCGTTCTCCAACTTGGATAGTGTCCTCCCTTCTAATTTCTTTGATGCCCCCTCTAGTAGTAACCGTCCTGCAACTACTCCTCTCCTACACCCTGCCCCACAATTCTACTTCAATGAGATCCCAGTGCATGAAGCCAGAACCTGTATTCGGAAGGCCAGTCACAATGCAGGCTACAGCGGTGACTCCCTTGACCTGAAGTTGTTAGCACTTGTCCTTGAAGAAGTCCTTGAACCCCTGACAAAGGTCCTCAATCTATCACTAAGGATGTCCCAGTTCCCATATCGCTGGAAACGGGCGACCATCACACTGGTACACAAAAGTGGAGACAAATCACTACACTCCAACTACAGACCTATCTCCATCCTCCCTGGAGGCCCTGGAGCACATCGCCTCAGACCAACTAGTCAAGTACCTGGAAAAATACGACATCCTGTGTCCTGAGCAACATGGTTTCTGAAAAGGGCACAGTACCACCACTGCACTATTAGAATTCACGGGCTTCATCCTTACCATGCTCGATCAAGGAAACTGTATAGGGGCAGTATTCATCGACCTTACGAAAGCCTTTGATACTGTGAACCACCCACTCCTACTCAAACAATTATCAAACATTGGGCTCTCCAATGAAGCGCTGCTCTGGTTTTCAAGCTACCTTGAGGAGAGGGTCCAGCGGGTTAGGATTGCCGGTGTCACCTCGGAAGAAAAGCCAGTCCTTTCAGGGGTCCCACAGGGGTCCATCCTGGGGCCACTACTCTTCAGCCTCTTCCTCAACGACCTTCCCAGTGTCTGCCACCAGAAATTACTGCTCTACGCTGATGACGCAGTCATGTTCACCAACCACCAAAATGCAGAGCTCCTTGAGAAACAATTACAGCTTGAATTCATGTGCATCGAAGAATGGCTCAAGTCACACAAACTGGTCATAAACTACAGCAAAACAAAGGTTATGACCTTCCACAATGCCAGGAGCAAGTACAAATCCCGTGACCTCACCATCCTAAACCAAACGGGGACCTTACTTGAACACGTTCCTGATTTTTAAATACCTAGGTGTCACATTGGACAGCTCACTCTCCTACCATCGGCACATAGATTGTGTCGCCAAAGCCACCAACATCCGTATAGGCCTGCTCTACAGGCACAAACACTGCCTAACTCTTGACACTCTCCAGTTGGCTATCAACAGCTCTGTCACCTCCATCATCGATTACGGACTAGCAGTTTATGGCTCTGCCTCCACCTCTGCCCTCCGCAGAATTACAGTTGCACTCAACAAAGCATGCAAGCTGCTAACTGGGGCTGACCAACTTACACACACTTGTGACCTGTACACTCGGGCAGGATGGCTTCCTCTCATCAGTCGGATACAGTATCAAACCTGCCTCTTAGCCAAAAAAGTCCTCCTTGGGGTCATGCCCTCGGGCATTGACAAGCTCCTTATTGACCACCACAGCACCCAGCAAACTAGAAGTTCACAACAACTAACCTTCCTTGTACCCAGATGCCGGACTACCATGGGCCAGAGGGCCTTTGCCCACAGAACACCACAGTGGTACAATACTCTCAACAAAGAAACTCTTACTGCTGCTGCTCTTGGCCCTTTTAAGAGACAACTCCGACTTCATCTCATTTCAACTAGTCGTTGTGACTACCTCGCCTAATCAGGGGCCCACCGCTCACTGCCTTCCACTTCAGTCTTGACAGCTACCTCTCCCTGCCTTGCCCCTCCTACCTGCCTACCCCTTGCCCCTCTCTCCTTCCTCCCCCAGGCATTTCCTGACTTTATCCTCACCTTTAGAGCTCTTACCCTCACCCTCTACCCTCCAACAATGGCTTTCCTGCCTGCATACCCCCACCCCCCACCTGCAGCACTTATTTCTAAGATTGCCCTTGGCTGGTAGGTCATGCTACCTAACATTTTGGCACATTTTGAATTACTGGAATTTCCTAAGCCTCAGTCTCTTACAACTTTTTATTGTGTAACTGTGTATTACTATGTTGACCTTTGTATGTATGTATGTATGTATGTATGTATGTATGTATGTATGTATGCCCCCATTTCCTTCGACGTGGCACCTTTGTAAACGAGCAGTTCCTGCTCAAAGGTATTTGTAATCCTAGATTTCAATAAAATAAAAAAAAATTAAAAAGACAAAGGTAAGAGAATATAAAAATGAGATTAGAAAAGCCAAGAAATCAAAGGAATTAAATACATGTGAGAATTCAAAGCAAAATGCAAAGATGTTGTGGTCATACATATATGAAGAAAGAGAGGGGAGATGGAAGAGTCTGAGCATTGAAAGTGGATGGCACCAAAATAGAGAACAAAAGGGACATGGCAGTCATGTTAGTAACTTCTTTAAACCAATTTTTCAAACATCAGAACTTGACAGCATAGTCATAGATGGCCTATATGCATCACCAAGGGTTAGCGAATATGAGTTTCATAAAATGTTAGAAAAACTGGACATTAACAAGTCTTGAGGACCAGATGGGCTGCATCTGAGAATGTTGAATCTGGTATCAGCACTAGTGGGACCGGTGATCAGAATATTGAATATGTCCCTTGGAAAAAGGGGGTGCCAAATGCTTGAAGGGTAGCCACAGTGGTGCTAGTACACAAAAGGGAAGCAAGGCAGAGGTAACTAATTGTAGACCAGTAAGTATGACACCAGTATTAGGTAGAGTACTAGAAAGATGTATAAGGGATATGATAGGCACAGAAATAACTAATAATAACCTAAGAGATGAATCACAACTCGGATTCACTAATGGTAGGTCCTGCCTTACCAGCTTAGTGGGCTGTTTTGGAATGTCAGCCAAGCTATGGAAGAGGGGAGTTCTGTGGACACGGTTTATATGGACTTCTGGAAGGCATTTGATACGGTCTCCCACGCTAAGCTTCTGGAGATAAAGTGGCTTAAATCATGGCTAAGCCATCGAAAGCAAATTGTTAGAATCAATGATTTTGATTCTGACGTGGTTAAAGTGACTAGTGGGGTACCACAGAGGTTGTTAATTGGGACCGACGCTCTTTAATATCTTTGTTTTGGGACTTCAGATGAGAGAGGGAGGTTGGATGTCTGAGTTTGCAGATGAAGCAAAAATATGTCACATAGTAAATAACGGTGAGGAGGTGGCAAAACTATAAGCTGAACTGGATGGATTATATGTGGGCGTTAAGGAATAACATGAAGTTCAGCCAAGAAAAATTTGTGGTTATGCATTTTGGGGAAAAAACAGAGCCTTAAATACAGCATGGACTGAGCTGAATTAAGGGAACCAGTCAGTGAACAGGACCTTGGAGTAAGTCACCCATAAATTCTGGTCAGTGCAGTGAGGCTATCTCCAAATGCAATAAAATAATATGATTTAAGAAGAACATCACCAGCAGGGATAGGGAAGTGATTATTCCCATGTATAGAGCCTTGATCAGGCCTCACACAGATTATTGTGCCCTGTTTTGGTTACAGCAGAATAAGTGTGGCATCCTCAGAGTGGAGGAGATACAGAGAAGGACAACCAAAATGATTAGGGAGCTCGAGGAAATGTCATGAGAATAGACTGAGAGAACTCTGAGTCTACAGCCTGGAAATGAGAAGGGAAAGAGGAGACCTGATACGTCTCTCTAAGGCTATATGCAGCACAGACGCAATGAAATGTCTACATTTAGAATGTAATAGTGAAAAAGTGACACAAGGACACAGTAAACCACTGGAGGGCAGTCATTATTGTAAAAGCTTTTAAAATGGGTCGGGAGTATTCTGCCTCCTGATTGGCTGAGAGGTGTCCTTGGCCATGTCCGTATCGGGGCATATTGTGCCAACTGGTACCTCTTCAGTCAAGCAGGATGCAGTACAGGCTAAAATCCATGCCACCCATACACATTTTAAAAACAATTTCTGTCTGCAGCCTGCCAACAGTTATCGGTCTGCCCCCGCCATGCTGCAGTTTAGTCAAACTCACTGAGGCACATGGTGAAACAAAAACAGTACCTTGTTTTTATTTTCAACATTATCCTTAACCGCAAATGTCATCCCAAATGCCATCTACGCACTGCACCATCGGCAACCATCAGCGTGGCCGTCTTGGTCAGTAACACGCTATTCAGTAGCGCTTGGTATGACGGCTCTAAAGGAACATGCTCCCTTTCCACCCACTGAAAACCAGGCACTCTCTTTCCTTATTTTAAATGAAACATTGACCAAAACGTGCCTACCAGAATGAAAGGAGGAAACTGGAAGAAGGATTCTAGGGACATGGATATGTTGTTCTATCCACACTTACTAGCAGGTTCCTTGACGCTTTAAATCTTGCCGGAAGGTCTTCAAGCTGGCTCCTCCCACCCACCTGGGTGGTAAAACTCTTGGCTCCGCCCCATGACGCCAGATCTTCCTTACCGCTTGGAAGCTGAGGTTCCCTCCTTAACGCTCTGCATGTAGACTGGATCCTAATTCTTCAGTTCGCCCGAAACTTATTCTAAAATTTTCAAGACTTGGGTCAAGTTACTCCCTCACGGCTGCAATGGACAGATCGACTCCCGGATTTCGGCGGTGCCCATGTGGGCAGAAAATGTCCAGGACAGATCCGCACTCCACGTGCGTCTACTGCCTCGGTCTAGACCATGACCCGCAGGCCTGAGAGTTATGTCGTTCGTTTTCGGCCAACATCCTGGAAGACCGCGCTGCCCGGTTACAGCTTGGGTGCCCGGAGAAGTGCTACCCGTCGGTGAAGTCGAAAGAGGCCCGTTGGGCGGTTACCACAACGGCTGGCTCAGCTGAGCAACTCAAGCAGATGATCACCCTCGAGGAGGTGGCGGCACAGGCCACATCATCCTCCTCCTCGGTCGCGGCATTTATCCCGCTCTCTTTGGGTACCTCATATTCAGCTTCATTCAAGGAGCTTTGCCAATCCCTTTCCACGAAGGGAGAGGGGCCATCGGGACATTCCTCTCGGTCCAGAAAGAAAGACTCAAAAGCTAAGTCCCATCATCGGCGTTCGTGAGAGCGGGAGAGGTCCCCTTTCCCGGACAGTCGACACTCGACTTGGGTCGAGGTTGCGGCTAAGGTCGACGGGTGTCCCCATCAGGTCAGCCGCCGAGACACCTTCGACGTGGTTTCCAGATTTTCTAATTCTTCTCGACGGGCTGCCGACTGGTGAAGCCGACAACCTTCTTAACCGGTTCCCCTGTAGAGACCGAGACTCGTCTGCTCTCCGTGCCGGAGTCCCCGCCAAGGCTTCCGAGGCCGAGGGAAGAGCGGGTGTCCCCGCCTTTCCAGACCCGTCCTCGGAAACACCGAGGATCTCGGTCTCTGACATCCCTCTCGGTCCCGCTTCCAGTCCTGACGCCGGGTGGTCTCGGCACCAGTGGCCAGTGCCGCCGCCGTCCTCGCTCTTCCTCATTGGAAGAGGAGAGGCTTCGTGCAAATTGGGTCGATGCTACGAGGACCTGATGTGGCAGCAGTTACTTCTGTCCGGGAACAAGCCGACGTCTTCCCCGGCCATCAAGTGGCTGTCACCCAAGCGGCTGAAACAACCCCTCGCTGTAGTCAAGGTGCACAAGCCTGGGCCAGTTGTTCAGCCGAAACCAGCTGCCCCACCGATTGTGGTGGAACCTCCACCTCCACAACCGAAATCGGGGGCGCCGACCAAGGACTCTCGGTCGGGTCAGGGCCTGCCCCACAGGTTGTGTGTCACCCTCACTCCCGATCGTCCTCGGCAGGTGGAGGGTGGCTCAGGCCCCAGGCAGCTCTTCGCAGACTCCTCGGAGTCTGACGATGACTTCTCCCTGTTCTCCAGGCCCATTGACCTGGAGTCCTCCAGGGGCCAGTCGATGGACGAAAGCCCATCGTCCTTCATGGGTCTGCTTCGGCTCATCTCGGAGTCCACCAGGATGCAGCTCGAGCCCGTATCCAAGCGGGCCAAGTTTCCCCGAATGGAGATACTGGACCGAGGGGATTCACACACGGAGGCCTTTCCGGTGGCTGAAGCCATTGTTGGCCCAGCCTTGGAGCTCTGGCAGCGGCCTGCTTCCTGTCCTGCACCTTTGGCCAGGATGGCCATGAAGTATGCGATCCCTACCGGCTCTTTGTCCGGTTTTTCGGAACACCCCTCCACCGAAGGGTTGGTCACTGATAGCGTTTTCCAGTGTTCCAGGAACGCTAGGGATGTGGATAAGCCCCCCGATAAGGAGTCCAAAAAGTTTGACTATGCCGGGTGCAAGGTGTACGCTGCATCCTCCCTTGGCCTCCGCCAGGCCAGCTCGGCCGTGCTGATGGCAGACTTCTCCCACACCCTCATGGGCTCCCTGGATGTGGTGATCCCTCATCTCCTGGCCGACCACGGTCCGGCAGGTACGGGATATGGGAAGGGCGGTGGCAAAACAGCAGCTCCAAACGGCTCTGGACATTGGAGACTCCTATGCCAGATCAGTTGCGGCCCCGCTGGCCATGCGCCGCAGAGCATTGCTGAGGATATCCACCTTCACGGCGGATACCCAGCATAAACTGGCGGATGTCCCCTTCCTGGGTACCAACCTCTTCGGCCCTGGAGTGGAAGGTCACCTCCAGCGGATTGAAAAGTCCAGTGCCACTCTGGACTCTTTCACCTCCGCCCAGAAGGACAAGGGCCATAGACAACAGCAACATAAGTCCTTTCGACCTTTTGAGCCTGCGGCACGTCCAGCCCAACAGCACCAGCATCAGGGCCAGCAGGCTCGCACTTGGCACCCCAAACCCAAGCCTGTGGCTTCCTCTAATAGAAAGCAGGGAGGTAAAGGGCCAGGAGGTCCCTCAGCCGGTCCTCCTCTAAGCCTGCCCAGTGACGGGTTGAGGGGTGTCGCCCCCAGCCTCTTCACTCCCCCCCTGGGTTCCCCCCGTGGGGGGACGGCTCCGCCACTTCCTTTCCACCTGGTCCGTTATCGCCATGGACCGTTGGGTGTTGGAGGTGGTAGGAAAGGGCCTGCCCCTGGAGTTTGAGCAGGCCCTGCCCTTCCGAGCCGTCGTCCCTTGGGGGGCTACGGAGTCCGCAGCCTCGCTATTGGCTCGCCGAGCCGATATTGCCCTGCTCCCTGAAAAAGAGGTGATCAGGAAGGTGGTGGATCCTCCTCCAGACCCGGGGTTTGTGTCCAGGTATTTCCTGGTCCCAAAACGGACGGGGGGCTGGCGCCCCATTCTCGACCTGCACGACCTGAACAGGTTCCTAAGGTCTCGGACCTTCAGGATGGTCACTCTGGCTCAGATAATCCCATCCTTGGAACGAGGAGTGTGGTTCTGTTCTCTAGACCTTCAGGATGCGTTCTTTCATGTCCCAATCTGTCCATCCCACCAGAGATTCCTCCGCTTCAGAGCAGAGGGATCCCTCTTCGAGTTTCGGGCCTTGCCCTTCAGCCTTTCCCTAGCTCCTAGGGTTTGCACCAAATGCATGGCAGTGGTGACAGCATTCCTGCGGTGCCAAAGGGTCCGGGTGTACCCCTACCTGGACGACTGGCTGATTGCAGCCCCCTCCAGAGCAGAGGTGGAGCGGTCCAGAGATCTGGCCCTCCAGGTTTGCTCTCGGCTTGGCCTCCTCATCAACGAGGCCAAGTCGGAACTCGTGCCAAAGCAGGTGATCCAATTCATCGGGGCAGAGCTCGACTCTTTACGAGCCAGAGCATGGCTCCCGGCGGACAGGGCCGAGGTTCTTTCCTCCTTTGCCCAATCATTTCAGGTTGGGCAATTGCGCCCTGCCCGGGACGTCCTGCGCCTCCTGGGCCTCATGGCGGCCTGCACCAGCGTGGTCCATTGGGCCCGTTGGTATATGCGTCCCCTTCAATGGAGGCTGGCCAGCCAGTGGTCACAGCACTTTGATCCGCTGGATCAGATAGTGACAGTGACCCAGGGGATGTGGAACGCTCTCCAGTGGTGGACTGTTCCAGCACATCTGCAGGAGGGCATCCCGTTTGTCCTCCCCGAGCCAACGGTCTCTCTGTCGACCGATGCCTCTTTGATGGGTTGGGGTGCCCATCTGGGGGAGCACAGAGCGCACGGCCTTTGGTCCCCTTGGGAGTTCCGATGCCACATCAACCTGCTGGAGCTTCGAGCAGTTCGTCTGGCCCTCACCGCCTTTGCTTAGTTTCTACGGGGTCAAGTGGTTCAGGTCCAGACGGACCATACCACGACCATGTACTACCTAAACCGCCAGGGCGGGACGCGCTCCATGCCTCTGTGCAGGGAAGCTCTCCGCATTTGATCACTCGTGCGCAGCCTGGAGGCGGATCTCCTTGCCATCCATGTGGCAGGAGCCTCCAGCACCCTGGCCGATGCCCTAAGCCGGAAAGGGGCTGCATCCCACAGTGGTCTCTCCTGCTGGAGGTAGTACAAGATCTGTTCTCCCACTGGGGCACGCCTCAGGTGGACTTGTTTGCCTCCAGGGAGAATGCGAAGCTGAGACTGTTCCATGCCCACCCCCCTCAGCAGGGCTCGCTGCAGGGGGATGCCGTCTCGAGGCTGTGGAACCCTGGGCCTCTTCTCGCCTGAGTGGCTAGGTTCCAGGCCTTGGGTCTTTCCGAGAGAAGTCCTCAACGTTGTTGAGGCATCCCGTAAGGAGTCTACCAGAAAATGCTACGCCTTCAAATGGAAGAGATTCTCCATTTGGTGTCAGGGCAAGGGCCTGGACCCTTCCTCCTGTTCCTTGGCAAGCATTGTGGACTACCTGTGGTCCCTTTCTCAGCAAGGGCTTTGGTCGACGACCCTTAAGGTGTACCTGGCAGCCATCTCTGCTTACCGGGCGCGGGCTGGGAAGCAGTCGGTGGCGCAGGAGAAGGTGGTCAGTCACTTTTTCAAAGGCCTTGATCACATATCCCCTCTGGTGTGAGAACCTCCACCTCCGTGGGATCTAATGCTGGTATTGGCTAAGCTCATGGGCAAGCCATTTGAACCGATGCACAGGTGTGACATCTCTCACCTGTCATGGAAGACTGCCTTCTTGGTGGCTATCACGTCAGCCAGAAGGATGGGAGAGCTCCAGGCGCTTTCCATCGAGTCTCCTTATCTGGTCTTCCACAGGGACAAGGTTGTCCTGCGTCCCCACCCAAAATTCCTTCCGAAGGTGGTGTCGGAGTTTCACCTTAACCAGGTGTTGACTCTGCCGGTGTTCTACCCCAATCACACCTCGCAGGCCGAATGTAGGCTCCATACTTTGGACCCTAGAAGAGCGCTCGCTTATTATAAGGAGCAGATGGCTGAAGTTCGGGGAGAGGTTCGCCAGCTGTTTGTCGCCTACGATGAAACCGCACCTGGCAGATCTGCAGCCAAGTGGACGATAGGCAGGTGGGTCACCTCCTGCATAAATCTCTGCTATAGGTTGGCGGGCATGGAGCCTCCCAAAGGGATAAGAGCTCATTCTACCCGCCATACCGCTGCATCGGTGGCTGCTTCCAGGGACGTCCCTATCCAGGAAATCTGCAGGGCTGCTACCTGGAAGTCAGCACACACCTTCATTACCCACTGCCACATCGACCTTGAGTCACGCTGGGATGCTGGTTTTGGGGCCTCAGTTCTCCAGTCATTATTTCCTAAGTAGGGTTGTGCGCCTTGCCTCCCTCCTCCCGGAGTACTGCTAGGAGTCTGCCAGTAAGTGTGGATAGAACAACATATCCATGTCCCTAGAAATACAGGTTACTCACCTGTAACAGGAGTTCTAGGAATGGTATATGTTGTTCATCCATACGACCCACCCCTCCTGGCCCGATACACAACCTATTTCCAGCAGGCTAGATCTAGCGCCATGGGCGGAGCTGAGAGTTTTACCATCCGGTGGTGGGAGGAGCCAGCTTGAAGGCCTTCTGGCAAGATTTAAAGTGGCAACGAACCTGCCAGTAAGTGTGGATGAACAACATATACCATTCCTAGAAGTCCTGTTACAGGTGAGTAACCTGTATTTCTGTCTGCTCTCTGCGGTGTCTGGTGAGGGCACGCTCACTCCCAGTCAAGGCGGCAACTTCTCCATTAACACGCAATTCCCTAACTAATTCCCCAAACACAGCAAAAGTAAGAAATGTGAAGAAAAAATTAAAAAAAAAAAAAAAAAGCATATTCTGTATTGTTTTGTATCTGCCCGTTTTTTTTTTTGTGTGTTTGTGACACATTAAAAACATGATAATACAAAAACTAGTCCTTGTCATTGTACTGTACTCTTTCTACACTGTTTATGTGCATTTTTAATCAACTTTTTTAACTGAGAGACCCATTTTATTAGCAGAATAAAACACTGAGGTGTGGTTTATGGCCTGACAAGAGCACTTGGCGCAAGCACCTCGTGCCTCATTACTCACCTGAGGCGTGCTCTTTTCAGGCCATAAACCACACCTCAGAGTGTCTTATTCCTTACAGAAAGTCAAAGAGATGGCTCAAGTGATGGCCGTGGGTGAGTGTAACTGCTTAAACCAAAAAAAATAGTTGATGGTGGCTCTCATAACAGCTGTAAGGCCCAACTTGATAAGTATTTATTGGGGGGTAGATTCACGGGTGTGTTCCGTTGAACATAGGGGAGAGGCTGGATGGGCTGATGCCTGCTGTTGTCTGTAGAACCAGTGAACCCATTGTTAAATGTTTTCATTTAAATGAGCTATAATATAAAATGATTGAGTTTTATTTAACAGAAAAACTCACTTCTAATGAAACTGGAGTATTCCAACTGAACTTGGAGCTTAAGAAGTTTGAAATTGCTGTCAGTAGCAAATAACATGTATTGGAATGTTTAGAATAATAGGTATCTGGATTTGCTGTAGAACGATTCTATGATTTATGATTCTGTAGATCTGTCTTTGTGTTTTGCACTCCCCCAGGCTATGCGCCTCCATAAGAGTTTTCTTATTTTTTTATTTTTCTTTTATTGGCAATGAAAGCTTTCCCTGGTTTTTGACATTGCTTAATTGTATTTCATATTCCAATAATCAGAGTGCTCTGTATTGCATGTAAGCTGTTAGCTGATAAACGAGCAGCTACAGGTAAAACTTCGAAGGACATGAATTAAATTGCATACCTTCGTGGGAGATGCAGGGTAATAAATCCTCCAGGAGTTTTGCTGACATGATAAACCTCATGATTTTCTCCCTTCACAGTTTATTAGCATCAACCCATCCCAAGAGTGATGTACTACCTCCAGTCTCACTTGGCAGTATATATTGTTTAATATAGGATGTACTTTGGCTCCAAAGGTTTAAGAACAAAATTACTTTACTTGACCTGAATGTCTCCTCTGATGCACGTTTTGACGTGAAGCATGAATCAAATGATTGTTTACGTATGACATCAGTGGAAGAGTGCAGTTACTTTGCTGCCGACAAGATTTCCAGAACTGCTGTTCATTGAGGTATAACCGGTTGAAGCTACAGACAGTGCTGGGGAAAGGTACTTGGATACACTTCAGCTTATATTACATACAGTTTCAGTATTTTTAATTGATTACCTTTCCTTTATTAAAGATGGGCTACCCTCAAAAGCTCTAAATTCAGAATCAGGAGTAGCAGATTCCATTATACATGACACTAAAGAATAATGCCATATTTTCATTTCAGGGGTGTACGTTAAGCGAAAATGGGTTGCATGTTACAAGAAAAGCAAGAAACTGCATAATATTGTCTACTTGTAACGCATTTACGTTTGTTCTGAATTAAATAAATACTGTTTCACCAGGGAAGACATACTGAGCTGGTAATGACTCATTTTCAGATGCATCCTGGGGGAAGGGGAGAAGAGAACATATATGGGTACAGTGCATTAAATAATGCAGTAACATTGGAAATAAAGTGTCCAATCTATGAACACTTAAGAATAAATTGTCAAACAGTAAGTTTACCATGAAGTAAATTGTGAAACAGGCAAAAGAACAATAAATGAAGACTGCAACAAAAAGAACAGGGAGAAATAATTTGTATCGGGGGGCAGTGCCAGTATCAGTGTTGGGAGAGACTGACACGGGGGGGGCAGTGCCAGTATCAGTGGTGGTAGAAGGCAAATACAAAGGAATCCACCCCAATATCGGAAGCAACTACAGGAGTGAATAGAGAAATCCCAGAGGAGAGATTTCTGAGCAGGAATAGAAGAAGCAAAATCAATGGAAGGGGAAAGAGAATTCCATAGTTTTGGGAAATGGAAGCAAGAGGCAGCTTGACCAGCAGTAGGCTTCATTTGAGGGAGAGCAAGAGAGTGAGAGGAAGCATTGTACAGAGACAGACAGACATAAACCGATATTTGGAGATGAAGGAATCAGTGGGAGAGATGCCTAGCTTCAAGAGAGGGGAGGAAAAGTGAAGAGTACAGAGTATTATGGTGTGTACACGGGTTTTTCAAGGGCAGAGCGACAGAAGGAGTGAAGGAGAGGGACCAATCTAACTAATGTGGACTTTAGAGCAGCACTATAAACAATGTCTCCGTACCTAAAAATGGGGAGAATCACCTTGGTGACTATTTCTCTGCGAGCAAGAAGTGGTATACTTTGCTTATTTCTGTAAAGAGCTCCAAGCTTGGGATGAAGCTTCTTATGGGTAGCATCCACATGAACAGAAAAATCAAAGTGGCGATCCAGCCAGACACCCCCCCCGGTACTTGAACGATGAGATATCTTCAATAGCTGCACCATCAAGGGTATGATAGGCGGCGAGGAGGAGACTCTAGCAAGCCTCTGCCTGGTGCCAAGCGTCGTTGTGACTTTTTTTTTTTTATCATTGAGGGACAACGGACTTTCATGGAACCAGAGTTGGATGTTAAAATCCAGTTGGAGCTGGTTCATGAGATCAGGGGCAGAGGAGCCAGAGGAAAAAAGTATTTTACCATCTGCATACATATGAATGGACACAGAGGAGCAGACTTTGGGGAGGTCATTTAGAAAAATGGAGAAAAGGATTCGGCCAAGGACAGACCCTTGGGGGTATACCTGAGCTAATAGGGAGTGGAGGGAAAAGGGAGTCTCCAATATGGACAGCTTCTGACCTGCCCTCAAGGGAGGAGTGGAACCATTCAACTGAGGGAGCTTGAAAGTACAGTTATCTTAAGTTTATCCAGGAGAATGGGATGGGCTACAGTGATGAGAGCTTTGACTGAATCAGCAAAAATGGTGGAGGTGACAAGGCTCCCATCCATGCCAGAGAGGATCGTATCAGTGAGCCGAAGGAGAGAGGTGGAAGTGGAGTGTGACTTTCTAAAGCCAGACTGGAAAGGAGTGAAGGAAGTTGAGTCAAGGAAAGGAGAGATTTGAGAGAGAACAAGATGTTCCTGGAGTTTAGCCACAGTGGAAAGAAGAGAAATGGGACAGAAATTTTACTAGGAGAAGAGAGAATGACAATTGCCAACTCCCAAGAGTTAGGGACACAGGGTAAAAAGGCAGAGTTACTGAATGAATACTTTTGCTCAGTATTCACAAAAGAAGATGAGGAGGAGTTACCTAAACCAGACAATAGAAGCACTCTGGGTAGGGGGTTGACACCAGTCCATTTACAGAAGAGTCCTGAAAGAACTCCTAAAACTCAAGGTGGACAAAGCAATGGGGCCTGACAAGATTCACCCCAGAATCCTCAAAGAACTAAGGGAGGACCTAGTGACACCACTGACCACACTTTTTAACAAATCATGGGAGGATGGGGTGGTACCTGAGGACTGGAGGAGGGCAGATGTGATTCCCCTTCACAAAAGTGGGAGCAAGGCAGAAGCAGGAAACTACAGACCTGTAAGCTTGACCTCCGTGGTAGGGAAAATGATGGAATCACTTCTGAAAGAAAGAAAGAATTGTTGAGTACCTAGAGGCCAGAGGGGCACAGGACCCAAGGCAGCATGGATTTACAGCAGGAAGGTCATGTCAGACGAATCTAATAGATTTCTTTGACTGGATGATCAAAGTAATAGACCAGGGAGGGGCTGTGGATATGGCCTACCTAGACTTTAGCAAGGCATTTGACACAGTCCCGCACAAAAGATTAATAATCAAGTTAGCTAGCCTGGGAGTGGGTCCAGGGTGGCAGCCAGGTAGCAAACTGGCTGCACAACAGGACACAGAAGGTAATAGTGAATGGAACACATTCAAGAAAGGGGGGTCACTAGTGGAGTACCTCAGGGCTCAGTACTAGGTCCAGTCTTCTTTAACATCTTTATAGGTGACATTGCAGAGGGTCTGGAGGGAAAGGTATGCCTCTTTGCAGATGACACAAAGATCTGTAACAGAGTTGATGCACAAGGGGGGGTAGAAAGGATGAGAAGGGACTTGGCAAGGTTGGAGGAATGGTCAGACATGGCAACTTAGATTCAGCATAAAAGAAGTGCAGTAATGCACCTGGAAACAACCCAGGAGAAGAGTACACAATAGCAGGGGGAAGTACTAACAACAAAAATGGGAAGGGACCTGGGGGTAGTCATATCAGATGATCTAAAGGTGGGTAAGCAATGTTAGAAGTCAGTAAGGAGAGCCAGGGGGATACTGGGATGCATAGGAAGGGGCATCACAAGTAGAAAAAGGGAAGTGGTTATCCCTCTGTACAGACAGTTGGTGAGACCCCATCTTGAGTACTGTGTGCAGTTTTGGAGACCCCATCTACACAAGGACATAGACAGGATGGAAGCAGTCCAGAGAAGGCAACTAAAATGGTGCAGGGTCTGCATCAGAAACCATATGAAGAGAGACTGAGAGATTAATATGTATACTCTTGATGAAAGGAGGACGGGGACATGATAGAAATGTTCAAGTACCTCAACGGAATCAACAAAGTCCAGGAGGGTAGCATCTTTCAGAAAAAGAGATGTGTAAGAACAAGGGCACAATTTAAAGATGGGGGGCAGCTCAGGGGTAATGTGAGGAACTTTTTTCATGGGGGGAGTGGTGGACGCATGGAACCGCCTTCCTGGGGAGGTTGTTGGGTCTAAAACAGTGGAGGAATTCAGACATGCATGGGACAGACATAAGGCAGTTGTAGTGGGGGGTTGCAGGAAGTAGGCTGTTAGGTTAACTAAAATCTGCAACTTATCCAGTAGATAGGGAAATGGGCAGACTGGGTGGGACAAGTGGTCCTTATCTGCCATCAAATTCTATGTTTCTAAGGAGAAAGAGCAGTAGGTATCAGGGAGAGCAGTGGCATGGGCAGAGAAAAATCAGAGTTCAGGATCAAGACCATTGGGGTTTCCACCTTTTGAGTGGATTAAGAGCCAGGAGGGCCTTAAGAGCAACGGCAGGAGTAATGGGTGAAAATGGGGACAGTAAGTTGGGGAAAGAAGAATGAGGGGGAATAGAGGGAGGAGGGAGAAGGAAGAGAGGAGAGAAAGGGCACAGGAGGTGAAATAGGAATTGTAGCAGTGTCAGAGAGATGGGAGTACCACCAAGCATCGCACATCTTGAGTACAGGGACAGGGGACTGGGTTGGAAGGGAGAAATGTACATGAAATCTTAACCAAATTAATCTTCATCATCTGTTACTAATGGGTCCTACCAGAGGTCAGAACCCTCCACGGAAATAATAATAATAATAATAAAAAAAAAAAAAGTGCGTGGGTGGAGACGACGTTGGGATGGCATCGTCCTCGAGGCAGCATTCTACGTGGCTCTCACAGGTTGGCCAGTAACTGATGCCGACTCCTCCCAGCCCTTGGTTTTGTTTTTTACGCCATTAAGAAACGATCCTGCATGGAAATCTCTGCAGGCAACTGCATCACCGTCTAGGCCTGCGGTGCCGCCAGTGCCAGTGCCAGAAGTTTTTCTTGTTTATTTCGATGCCGGGTGTACCTTGTTTCCTTTATTTTATTTGTTTTCATGCCGCAGCAATGGTATGTCTGGGTCAGGGTGTTGTTCTAAGTCGAAGCAGTCTGGAATTGCCCCTATGCATCAGTGCCAATGTGGCAACTCCATTACAATCACAGTTCCCCACAATCGTTGCTTTTCTTGCCTGGGTCCCCACCACCCGATGGAAGAGTCTAACACCTGTCTAACACCTGTTTTCCAAGGTATGGACTTCCGTACCTTGGTGGTTCGAGCGGTGTGCTGGGGTAGGGAACCCCTGACTTTCTGTGGGCATCAGCGGACTTGGGACGCCAAGGCAAGAACTTTAGGCTGCACCCCTGAGGCCCACCCAGGCCTGTGCGACCCAGTGGGGTAGGGACGTCCTCTGTACCTCTTGCTGGGGCACATGGTTCCCGTGAGGGGTTGATGGGGAGGTCGTCTTCCTTTGGGGAGGCGACTGGTCACCCCTCGCAGTTCGGCTCCTCCTCGGAGAATCGGACAGCCCCTGAGGTAAAGTCAGAGCTATATGCGGGCTCTCGGGAGGTCCCCTTGAGACTACGCTTCTCACCGGCTTTGACTCTCAGCACTGTCTCCAGTGCCGATGAGCAGAGCAGTGTGGCTAGTGTGTCCAAGCCTTCTCCTGATGCCCCTCGGGACGCCGGGGGATCCAGGGTTTCAGGTGTGGCCCGGTTGAAAGAGGCCCCTGTCTCTTGCCCTGTCTTGGGGGATGGTGATGGGAGCGACCCCGATTGGGCCCCTGGCTCTTCAGACTCTGATTGGACCTCTCTGGGGCCACTGGAGTTCCCGGCACCGGCTTCCTATCCAGAGGGCGGTGCCATTAGTGGTGTCGCTGTCTGTACCTTTCCAGAACTTCCTCTGGTTCCGGAGTGTGGTGGCGCTGTGTCCGGGGACGATGCTGGGGTCGAGCCAGGTTGGTGTCACCTTTCTTGCCGGTGCTGAGGTCCGGCATCGCCTCTGCTGGTGACACCGAGGTCAGCATTGACTCTTCCTCGGCTACTACTGGGCCCTCCTTCTCTCTCTTGGCTCTACCACATTGGCCAGTTCTGTTATTTCAGCGACTGGGGGTCTGGCCAATGAGGAAGAACCTTGGGGAGATCCTCTAACCTCTTCGGGGGTGGACGCCCAGATTCCTCCACTGGACCTCCTAAGAGGGATAGATCTTCTTCCCAGGAGAAGGGGGGCTGGTGGACTGGTCTATAAACAATGGCCTATGCATCCTAGGGTTGCTGGGGGCCGTCGTAGAGGACTGTCCAGTTTGGCCTTTCTCCCGGGTGGGAGTTCTGCAGTGGGTGAGGGCAGGAGTCTCCTGAGTGGTGCTCCATGGCTTCAGCCTCACCTTCTGTGGGCTCATCCCCAAGGATGTCCCCAGCCCACTCTTTAGGGATTGGCGAGCTGGGGTTTCAGTTTTTTCCAGTTCTTCCCCTAATCAGGGCACATCTAGACGAACCCAGTGCTCTGACAGAGGTACTCCCTGGTCTAGCCAGGCTATCCCTCCTACTCTGTCTCTACCTCCCCTACCCCCTTTTCTGGGGTTTCCTTAACCCTGAAGGCCCCATTTCTTGGGAACAATTCAGGGCAGTGGCAGCACTGTTTACCTGTTACTTCAGGGCCATTTCTGAGGTCATTTTCGGACCTCCCACTTCAGCGCTGCCTAGCTCTGAATCGGACTCCCCCTCTTCTTCGGCTTCCTCAGTGCAGGAAGACTACGCTTCATGCCATTTTTCCTCTGTAGGGGACTTTTTCTCCTACCAGCATCTCCTGTTGGAGATGATGAGGGAGCTCCATATCTCCCACCCTGTCGGACGGAACCTTGATCAAGTGCCGCTGTCATTCCTAGGGGAGTACAGCACTGATGCATTGGTTATCCCTCACTGGCTAAGGCCATTACAGGAGGCATCGCTCGCCATCTGGCTACGACCCTCTGGCCCCATGGGACTGTTTGTGCTGATACTGCGCAGCAGTGGGGTCTCAGTGTGCCATGCCTCACCCTTCCTCAGGCTTAGGGTTCCTGGACACCCCCTCTAGGTGTCAACGCCTTAGTCGAGACCACCCACCCATCCCCCTGACTCTGATTCAGCCGAGCTTGACTGATGGGTAGAAGTTGTTTTGTTTTGTTTTGTTTTGTTTTTTTTCCCAGCACACATTCTTTTGTGGATATTGACTCATCAGGTGGCCTAAACTAGGCATATCTGTTCCCTGCTAGGGCAAGTCCAAGCAGCGCTGCCTGATGGTGAGGGAACCAGGCAAGCCATTTGCCTAACCGCTCAAAGCCTGGATCTAGCAAGACCTCTCTCTAGGGCTGTCTACGATGCCAGTGAGGTGGCTTCCATATTGGTGGGATACTCAGTCTGCGTTAGATGGGCTGCGAGGCTTCATCTATCCAGGTTGTCACCCCTGGCCCAGCATAGGGTGATGTCCTCACCTTTCCGAGGGGCCCACTTCTTTTCCCACAGGGCACGGCGAGTTCTTCAGGGGCACCCTTCACCTCCCAGATCCTGGGAGCATTTGCCAGCGCTGTCAAGTGCTCGGGCCTAGCCAGGCCTGATTCAGCCCCCTCCTCCCGTGTCTTTTTCTCCCCCATGGGAGGCTGGGGGAATATCCTTTCCCCCAGGGTAGGCCTTCTTGGTACTGTGACCCATCAGTAATGAATGGTGAAGATTAATTTGGGTAAGATATAGAAATTACATACTTACCATAATTATGAGCTTCCCAAATATCTTCACCATTCATTACTCCCACCCTATGATCAGACACTGGGTGGCCTAGCCCCCTTTTTCCCTCCCCTCCCTGTCGTTCTGGCCAGAGGAGATTGGGACATCGAGGCTCAGTCCTGGGCAAACCCTGTGTCCAGTCTGGATGCTTCCTCCACTGGGGGTCAGCGAGGTTGCTCCACTTTTATGTGATACCTCTAGGGTTGACTCCCTTAATGGCTTTCCTAATTGGGCAGTCCTCCAGTCCTTAGGATCTGCTTCTTGGAGCTATCCTCATCGGGTACTTGATTATTCTTCTTCTTCTTCTTCTTGCAGATTTTAGAAGGAGAGCGGACACTCTGACTAGGAGGGAAGGTATGGATGAAAACGGAAGGCAAGGATCGAGTTTGTCAATATGAGAGATGAGATTCTCTGTTTTTTTTTTTTTTTTTTTTAAAAAAGGAAGAAAATGGAAAAAGGAATTATTTTCTCTCAGTTTGGTCGGGTCCCTAGGTCTCTGGCTCTTCCACCCCTACAGCTCCCCCCCATCAAGTTTGGATGCTTGGGCCCTGATTTAATCCTTTTCCACTTGTGGAATCTAGTCCTCTGGGCTCCCTGAGGAGACAGACCTGCGGGTTGTGGGGCTGGGAGAGTTGGGCTAGTTTCTCTTCCTGTTGTCTGTCTTCCTTCCTTCGCTCCTATGTCTTAGTTGTTTTTACCTTGTCCAGGGCTGCGGTCATCCCTGTCTGTCCTTCTTAGTTTTCCCTCTGACCTAACCCTAGTTAGTATCCGGCTTTATTTTTTTTTTTCCTCTACCCTGCCCATCTTTCGGGCACCCTGGCCCTCTGAAATCCCCCTTTCTCACCCCAGGAATTCTTTAGCATCTATTGACAGATGCAGTATGCCAGCTGGGTTCAGCTGCCCCGGAGAGGAGGAGTCAGTGCAAATGAGGAAGGCATTGGCCAGTCAGGATACAGTTAGAGTGCTGCCTGCAGTCAACCTGAGGGACCTCAGAACTTTTTGTCTGCTGAACTGGCAACACTGCCCCAGAGTGCTCCTCTTCAGAGATCTTCCTGTGCCATTTTCTTTCTTTGTAAGTGCTGCTTTTAAAGTATTTTTATTTTTTCTTCATTTTATTTATTTTTACCACGTATCCGCGCTCGTTCCACGCAGTTTTGGATTTTTCCGTGTTTTTCCTGCTGCGTTGGTTTTTCTGAAGTAAAATTCACCCGTGTGCATGATAAATTTTGTCGTTTTTATTTAATTTGTTACTTTTTAGTATTTTTCAGTGGTTTTTAACGCTTTTGCAGTAAAATCATTGATCTGTTTTTTCGCGCTGGTGCGCGATTTTTCCGTTTGCACACTAGTGCGAATTCTTGAAACCCTTTGTTCTCTATTTAAATTCAAAATGATTGATATTTGAAGGATAATCCCCTCTCTTTTGGCGTGAGACTCTCTTGTTTGCTGTGCACTGGGCTTTGTTGACAAAAGGTGTGAAGGTGGTTCTGTTTTTTTCCTCTTCGTGAAAAAAAAAATCCCTTACAATTGATTTTGATTTGTTTAAGCTCTGGCCTAACTGTTATTATCTGGGCTTTGTTTACCTCCCCCTCGTCTAAAAGCACTGAGGAGGGTACCTCAAGTTAACACAAAAGAAATGACAAGTCCCCTTGGGACTTCTATTTTTACAAGTCTGGTTCTGTAGTAGTTTCTCTGTCCAAGCCTTTAATTTGAAAATAGGCAGGGTGCCCTCTTCCCTGCACAAAGATAGAGATTAATCTCCTCTGATCCTCCCTTCTGAAGGATTTGGGGAGTCATCAGGGGTTGATAAAATGTATGCCCTCTGCAACTAAATTTCTGAGAGCTTGGCAATTATTCCAGACTTTATATTTTTGGGTGTGTTCTCGGTTCCTTCGGGTCCGAGTATTCCTCTCCATATTAATCCTTACACCCAAGGGGTGGTGGTGGTGGTGGCGGTGGTTGTTTAGGAGAGGATTTTCCTTCATGAACTCCTCTTGACCCACTAATTCCAGTCGGTCACCCTGGGGTTGATTCAGGTTATGGTATAATGAGGCATTTATATTCAACCGGTGGACTTCCTGGACTTTTCCCCTCCAGGACGACACCGGTGAAGTGGTGGAGGACGATGGCTTCGTAGATTTGGTGGTTGCTCTCCTCCAAAGAAGTTGACAACTCTCTGAAGACACCTACTGGTAGGTTCTGGAAACCCTTTCTTCTCTTTCGGGGTTGACAGAAGCATTCAGAGGAAATATCAGCTTGGTAAGTGTTCTACTGTTTTTATCTGTACACGTTCAGATTAAAAAGAGTTAGTGCAAACAGCGGCCTGCTTCTCAGCCTTGTGCCACTGTCTGCTTTCCCTCCAGAGATAGACGCTAGATAATCATATACCATGTGTAAGAAATTTTACGTAATGCCTCCTACCTTTGTAGCATATGCTATTAAGAGTGTTTTGATGTCTCCTGTCCTTGCCATAGTGTGACAGCTCTGGAGCACTAGTCACAAGGAGGTTTGCCGAAATACCCAAGTGGCATATGGTAGCAGTATGCTCTCATAGCCTTAAGTCATAACGTTACAGCTTCTAGAGTCTTGGTGTAGGTCATTTCCCTCAGGCTTGCCTGTCTGAAAAGTTACAGCCTTTTGGGTTATGCTTTGCTGCAAATTTTGGTTTGCCTTTATGGCAAACTAAAGCTGACAAGCATGTATGGATGAGTTTAACTCTCCAGTACTCAGTTAAAGATAAGCGTACCTTTCCTGGAAGTCTCAGGATAGGGGTGCTTTGGGTAGGAATTATTCTTCCTTTTAACCTTTTTTCCCTTATGTCAACACTTTCGGAATTTTCCAAATGCGAAGTTTTCCAGGGGTTTAGGCAGGAATGCTCTTTTCATTCCTGGTAATCCCTTTTTCTTCAGTTACTTTTCTTCTTGGTTCAAGTTTTACCCATTCTTTGATTGGTGTTTTTTAAAAAAAAAAAAAAAAAAAAAAGATAGATGTATGCAGATGTAGACATATATGAATATATATATTTATATAAATCTATGTACATGATAAGTAGATAAAGTTTATCTCCAAGTGCTGCATTTTGTTTTTCTCCAGTAGCATGTCAGCAGTGGGAACTAGAGCACTAGAACCTCGTGAAGGTCAAAGTTGTGAAAGGGTTCCCTTCTCCTTGGGAGTTGGACCTTTTTTTCCGGCCATTGCCTGAATTTTAAAGGAAAATAGGGAACAGCAAATCATCAACATTCACAACCTGGGGTCTGGATGCTTCCTTGACTCGGGTCTTTCTTTTGCAAACGCAGGGGATTTTCTTGTCTCCCTCAATACTTTCTATGTTCTCAGTTCCTTGGCTCGGGGTTTTTCTCAGGTGGCTACCAGTTTTCTTCCCTGCCGTTTAGACTGCCTCCAGAGTGTTCTCAGATATGGAGTAAAAATCGGGCTGTTCTCCAGGTATCTGGGTAGGTTGGCGGTTCTCGCCTGAAGACAGGGAATCTCTGGTTTCCCCTTCTCAGAGCTTTGCCATCCTTGACCAGTTCTCCTGACTTTGAGTTTTCAAGCCCCAAGTCTGACATGTTATTTCCTACAGTCTTGGGGTTTGTAACTACTAGAAAAGTTCCCTAACCATCTAAATCTTGGCAACTCTTAAGGGGCAATGCTCATCTCTTGTCAGGGAAAGTTCGTTCCCTGTATATGGTGCATAATTTTTGTCACTAGAGTCCCAGGGTCTAGACCTCTAGGTCAGATTCCAAATAGAATTTTTCGTGAAGCCTAAACTCTGTCACAAGCTGGACTGGTGTAAGGAAACAGTGAACTTTACACCTCTCACCTTCAAATCTTCAGTACAGAGGCTTCCATCCAGTGGGTGCTTCCCTTTGGTGGGGTTCCATCATTGGGTCTTGGTTTCTGAGAGAGTCCTTCTTTCATCAGTCCCCAGAATCTCAGAGCATCTCTATCAGGCCTGCATTTTTTCAGTCCAGAGGTCATTTAGTACAGAGAGGACCAGATGATATTCCTGCCCTGTATCACACCGAGCATTTGGGACACAAGGCTTCCAGTCTCTCCACAATAGCTGCGAGTTTTGATCTCTAGCTGGCTTCTTTGGAGGTGTCTTAGTCACTCATCCATCTGTCGGGCAAGGACAACACTTTGGCATTGTCAAGGCCACCGCAAGTGGGTCCTTTGGCAGATCCTCTAAGCCGCATTAGTCAGGGCCACCTCAAGTGGGCCCTCAGCACACAAGTCCTAGCCACAGCCTTCAGGGGGAAAGGTCGGGTCCAGACCTGAATTTTTACCTCCAGCTCGAACCATTTTTTTTCCTTTTTCCTGTTGCAGGCCCCAGCTCGGGGTTCCTTCCAACAGACTTTCTTATCCCAAAACTGGTTGGAGAACTTTTCTCTCTCTCATATATCCCTTGTTTCCTAAGTACCTCGCTAGTTAAGGAATAGCCACCACAATCCCGGTGGCTCTGGGCAGCCTTGGTACTTTCTGATGAAAATGTTTCAGTTAAACAGGCTTCTGGCTGCTTTCATTTCCACAAGCTGCTTCCTTTCTCACACAGGAGTAGCGTTTCTCAGCTTCCAGACTTTTCTCCTCGGGGCCTGGTTCTTGAGAGGCTAGATCTCCTAGAGTCCCTGTGTCCAAACAAGGCCTGGAACGTCTATGGGGGGAAAAAAGTTTCAGTACCACAAAAACCTCAGTTTCCTAGTGGAAGCGGTTTTTCCCCTTGGTACAAGGAAAAGAGCCTAGAGTTTTTCAATCCTTTCTTCTCATGACTGGATTATTTAGTTCATATCCAGGTATTACTGTCTTGTACACGGAACTAGTTTGGTCTTTGTGACTTGTATCCTGTAAAAATATAAAGGTTTTTATTTTCTTACTGACAGTAGGCTCCCCTTTTTTTTGGGGGGGGGTACACCTAGCGGTTACTCGGATTCTTCTTCTGTCAGGCAAGAGAAATCTGTCATTTCTCAGACCATTTCAAAGAATTCCGCAAGGGGCCGTTTCACTTCCAGACCCTTCTAGGGACTGGAGTTTTTTCCCATGGAACACAAACCTCTGTGTATTCAAGTTCATGGGTGTCCCTTTGAACCTATGGCAATTCTGTCCCGAAGCGAGTAACTTCAAAAACAGTCTTTTCCTTTGTCAGACGGGTTTCAGATTTTTCTTTTAGGCCTTATCCTTTCAGTGCCTTTAAGAACAATTTAGTCTTCTGGACAGATAGTAAATCATTTTCCCAACTGTCTACCATTTCCACCTTCATCACCCCTTTTTTTCTCTGCCTGTACTGCTCTCAGGCAAGTCCTGTCTAGGCTATGTCAAGCTGCTCAGATGGGGCATGAATTAGTCCTGCCGGTCTGTGTCAGCGGTCCTAGCAGTTCAGGTACTGTCATTATCATCCCTTCCTTTCCTGCGTTTTTGCAGAAAAGGAGAAACCATTGATCAAGATATTTTCCCATGGGACTGTTTTCCCATATTTCGGGTCTGGTACAGTAAGGCCGAAATTCAGCCCTTCTCGTGCTTAGGGCCTACTTCCTGGAGAACAGCTGCCTCCTGGGCAGCGTTGAAGGCTATATCCTTACTAGAAGTGTGCAGACGACTTATTTGAAATTTACTTCTCACATTCAATAAGATCTTCTCCTGGATGTGTAGTCTGATAGGATGCCAAATTTGGCAGGATGGTACTTCAGATCCTCTTCTTAAAATAGGCTTCTGTGCCCTCCTCCCAACAACACTGCTTTGAAGTCTGCATCTGTCAGTAGATGCTAAAGAATTCCTGGGGTGAGAAGAAACAATTGCTCGCCGAAGTAATATTACTTCTTCCATGGGATTCTTTAGCATTATTGACACTCCCACCCTTTCTCCACTGGAAACCTTGTCTAAAGGCATTGTTGGAGGATTTAGGCAAATTTGATGACTGTTAATTATTTGTGTGATTTTAAAAGAAAAAAAGAAAAAAATTTTGATAAGAGTGGGTTAGAATATATGGTGGGTTATTGCTAACAGTTTTTTTGCCACTAGCGGGCACAGTTTTTGCTCTTTTTCAGCTTCGAAATGAGTTCTGAGGTCCCTCAGGCTGACTGCAGGCAGTACTCTGCTCTAATTGTATCCTGATTGGCCAGTGCCTTCCTCATTTGCATTAACTCCTCCTCTCCGGCGCAGCTGAACCCAGCTGGCATACTGCTTCTGTCAATAATGCTAAAGAATACCCTGGAAGAAGTAATATTACTTTGGTGAGTATTTGTTTCTTCCTGTTCCTCGCCTGGTGGACAGAACTGAGGGCTGGTAGGAGTCGGAGTCTGTTACTGGCCAACCGAAGCCCACGTGAGCAGTTGGCATGGGCATGCTCGGCCCCAACATAATCTACACCCACACAAACATTTTTTTTTTTTTTTGTATAATATTTTATTGATTTTCACACATAGTGACATCAAGCACGTAACATACAAACATGCTGACCTTCAAACATGAAAGTCACATTACACATTAAAAACATCAACAGGTGCAATCATTTGTGCATTCCATTAGTTTTTTTTCCACCCATTGAATACGTCATAAATATTGAGGAATATAGGCTTATGGTTCTAGCACAACTTCTTGAGCTCAACCTTTTAATTTATTGGTAGGCATTGAGGTCCTACTACCATTCTCAGCAGCCTAGCCCTGGCCTTCAGCCACCGGCTCTCTGGAGTTAGCCGGACCACCGCGACGGAGGTCGCGAGGGTAACTGCACCTGCCCTCCCCACCTCCAGGCCTGCAACTAACTGCTGCTTCACCAGCCTCGGAGCTAGCCGGACCACCCATCGGGAGGTCGGAAGGGTAACGGCACCTGCCCCCCAAGCCTGCAACCAACTGCCAAGCAACCGCTCGGAGCTAGCCGACCACCGCACGGAGGTCGCGAGGGTAACGTGCACCCGCCCTCCCCACCCCCAAGCCTGCAAATCCAACTGCTGCCGACCGCTCAGAGCTAGCCGACCACCGCATGGAGGTCGCGATGAGTAACGCACCTGTCCTCCCCACCCCCCGAAGCCTGCAAATCCAACTGCCAAGGTAATTCTGCCCTGCTGAGGTCCCAAAACGGCACAGACTGAGACGCTAGGACCGCAATAACAATTTGAAGCCGAATTGATTTACCAGGGTTCTGTTTGTACTGCATTCGCCCGGCCTGCTGCTTGCCTCACTGTGCTCCTGCACTCTGCTAGCCGGAGGATTTGCCCCGCCGGCACTCTGCGCCGGCTCCCCACCTCCTCCACCACCGCCCTTGGCGAGCTCCTCCTTTTATAGGCAGGGCCACGTGGCTGCAAATAACCTATCAGCCTACTTTTCCATTAGCAGCTTATCAGCTGCCTACACCAGAGGGCGATATACTGGGTTGCTGTGCTCCCCCCCACAGTACAAGCAGACATGCTTCCTCTCACTCTCCTGCTACTATTAGCAATGGCCTCGCTGGCATCCCAGCCCCCTGCCCGAATTTCCAAGTGGCAAATCCGCCCACCTCCTACCACATCTCACAACAGAGCCACTCCACATTGCTACTCGCCCCCTTCCCAGGCAGGACCATCCGCCACTGGCACATAAGTGCCACTATCCTTCCTCCTTCTTTCCACCCGGGGCTCTCTGTCCTGCACTTTCCAGCCAGCCGCCCCTAGCAGACAGTTGCACACAAACGTTCTACCCATCATAAAAACGGCTGGCCCAAAACAAAACTGCTCATTTGCCTTCTCCTGCTTATGTCAGGGGACATAGAGGAAAACCCAGGCCCAACCTCTTCATCCACAAATAACTCTTTCTCCTTCCCTAAAGGGATTAAGGATACTACCCAAATGCCTGCAGTCTTCAGTAAAATTTCTCTCCTACAGCCCATAGTCCAAATACAATGCCCTGATATCCTGGTCATCTCAGAATCCTGGCTAAAACCCCAGCATACAGATGCGGAAGTGTCCATACCTGGATACACCGTCATCAGACATGACCGCCCAGGTAATAAGAGAGGCGGTGGTATTGCTATGTACATCGCCAATATGCGTCAGTTCTCCTTAGTGAACCTCCCCTCACTCCCTGACCACATTGACTCCCTGCTAATCAAACTCTCTCTCCCTTACTCCACCCCTATCTTTGTGGCTGGCACTTACTGCCCACCCAACACACCCCCCACGGACATCCTTAACCACCTGGTCACCCTTCAGTCCCTAGCCACAGGAGGTGAGCTCTCGTCACCGCATTCAACATAAATTGGCTAGCTACGGACAAAGCTCACCTCAAGACCAAAATCAAGGCCTTGAATCTCACCCAACTCATAGCCAACCCCACCAGGCTAAATCATAAGACCCAAAACACACATTGCTGGACTGGGCTCTCACCACCCACCCACCCACCCACATAGGGTCCTCTGTGGCCTGCTCCTGACTCCCTAAGTGACCACCACATGATCTTTCTGATCAGGAAGGTCCACAGGCACACGGCCTCCCCTCCCAAGACAATACGCACCAGATCATACAACTCCCTGGATATATCATCCCTCTTATCGGATCTAGGTCACATAAACTGGTCATTCATCACCCTGGCCCCAACCTTGGATGCCGCGTTCGAAGGATTCAAGACAAACTTCCTTCGGGTCTGGGATAAACATGCCCCCTTGCGAACCAAACGAGTCAGAGGGGCGCATCTTCCATGGATCTCAGCTGAAATAATTAGGTCCTGTCACTCTAGGGACCATGCCTGGAAAGACCATAAGAAACAGGGCTCCCTGGCCTCCCTCCTTAACTATCAAGCCCTTCGTAACTCATGCACACGCATCATTCGCCAGGCTAAGAAGACTTATTTCTTATCGGCATTTAATGAAAACACAAATGACCCCACAGACTTCTGGAAAACACTAAAATCCTTGCTCTCCCCCACCAAACCCCTACCCGACCTTATCGGGTACAAAACACCCTCATCACTGACCCTGCAGGGTGGCTGAGGCTTCAACACTCACTTTGCCAGCTGCGCCAATGTGCCCTATCATCCCTCCCGGCCCGACCCCTGCCCCTCCCCAGATCTCCAGCACTCACCTCAAATCCCATAGTTCTCCTTCCGCCTGTAACCCAGCTGAAGTCCTTCGATCCCTACGAGCCCTAAACCCAAACAAGGGCAAATGTCCCACGCCCTGACGCCAAAATGCTTTTCATATCTGCCCCAGCCATTGCTGCCCTCTCACTGAACTATTTAACCTCTCATTTACTCGGCAAGTTACCCACAGCTTGGAAAATGGCCACCATCATACCCTCCCTAAAGGGGACCCATCCTCCCAGCCAACTATCCCCCCATCTCCTTCTCCCAATCCTGGCCAAACTACAGGAACGCCTCGCCCTCTCCCAGCTGCTTCCCATCTGGACACCGCTTCATTTTTCACCCCTTTCAATCTGGGTTCATAAAAACTCATTCTACCACCACCTCCCTTCTCACAGTCAC
Source organism: Neoceratodus forsteri (assembly GCA_016271365.2). Lineage (NCBI taxonomy): Eukaryota > Metazoa > Chordata > Ceratodontiformes > Ceratodontidae > Neoceratodus > Neoceratodus forsteri. The sequence continues at coordinate 85,587,240 of JADMNL010000036.1, read as the reverse complement.
TGGCATTCTGTCCGGCATGGACAACAGAAACATCACCATCATGCGTATTTATAGACCTAGCAAGGCATTTGTACCGTCTCACATCCTGCTCCTCGACAGACTCACTGGTGCCAGGCTCTCTTTATCTGCATGTGCCTGGTTCCATGACTATCAATAGGCAGAGTCCAACTCGTAAATTGCCTCATACATCTCAGACCCACTGCCCGTATCCACCGGCATCCCCAAGGGTCAGTCCTGGGCCCTTGCTTTTCTCCAATATTTTAAACGACCTCCCATCAGCTTGCGCCACTCCTCCATCCAGATGTATGCGACGATACTGTCCTGTACGCTTCCGGCCCAACTAAAAGCAACGTGGCTGCCCTCCTGCAGGAGGATTTCAACGCCATCCAGGCATGGTTCCGGTCAAACCAACTATTTCTAAACTCCGAGAAAACTGTGTCATTAACTTTTGGCTCCCACCAAAGACTCTCCCGGCAAGCCCCCTGCCCCCCTTTCACAACCTCTGAAGGGACCCCTCTGGCCAACTGCTCCAGCTTTAGATACCTAGGAGTCTGGCTTGACCAGCACCTTGATTTTGCCGTTCATATCGACTCCCTGCACAAGAGGCTCCTCCCCAAACTTGGCGCTTTATACCAACACAAAAGCTGCCTCTCCGCTCCTACAAGGCAGGCCATAGTCCAAAAAATGATACTACCTATCCTCGACTACAGCGACATACTGTATTCTATCGCTCCTTCATCTACGCTGGCCAGCCTCGACACCCTATTCCACTCTTTCTGCCGTTTCATCCTCAACCGCCTCAATCCACCCCACCATTGCTCACTTTACAGCCTTAGCCCTGCCATCCCTCCAGGATCGCAGACAATTACACTGCGCCCAGGTTCGCTGCAAATTCTGGTCCCTCTTTTCCCACCTTACCTGGCATCCTCCCTAACCCAACAACCTCCCCAGCCCACGCCCTAAGACACTCAGACCAAAGGGCTTCTCCATGTCCCTTCATCGCTGGCTAAAGGACAGACGCATTTTCTTACGGATTCCCAAATCTAGAATGCCCTACCACCCCCATTAGAAACTCTTCAATTTCACACCGCAACCAGCTACTCCATACGTATTTCTCCTCCAGTTGCACTTGCTTCTAGTTGACCTTTCAAAATAAATCTAACTCCATTGTACCTAATGCTCTATGTTAAGGATGTTTCTAGCTGTAATTTTATGTAAATTCTCTCTATTTCCACCGTGGTATTTCTAACTGTCTGCTTGCAGCTATTCTGCCGTTGTCTGTAAGGCAGTCTAGCCTTACCTCTCGCTGCTGTTATGTCTCAATCTTACATGTGCTACCTGTATTGTATTTGGGCTCTAGCCCCCAGGACGCATCTGGAATCAAGCATATGTTGCTCAGTATGCTTTCCTGGTAAAACTCATAAATAAATAAATAAATATCATTTCCTCCTCTGGATTTAGTGTGGACATATAAGGTAACCAGGTTCTTATAAAAACCTCCTCCCGATCCCACAATACATAGGTCAGCCACTCCAATGCCAATGTTTGTAATGTCATCTGCTTCCATTGTTTAAGATTCGGCCTTACATGGGACACCCATGTGTTCTGTATACAGTGGCGGGCCAGGATGAATAAGACTCTCGTCCATCTAGGAAGTGGGTTCCATTCCTCTGCCTCTCCCACCTACATTCTGAAGAGACACAGCAAGGGATCCTTTTCCAACTCCCTTCCTGCTATTGCAGCCGCTTCCCCCACTACCTCCCCCCAAAAGAGTTGTAGAGTGGGGCAGGTCCAAAAACAATGTATGTGCCTCTTCCCACTCCACACCTCCCACATACCGGTGATATTGAAGGATGTGCTTTATGGACCATCACTGGCAGGTAATACAATCGATGAAGAAACTTATAGTATGCCTCCTTATACCTACTACATGCCATGATCCCTGAATGCATTGGGAGTACTATATTCCAATTCTCTTCAGTAATAGGTCTCTCTAGATCCCTTTCCCACAACATTCTTGTTCTCCCTGATCTATCTGGGAGTCTCTGATTTCCTCTCTTGACCGCTTTCCTAATAAAACCTTTGGGGTCCATCTTGGCCTGGTATGTTAGGCTTTCTACCTCGTCCAGTTCAAGTCCCCTTTCCTCTTCCCTTGCCAACCTGTGCATAAATGTCCTTACCTGCAAGTATCGAATCAGGTGCAGCCTCTCCACCCCCAGCTCCCTCTGCATGGTTTCAAAGGTACAGAGGTTTCCTTGTACCAGGAGATTCCCTAAGCTCCGAATTCCCCTCTGTTACCACTCATAAAAGCTTTTATCCTCTAACCCCGGCAAGAAAAAGGGGTTGTTTGGCACAGGTAATAACATGGTTTCCTCTTGCTGCGTCCATCCCTGTTTTCTAATCTGTCCCCAGGCTATTAAGACCTGTTCCTCTAGTGGATTATTATTGCCTCTAATTTGGTATGCTCTTACACCCCTGAAGTGCAGGTATGCTCAGAGTCATCCCAATGCTCCCACTTGCTCTAGCTGTACCCAGCTGGCCTCACTGGGCTGATGCACCCAATCCGCTATGCATCTTGGCTGCGCCGCCAGTCCACAATTATGTACATCCAGTAGGGCTAGACCTCCCCTCCCCTCCCCTTTTCCATTTTTAATTTTTGTAAGCTAACCCATGGGCATTTACCCCTCCAAATAAAACTCGAGATAGCCTTGTCTGTCTTACTTATGTCCCCTTTCGTAAGCCCTACATGCAGCATCTGTAATGGGTCCAATATCCTGGGGAGCGCATTCATTTTGACAGTATTTAATCTGCCCATCCATGAAATCGGTAACTGTTCCCATCTCCTAAAATCTGCCCCATCACTTTCAACAGTTTTGTGTAATTTAAGCTATAAAGGGAGCCAAACGACCTGCCCACCCGGATACCAAGATGGGTAAAACACTTCCCTACCTGTTTCAATCCCCACTGTTCTGTTTCTTTCCCTGTCCCAGAAAAAACACAGTATTTCTGACTTCCCAAATTAATCCTATACCCCGAGAAGGCCCCATACTCCTTTACCAAAGCCAGCAGGGGAGGCACCGGCTGTTTTGGATTTTTCCCAAACACTAACATGTCATCCGCATAAAGAGCAAGCTTGTGCTGTGATCCCTTTGCCACTTTAATTCCCGAAATCGCTGTGCAACTCTGTATGGCTATTGCCAATGGCTCAGTTGCCATTGCAAATAATTGGGGGAGGGCAGCCCTGTCTTGTACCTCTCTCCAGTTTGATTCCCTCTGATAGTTCTCCATTTACCAAAACCTGTGCTCTAGGCGCCGTGTACATAGCCCTTACACATCTAACGAGTGGTTCATCCAGACCAAACCGGGACATCACTTCAAATAAGTATTCCCATTCCACTCTATTGAATACTTTTTCGGCATCCATGGAGATAACTCCCACTGCTTCCTTTCCCTGATTCTCTCTCCATATAATATTTTATTTAGTTTTTTGTTGACCGGGTAAGTGCACTAGACAAATCCTGCCTGTTTTCAGGCATGACCTGGGGGAAGGGGATACAGATGAATGCCAACTGACCTTGAACCAGATTAAGCTGTTGGTGGTGTTTTTAGTGAATGAGGGGAATTTGGCCAGGACACTGGGGAAATTCCTCTACTCTTTTCGTAAGTGCCATGGGATCTTTATTATCCACCTGAACTACCACCAATCCAGGCAGATGGGAACTTCGGTTTAACGTCTCATCCGAAAGACGGCACCTCAGAAGTGCAGCAACCCTCTCATGCTGCACTACAGTGTCAGTACTGGGATATTAACCCAAGTGCCAGATGTGGAAACTGAACCCACAGCCCTCTGATCTCCTGGCCTCAGAGGTGAGTGTGCTACCTACTGAGCCACCGATGACTCATATTATGATATGACTGTTGCCCTTTAATGAACCTGGTTTGATCCTGGTGAACCAACTCCTGGAGTATTTGCTCCAACCTCAGTACCAGAACCTTAGCCAAGATTTTCAAGTCGCAGTTAAGCAAAAAAATTGGTCTGTAATAGGTACATTTCTCCACATCCTTTCCCACCTTAGGTATTAAACATATAGTGGCATCATAACATGTTTTGGGCAGATTAATCTCCTGTGTCTCCTCGTTCTGGTGAAACACTTCTCTTAGCAGTTCCCCTACCTGACCTCCCATCATTTTATAATATTCTGCGGGGAATCCGTCTGGGCCACTAGCTTTACCACTCTGCAGCTTCTGTATCGCATTCATTATTTCTGTTTTTGTAATCGGTTGACTGAGCATCTCTCTCTCTCTGGGCTTGTGTAGCCTCCGGTAATTTTACTTTATTCAAGAATCTTTGCATTTGCTCATAATTACCCGCATGCTGTGCTTGGTATAATTGCTGGTAGAATGCCCTAAAACTTTCCTTTATGCCTTTCATATCTTTATGGAGGTCCCCCTTTCTATCCTTTACTCCTATGATATGTGTCGCAGCCCTACCCCTTTCAGCAATTTAGCTAATGTAGGGGCTAGGTTTGTTCCCCCATTCGAACACGTGGCGTTTCCAGTAGAGCCCTGTCTTCTCTGCCTCTGCCTTGAGGTGGACATTCAGGGTTTCCCTCACTGTCTCCAACAACTTAATTGCTTCCCCCCTTTCTCCACCTGCCACTCTTTTTTTTTTCCAATTCCTTCAACATCCCCTCTAGCTCTATCCATGTCTCCTTTTTCTGTTTTTTCAATCTGGCCATATGTTCTATAATTACCCCTCTCATATATGCCTCACCCGCCTCCCACAGCGTCTTAGATACCTCCCCCGTATCATTATTCTTCATATATCCCTGCCACTGGGTTGTCGGGTGTTTTTTAAACTCTTTATTTTTTGCCATATATGTTGGAAATTTCCATTGAGTAGGGCCTCTCTGCCTCTCCCCTCCTTTTATTTTCAGAATAACCATTGCATGATCGGACACGTGTATAGGGCTGTGTATTACATCTCCTGGGTAGACAAATACGGTCGATCCTGGACCACGTTTTATGCGGGTTAGAGAAAAAGGTATATTCTTTTGCCCGTGGATTGGCTGTGTGCCAGCTATCTACGAGGTCCATGTCCACCATCCCCATCCCCCACTGTCTCGTTATCTCTGGTCTCCTCCCCTTCCCTTCTGAATGATCCATTACTGGGTCTATTGTCCAATTAAAATCACCACCCTGGATAAGACCTGGGAATTGCTCCCATGTTAGCAAATCCAGCAAGGACATGTAGAATTGTGGCTCGTATACCGCCGGTTCATAAATACACCCAAATGTTACTTTTTCCTATTTAAGTTCTCCTGAGATAAATATACATCTCCCCTGTTTAGGATCTTTAACTACTTTAGTGATTTCCAGAGGGAGAGCCTTATGCACCAATATGGCCACTCCCCTTTTATGCACTGAAAAGGACGCTGCATAGCACTTCCCAACCAGTTCCGTGCCATTTTGGCATGCTCGGTGTCTGTTAAATGGGTCTCCTGTACCAGAGCTACCTGTGCCCCTACCCATTTCAGAGCCGTCAATAACTATGTCCTTTTCACTGGGTTTGCGATGCCTCGTACATTCCACGAGACTACATTGAGATTTTGTATATTATCCATTTATATATACATATGTTTCTCTCAACTCCCACCATTAATAGAGTTGAGTCCACTTGACCCAATTTGCTTTAGAGTATCACCATACCTGTCCTTATTCTCCTTGCATGTAAAACCTGTCATTGCGCAGAACAAAGTGATTGCACTAACATACATAACAAAGGTAGTAACAGTAACAAGTATAACATCTATGTTACCTATCTTCCCTTGTCCTTTCTCTTTCCTACTATCTTTAATGATTCCTTCCCCCCCCATTCTCCCCAGTTCTCTTCATCCCCTTATTTCCCCCTGTATCCCTCCCTCTCATTTTCCTTTTCCTTCTCCCACTACGTGAATACATTTCCATTTTTTGTTCCCGTAGCTCCCATGGCACCGTCCCCCTTGCTTTTCCCTTCTGTTTACTCCTTTTGTGACACTAATTGCCTCTTAGCTTGAGTGTCCTAGATAGTCCCCTTTCTGTGGCGATGGTCCCAGCCCCAGCCGATTTGTTTTGTCTTTTACCTTCACCCATCTTAACCTCCCCTTCGCCTCACATCTCCTCCTCCTCTCTACCACTCCCATTGCCCCTTTCTCCTCCCCAAACACCAGCTAGAGAGAGAAAGTCATCCCACTCTTGTTTCTTGTGCCCTGCTAAACCGTGCATACTTCTCTCCCCTATTACAAAGGCTTTCTCCCCAGATGCTCGCTATTATTTGTGGGTTGAAGTATTCTCCATTTCTTTTTCCACCCCTTCCTTGCATGTTCTGATGCAGGGCCCCTCCTACCCTCTTAGATTGCATCCATGGTTTCTTTCGTGCTGGCCCATCATGTTCTATTCCCTTGTTCCTAAACGTTTCCCAGTACCAGACATAAACATATACGATATGCAATGTTTTCACCTTTCCCTGTGCCCCCCATTTCAAATCATGAGTGGATCCCTCCATCGGAGGCGAGTGCATAGGACAGTGGGCCACGATATCAAACTCACACGCAGAGCCCTTCTCCCAGCCATCCGCCTCCCCTTTACTCCTTTCGATCATTGTTGCCTTGCTCCTTATATAGCCCATAGTTTCTCCACTCGGTCTAACAGATCGTCTTCACTCTATACATCCACTCCCAATCACTTATTCAGTGGTACAAGAATATCTGGTGGCACAAGAGAGTCCTGCTTCCTTTCAAACAACTTGAAGTCTTGCTGTATTCTGACAAGTGCAATTAGCCCCAGGCTTTAAACTGCCCCAGAGAACAAAGGGTTAACCTTTCTATGCAGAGCATAGAATGCTGAGCTCGAGCTCGGTTGATGTCTGTCTGTTTCCCTTTGAAAGCTAACCGTCAGATTCTTTACTCCGCCTCACTGAACAATCGCTCCGGAGATTTCTCCTGCAGCTCGGTTCGAAAGTTGGTGTCGTTTTTTTTATCGGTTTCTAACCGAAAAAATCGGTTCAGTCTCTATCTGTGGTACCGTGAGTACTAGATAGGTTTTATACTGTGTTTCTGTGTGGAACTTGTAAAAAGTGTGGATCGGTTCGGCCAAACCAATCAATTTAATTCTTGTGTAACTTTAGTGTGTAGTTACCAGTTCTTAAAAAAAAAAAAAAAAAAAAAGTTTTTTGAAACTGTTTTTCCAAGACCCATGACATGGTTAGGAACCGATAAGGGAGTCTTGCCTGGCGGTTGCTGAAAAAAGGGTAAGTTTGGTTAGGTTGGCCATGTCTGAGAAACCCAAGAAAAAAACTGGACCCACTGGGTTTCAACACTGCAGTGAGTGTGGGGAGGTCTTTGCTATGGCTGATCCCCACACCACCTGTGTTTATTGTCTGAGGTTTGACCACCTCGATTCAGACTGCCAAATTTGCAAAAATTTTCAAAAAGCTACCCTGGAAAAGAAATTGGGTGGACTGAGGGAAAAGGAGGACGGAAGTCCTCTGACCCGGATGGCCAGCCCGGTTCGGTTCTGAGCGAACAGGAGGAATACCCTCTGACCAGGGCGATACTTCTTGAACAAGGAGAGAGCTGATCCCGAGGGGTTGGTTCCGACCAAAAGAAAGCGCAAAGAAAAATCGTCCGGTTCGGATCCAGAAGTCCATGTTCTGACTGCCAAAGAAATAGCCAGAGCGATTCAGATTGTGGAATAGCTTCACCCGGTTCTGACCGATTCGGCACCTTTTGGCAGGGGCTCGGTTCGGTCGGTTCCCCCGGTTCACAATTATACTTTGGAAGAATTTTATGAACCGGAGTTTGAGGAGGAAGGTGAGTTTGAAGATGGTGATGGTGAAAGTCTAGATGTGCCTGTGGAACTGGACATCTCCCCAGACAGACCTTCAGGTGTATCCCCTCCTAGGCTTTCTGAGTCCCCTTCCCACTTTATGTTCTACAGAAAGGTGGCTGAGACCCTCCAGCTTCGTATGGAAGAGGCAATGGAGGATCAGGAGGAGCCTGATTATGTAGAAATAATGGACATCCCAGAGTCCAGGGGACTGTCTATTTCCCTCCACAAATCTTTTGGGAAACGGACACAAAAATTCTGAAGTCTCCCAATTCTATACCTCCTGTGGACAGAAGAATGGACAAGAGGTATACACTCTCTGGCTCAGACACAGAGTTTTTATACCACCAATGCATCCATGTTGGGGTTGTGCAGGCAAGCATTCTCTTGGCTTCACACCCCCCAGACAAAGACTCTAGGAAGGTTGATGCCATGGCAAAAAAGCTGTACATGGCATCTTCCCTGGGACTCAGACAGGCGAATTATATGGCCTATACAGCTAGGTACCAGAAGTCTAGGTGGGACACTGTACTGGCACTGGCTAAACAGACCTCCCCCCAGCTAGACAAGGAGCTGGAGATGGTGGCTACTAGATAGGATTGAGGCATCTAAAGTTCAGTTTCATGCTGCTGTGGACTCTGTGGTGTCATCAAGAGTCATGGCTACATCTGTGGCTCTTGAGAATGGCTTGGCTCAGATATACTAGCCTCTACTTGGGATACCCAGGCTAAGGCCATGGATTTTCCTGTAGTGGGTAATTCTCTGCTTGGGGGCAGACAGAATTACATGAAGAAAATGGATAGTACAGGACCACCTACAGGGTGCTCAGGCCAGGAGGAGGCAGGCAACTCCTCAAAGGCAGCAGTCTAGGGGCAGGCCTTTTCAAAGGCCTTTTTACCAAGCACAGGCCTCTTCTTCCTTTTCACAGAGGGGGTTCTTCAGAGGGAGAGGCAGAAGGGGGATGAGCAGGGCTGCATCCACTCCTCAGCCTAAAGCCCCAGCCAAGCAGACACCCTGATGGGCCTGCCCAGGTCGACTCTCCTATTCCAGTTGGGGGCAGGCTGGCTTACTTTGTCCTGGACTGGATATCTGTTACATCAGACAAGTGGGTCCTGGAAGTAGTAAGCCAGGGACTGGTTCTCTGCTTCAAAAAATTTCTAAAGATGAGAGCCAGATCTTTTCTACCTGCAAATCTCTCGGAAACCCTTGCCCTAGAGGCAGAGGTTTTTTCTCTTCTAGCCTTAAGAGCCATAGAGAGAGTACCTACCCTACACTGGGGCAAAGGGCTGTACTCCAGGTACTTCCTGACCCAAAAAAGACAGGGGAGTGGCGACCTATCTAGACCTAAGGTATCTAAACAAACATCTTTTACAACCAAAGTTCAAGATGGTAACTCTGGGAATCATCCTGGTTAGCCTCCCTGGACCTCAAAGATGCCTACTTTCACATTCCCATCAGGTGCTCCCACAGAAAGTACCTCAGGTTTGAGTTGCCCTCAGGCTACTTTCTGTTTAGAGCAATGCCCTTTGGCCTAACCTCAGCCCCAAGGGTTTTCACAAAGTGCCTGGCAGTAGTAGTTGTCTAAGAAGGCAAAAGATTTCCATTTTTCTATATCTGGATGATTGGCTAATAGTGAGCCAGTCTCCAGACCAAGTGAAGTCTCACCTGCAAGTGACCCAGCAAGTGCTCACTTCTCTAGGATTTTTTCTCAGCCTTCTCAAGTCAGTACTTGAACCAGTCCAGCTTCTTATCTTTATAGGGGCAGAACTGGACACACTCGGAGCAAGAGCCTTTCTTCCTCTAGAAAGGGCAAGGGTTCTTATGGAACTAGCCTCTTCCTTCAGCCTTTGGGTGTCTTGACCAGCAAGGCATTTCCTCCAGCTCTTTGGCCACATGGCAGCTTCAACAGCAGTGGTCCAAGGTGCAAGATTCCAGATGAGGGATATTCATTTCCATCTGAGAGCTTTTTGTTCTCAAAGGAAGGATTCCGTTACCAGACTGATCCCCATGACTCTGACCTTGATCCAAGCCCTCCAATGGTGGCAGGATCAGGACAATTTAAGATAAGGTGTTCCTTTTGCCACTCAGCCTTGTTCAGTGGTCCTTACCACAGATGCTTCTCTTCTGGGCTGGGGAGCCCATCTGGGGGCCCTCACTGCCCAGGGGCTGTGGTCCCCCTCAAGAATCCCTTCTCCATATCAATCTCCTAGAGCTCAGGGCAGTTTTTCTGGCCCTGAAAGCTTTCTCTCAGTCAGTACAGAACAAGGTAGTTCAGGTCAGAATGGACACCACCACGTGGTACATCAACAAGCAGGGAGGCACTCGGTCCATGGCCTTGTGCACGGAAGCCATGAAATTGTGGTCCCTGGCTTATTCCCTGCAAACCTCTCTGGTAGCAGTTCATCTTCCAGGGGAGGACAATGTGCTAGCAGATGCACTGAGCAGGATCTCTCAGAGCCATCATGAATAGTCCCTGGATCCTCAGGTGTTGAAAGTGATTTTTTCAAGGTGGGGCACTACAGAGATAGATATCTTTGCAGCCCCAGACAATCACCAACTCCCTCTCTTTTTTGTTGCAGACCTCCAGTCTTGGGCTCAGTCCCCCTGGACACCCTGATTCTGTATTGGGAAGGGAAGTTTCTGTATGCCTTCCCTTCCTTCCCACTCCTGTTCAACGTTTTAGTCAAAATAAGGTCTCAGCCTTGCAAAGTGATTCTGATTGCTCCAGATTGGGCCAGACAGCCCTGGTACCCCCTGTTGCTGTCCCTAGCAGTCCAGCTTCCCCGTCTCTTCCCAGGAATTACAACCTGTTAACATCCTCTCAGGGGAGGCTTTGGTACCCCAGTCTTCAGTCTCTCAATCTCAAGGCATGGCTCTTGAAGAGTTAGAGTTTGCAGATCTGCATCTTTCCCAAAGGGTTCTGGATATTCTCAAAGCTTCTCGAAAGCCCTCCACCAGAAAGAGTTATAACTCCAAATGGAAGAGATTCAGCATTTGGTGTTCTAAGAAGCGTGTTTCTCCAGCTACTGCTGGATTGCCTACGGTTCTGGATTATATGGTCCATCTTAATGGCCTAGGCCTCAGACCAGCTACTCTCAAGGTACACTTGTCAGCTGTTTCTGCATTTCTGTCTCTGGGGAAGTTTTCCTCACTATCTTCTCATCCTGTGTTCTGTTAAAAAATTTTTAAAGGATTGCTTCACACCAATCCTCCTTTAGAGACCCTGCTCCATGCCTGGGATTTGTATGTTTGCATTGCTCAACTTATGCAACCCCCTGTTGAGCCTATGTCTTCAGCAGAGCTTAAGTACTTGACTTGGAAAACTGTGTTCTTGGTAGCCATTACCTCTGCCAGGCGTGTCAGTGAATTGCAAGCCCTGACAGTGGAACCTGATTTTATCTCCTTTCACAGGGATAAAGTGGTCCTTAGAACTAATGGAAGGTTCTTGCCCAAAGTGGTTTCAGACTTCCATTTAAACCAGTCTGTCTCTTCCTGTCTTCTTCACTGATCATTCTTCCTCAGGAGAGAGGAGGCTACACAGTTTAGATGTTAAAAGAGCCCTTAGTTACTACATAGAGCGTACCAAGGGTCACAGGTTTGACTCCTCCAGTTGTTCCTCACTTATGGAGAAGTGGGAAGGCAAACCTGCCACCAAGAGATCTATTGCCAGGTGGATTGTGTCTTGTATACAATTCTGCTATGAAAAACTGGGAAAACTCCACCGTCAGGCCTGAGGGCTCATTCCACAAGAGGTACAGTTACTTCCTGGCTGCTGCCAGGATATCCTCTTTAGAAATTTGTCACAGCCACCTGAAAACAGTCCATACCTTTACCAAGCATTACTCTCTGGATATCCAGGCTAGGAGTGATGCTCGGTTTAGCACAGCAGTACTTCAGAGCCTATTCCCAAAGTAGGTTCTGTCCCTCCTCCGTGGAGGTCCTGCTTGTGTTCAGATTATTGCAGAATACAGCACATTTCTCAAGTTGTTTGAAGAAAGATTACTCACCTTAGTAATTATGTTTCTTCTATTGGAGTCTTGCTGTATTCTGACCTCCCTCCCTGCCTCCCTCTCAGAACTTGGTTTTGGGAAGTGGGTTGGCAGGTGCAGTGTTGCACCTCAGGGGTGCTCTTTTTAGACCCTCTTCTTGTGTGGGTGTTTATTTTGTCATATTCCTGTTTGGTTTGGGTTTTGAGTTTTGGGTTTCCTGACTTGAGTCTTCTTTTGGTGGTCCAAAACTTTTTTTTGCCAGTTGGCTATTAAAAAGTTTGTTTTACAGTTTCTGCATAGAATACTATTAAGAGTGTTGCTCGTAAGAATCTGACAGCTTTCAAAGGGAAACAGACAGAGACATCAACCGAGCTAGAGCTTGGCATTCTATGCTCTGCATAGAAAGGTTAAACCTTTGTTCTCCGGGGCAGTTTAAAGGCTGGGACTAACTGCACTGGTCAGAACACAACAAGACTCCAATAGAAGAAACATAATTACTAAGGTGAGTAATTTTTTCTTGGGCCCCATTATGCATCCCACACGTTTTTGAACCCCTCCAGTCCATGCATTGTCCAGCACTTTCTTCGTTTAGCCCAGAAGAGAAAAAAAAAACAGAAAACAGAGATCGCCTTGCTTGTAACATCCAGAAGCATGCATGTAGTGCAGGTATTCCTGCTGGAATTTTAATGTCTTTACCCAAAAGATAAAACAAAGAGCACACAGGAGAGGCAAACGAGAGAACAGTTTAGAAAAAAAACATGTGAGTACAGTCAGTCCCTCCTCGCCACTTTTAAGTGTCCACGATGCTCCTGTTACCCCATTCAGCTCATCTTCTGCTTCAAGCCACAGACAAATTGCTCTGCTTTTTTCGGAGTCCCAAGATGAGAAGGTTGCCCACTCATGCTTTATTTTCAATGTGGCAAGGTATAGATGCAATGTTTTTCACCCTTCCCTGTGCCCCACATTTCAAATCATGATTAGATCCCTCCATCGGAAGCGAGTGCATAGGACAGTAGGCAGCGCCATCAAACTCGGGCGCAGAGCCCTTCTTCTAGTTATCAGCCTCCCCTTTACTCCGTTCGATCGTTGTTGCCTTGCTCTGTATATAGCCCATAATTCCTCCACTCGGTCTAACAGATCGTCTTCGCTCTACACATCCATTCCCTATCACATATTCAGTGGCACGAAAGAGTCCTGCTTCCATTAGGCCCCATTATGTATCCCACACGTTTTGAACCCCTCCAGTCTATGCATAGTCCAGCACTTTCTTCGTTCAGCCCAGAAGAAGAAAAAGAAACAAAAAACAGAGATTGCTTTGCTTGTAACACTCAAAAATATGTAAGTAGCGCAGGTGTTCCTGCTAGAACTTTAATATCTTGATCCAAAAGACAAAACGGAGAGCACACAGGAGAGACAAACGAGAGAACAGTTTAGAAGAAGAAAAAAACATGAGTACAATCAGTCCCTCCTCTCCACTTTTAAGTGTCCACAATGCTCCTGTTACCCCATTGAGCTCATCTTCTGTTTCAAGCCACGGACAAATTGCTCTGCCTTTTCGAAGTCCCAAAACGAGAAAGTCTCCCCTTCATGCTTTATTTTCAGTGTTGTAGGGTACACTAGGAAGTTATCTATTTTTAACTCTCTCAGCTGTTGCATTATTCCGTTAAACATTTTCCTTCTCTTTAGAAGGCGTGTGGAGTAGTCTTGCGATAGAAATAATCGATGCCCTTCATATATTAAACTCCCCTTCTCTATATATATGCTTTCAAAACCTCTTCCTGATCTTGCAAATTGTGGAAACGCATAATTACTTGCCTCCGGGGTTGGTCTGCAGGCGGTTGGGGCATCACTGCTTGGTGAGCTCGCTCCATCTTTAGGTGCCCTTTTGTTAATTGTAGGCCCAGTATCTCTGGCAGTATCCGAGTGCAGAAATCCAGCAGACTAGCCCCTTCTCTCCCCTCCGGTAGTCCTCTTAGATGCAGATTGAGGTGTCGGTGATAATTTTCCTGGTAGTCAAATGCCTCTTTAAACTCAGCCAGTTGTTTTTGGAGTGCCAGTACTTGCCCAGGGACTGCAGTCATCTCGTCCTCCAGCCGGGAGAGACGACCCTCCAACTCCACTATATGGTTGGCCTGTGCCGTTTGCTGCTCCTGGACTTCTTGCAGCTTTGAGTCCAGTTTCCCCTCTAACTTAATCAGTCGTGGCTCCAAAGCTGCTATCACCTGGCCCGCTAGTTCACGACCAAGCGCCATAACCTCTGCGGCCGACAGTGACACCAGGCCCACATTTTCTCCTGCCATACCAGCTGCTGTCTTCTTGGTACTTTTATTGGCAATTCGCTGACTTTTAGTCGGATTTGGCATCAGATATTCATCCATACTATTATCCAAGGTCGATAGAGAGCCAAAGTACGTATCTTTAAGGTATTTTAAAACTTATTTACTTTTATTTTGGCTAGTGAGGGAGAGCAGAAGGAAAATGTGTGTGTCTGGTTTAGTTGCTCATTAGCACCCCACAAACATTTTTTAAAGAGTCCGTGCTCTTTTGTTATTTCCGTGCGGGGTCCTGACCTCCCGTAGGACCCATTAGTTTTGAGTGGTGAAGATATTTGGGAAAATCATAATTACGGTAAGTATATAATTTCTATTTACCTTCCAGAACTTAGAGGGGTAATTAAGATTATTCTAGAGAGTGAATGCCAAGTATTCAGACTCCGCAAGCCTAGTAGCTTTAGTGCAGGCATTATGAAGGAACTGGTAATTAGGTCAGAATCGGAACCATACGATTTGTAGGTCCTCCAGGCAAGGTCATGTGCACAGTGATAAGCCAGCAACTCAGCTAAGCTCCATGGGAGGTGGGAACCTTGGACCCTAATTATTCTAAGAGGGCTGTGATGATCCCAGACGGGCATAAATTTAGAGGTGAAGAATTTGAGGGCATTGTCCATGTTGCCAACTGTTGAAATAGCTGACCAGTCAATGGCAACAAAGTCAACATGATGGTGGGACAAGTCCAAAAAATGAAAAGACTTGACCTGGATGAATTTGGGGGGAGCTTTGGGGAGTTGAATCTTGAGAAAACAGTAAACCATATGGTGACAATCCACAGTGCGATGGGAATGAAGGAAGGACCCAGTCGAAGAGGGAGTGATTTGAAGAATTGAAAAGAAAGTGACTTGGTTCAGAAATTAGCAGAGTTAAAAGGAGGGATTTAATGTGGAGACAAAATTTACGAACAGAGGGGGAGAGCCAATTTAAACTGAAATCACCTAATATCTTATGTAACTCACCAGAGGAGGCATGGGAGGAGATGGAGGTGAGTAACTCAACTACTGAAAGTGGGGCTATGCCAGGGCAGCAGTAGGCACCAGTAATAAATATAGGTACAAAGAAGGGGGGGAGAAAGTTTTGAGAAGAAGCAGCTCCTAGGCAGAAGAGAGTGAGATGGAGAGCATGGACTCAAATTGAATATTTGAGGAGAGGTAGATGGCTACATCACACCGCCTCTCTTTGCTGGATCCTGACAGTGGTGATACCGGGACTAGCAACAGAGGAATGAGGGATGTTGGAGGACAGCCAAGATTCCTAGATCTCAAGCACATCAGGTTTAAGATTTACCGTGAGTGGTTGCAACAAGTCAGTCTTGGGGAGAAGGCTGCGGATGGTGACATGGGCCATTCTCAAACTATTGGGGAGAGGAGAATATAGGGAAGGGCTAGGGTTAAGCTCAATATCTCCTGCAACTAAAAGCAACAAGGGGATGATGAACTTTAAGGAGCCTGTGAAACTCTTATGAGCAGAGGAGGGAGGAAGGGAGAGAATAGGAAGAGAAAGAGTTAGGGAGGTGGGAGTGACCTGAGGGCTTCAAGATGAAGCCAAGAAGGTGAGAGGAGACTGCTACCAGGATAACACGGAGAATGAAGTAATAAAAGAAAAGAGGATGGAGGGTTGGAGAGGGCAAAGAAGAGAGGTTAAGGGGAGTGGGGGGGAGGTGAGGGAAAACAGGAAGGGGAAGAGAGAAACTGGTAAGAACAGCATAGTAGAAATGTAAAGAGGGCAGAAGCACACTGCAGAGTACTGCAGTAGTAATAGTAAGGGGGGCAAGTTTCACTCTGAGGAGCGAAAACTGAGTGCAGTCTACCAAATGTGGGACAAAATGGATAAACCAAGGAGGGCTGGATGAGCAAATTAAAACTGGGGAGAAGTAAATTAGTTAAATCTGAGAGGAGGAAAAGAAATGTACATGCAGGGGCACAGTTTAACCCCCGGACACGCCGATTTTTCCCATTTAAACAACAAAGGAAAGTTTATAGTGTCTTAAACCCCAAATGAAATTTTGTGTTTAAGACATAAACAAGGTCTGGCTTTTACCAGAAATGCAGTTGTAGCACAACAGAATAATAGTGCATCATCACCCTGAAGACCAGTCTTTAACACTAAATTCAGTTCTGTGTTTGAGAGACCATAAACTTTCCACAAGTAATTTTTTTCCCCTTCAGTTTCATGTGAAACTGACATTTGGTATTGATAGGACTCAAATCTCAAAACATGCCAAAACTATTTGAATTACGAAAATACGAACATATGAAAAATGCCAGCAGATACAGGCCATAAGGTCTATTGAGTCTACTCAAGTGTGCAGCTTATCAGTTAATTACTCTGCAGCTAACCCCCCCTTTGTAAGTTTTAAAACTGTCCACTGACTTTAAGGTTACCACCTCCTCTGGTAAGTTGTTCCACCCAGTAACTACCCTTTCTAAGACTCTGGATATGTTGTTCATCCACACTCTTTGGCATGTCCCTTTCCCCTTTAAATCTTGCCGGAAGTCTTCAAACTGGCTCCTCCCACTCACCCGGGTGGTAAATACCTCTGCTCCGACACATGACGCCAGATCTTCCTTTCTGCTGGAAGATTCAGGTTCCCTCGTGCTACTTCTGCAGTACCGTAGGCCCTGGATTCTAATCGACTGTTTTCACCGCATTTGCTTTCTTTGAAACTGCGTGCGAGTTTAGGAATTCCGATCCGGCGCATCGCACATGGAGGACAAGTCGTCCCCTGGGTTTCACTGGTGTCCCCATGGACAGAAAATGCTGGCGCACCGATCCCCACCTCTCGCGTGTCTATTGCTTGGGTGTCGTGCATGACACCACCTCTTGCACGTCCCAGGTCATCTGCAGGAAGGGATCCGGTTTGTCCGCCCTGAGCTGACGGTTGTCCTCACAACCGATGCCTTTCTCTTATGGACTGGAGAGCCCACATGGGGGACCACAGAGCCCACGGATTCTGGACCCCCGAGGAGTCCTGATGCCACATCAACCTGCTAGAGCTCAGAGCAGTCGGACTGGCCTGTCAGCTTTAGCTCCTCAGCTCCGGGGTCAAGTGATTCAGGTCCAGACGGACAATACCACGACCGATGCAAGGAGGTGCTCCGGATCTGGACCTTCGTCAGCCGGTTGGAGGCAGAGCTCCTTGCCATCCATGTGGCAGGAGTCTCGAACTAACTGGCAGATGCAGTCAGCCGCATAGGCTAGACATCCCACAAGTGGTCTCTCCATCCAGAGGTAGCTTACAATCTGTTCTCCTGTTGGGGCAAACCGTTGGTGGACCTGTTTGCCTCCAGGGAGAACACCAAGCTGAGGCTGTACCATGCCCACCCCCCTCAGCAGGGCTTGCTGCAGGGGGATACTTTCTCGGGGCCGTGGACCCCAGGCCTCCACTACGCCTTCCCTCCATTTCCCTTGATCCACTTGTTATTCAAGGTGAGGAGGGACAAGGCAAAGGTGATCCTGGTAGCCCCAGATTGGCCCTGCCAGTTCTGGTATCCAGATCTCCTCAGCCTCAGCTGCAGGGCCCCAAAGTGGCTTTGTACACTCCCGGACCTGATATCATCGAACCAGGGGAAGGTATTCCATCTGGACCTTCAATCCCTGTACCTCACAGCCTGGTACCTGAGCGGCTAGAGTTCCAGACTCTGGGTCTTTCCAAGGATGTCTGCACTGTGGTGGAGGCATCTCGTAAGGAATCGACCAGGAAATGTTATGCCTTCAAATGGAAAAGGTTTTCCATTTGGTGTCAGGTTAAGAGTCTGGACCCCTTATCCTGCTCTGTGGCTAACATTTTAGACTACCTTTGGTCTCTCTCCAAAGGGGGTCTGCGGTCATCGACCCTTAGGGTGCACCTGGCAGCAATTTCCGCTTAACGGGCGCAGGCCGGTCAGTTGACATTGGCACAGGAGACAGTGGTCGGACGCTTTTTCAAAGGCCTGGATCACATATCCCCTCCAGTGCGTGAACCTCCACCTCCATGGGATCTTTTGCTGGTTTTGGCAGAGCTCAGGGGCAAGCCATTGGAACCCATGTACAAGTGTGAGCTCTCACACTTGTGGAAGACCACCTCCCTGGTGGCTATCACGTCAGCCAGAAGGACAGGGGCGCTCCAGGTGCTCTCGATGGACTCCCCTTATCTGGTCTTTTACAGGGACAAAGTTGTCCTGCGCCCCACCTGAAATTCCTTCCGAAGGTGGTGTCAGAATTTCACCTTAACCAGGTGTTGACTCTGGTGTTATATTACCCTTACTACACCTCGGACGCCGAGTACAGGCTCCATACCCTGGACCTTAGACACACGCTCTCCTACTACAAAGAGAGGATGGTGGAAATTCGGGAAGAGGTTCGCCAGCTGTTTGTCACCTACGCTGAAGCTGCTTCTGGCAGACCTGCAGCCAAACAGACCATTGCAAGATGGATTACATCATGCATAGGTTTGTGCTATGAGTTGGTGGGCAAGGAGCCTCCTAGTGGGATAAGAGCTCATTCTACCTGCCATACTGCTGCATCGGTGGCTGCTTCCAGGGACATCCCTATCCAGGAAATCTGTCTGGCTGCTACCTGGAAGTCGGCAAACACCTTCATTACCCATTACCACATTGACCTTGAGTCACGTCGGGATGCTGGTTTTGGGACCTCTGTTTTCCAATCTGTTTCCTAAGTAGGGGGTGTGTGCCTTGCCTCCCTGCTCCCGGAGAACTGCTAGGAGTCTGCTAAAGATTGTGGATGAACAGCATATCCATGCTCTTAGAAAAACAGGTTACTCACCTGTAACAGTAGTTCTAGGAGTGGTGTATGTTGTTTATCCACACCCACCCACCCGACCTCCACGGCTTTAGGCGAATCACCTTGCTTCCAGCGGGCTGAGATCTGGAGTCATGGGACGGAGCTGAGGTATTTACCACCTGGGTGGATGGGAGGGGCCAGCTTGAAGACTTCCGGCAAGATTTAAAGGGGAAAGGGACATGCCAAAGAGTGTGGATGCACAACATATACCACTCCTAGAACTACTGTTACAGGTGAGTAACCTGTTTTTCCATGAAGTGGTGTCTTCTCATTTCACTCTTGAACCTTGAATTTTACAGCATTGTTTTTTTATTACTACATTCTTACAAAGACGTCATCTGTCTCTACCGATTCCCTTGCTGGAAAGTCATATTCCAGTGCTTGTAACGTGGCAACCATTTTCGTAGTAACAGGTTGTGATGTCATAAACAGAGTAACTGACTTTATTGCAAGAATATAATATGCACTATGAACAGATGAAATTTAAGAAGAAAGATTGTTTAACATGTGTTCAGTAATAAAAAGGGATGGTCCTGAAATTCAAACTTGTGGGAATATTTAAGTTCTGCTGATGCCAAATGTGAGTAATTTGTTGGAAACTGGAAAATCACTATAAAAGGGCTGGCCAAGTTGGTGGGAACTCTGTGGCACCTGAGCAAAGAAGCTGTACGGAACGTTGGCTCTGCTACATTTGTTATAAGAATAACACACTTTTACTGAAGAATTTTTGTCTTACTACGCTGGGAAGGTATTTATGTGCAGAATGATGAACCTTATCAAGTGTAAGTGTCTGGAGACAGCCAGAAAGAGCCAGGCAGAGCAGTAAGTACAAGCATGAGATCGACCCAGCAGGGGGCAATGGAAAGAAAGGGCCCAGAGGAAATGCCTCAATCTCTGGGTCACAAAATAAAACAGCTACTCTCCTCTGTGGTGGTGTGCACCTAGTTAGGTTCCAGCCATCCGCACAGGTGTGGTCTATAGACCACCAGCCCAGGAGGAAGAAACAGATAGGGAGCTGATGCTAGCCATCCAAAGGATGGCAGACAAGGGTGAGGTAGTACTGGTTGGAGACTTCAATATACCAGACGTGGACTGGAGCATCCCAGCAGCAGCATCAACTAGGAGCAGATTTATCCTGGACTCCCTTCAGGGTGCCTTCCTCAAGCAACTGGTCATGGAACCAACTCGGCAGAAGGCAATACTGGACCTTGTGCTCACAAACAGGGACAGTGTGAGTGGGGGTAACAGTGGGGAGCATCTGGGTAACAGTGACCACCAGTCATTGTGGTTTGAAATCACAGAAAGAGCAGAACCAAACCACACAAAAACACGTATCCTGGATTTTAGGGGGCAGACTTTGGGAAAATGGGAGATGCTTGAAAGAGGCATTATGGAATGGGACAGGAATCAGGGATTGAGGAACAGTGGGCAGTATTTAAAATGGGGATTATAAGAACAACAGAATTATGCATTAAGCAGGTTAGCAAGAGGAAAAGAAAGAGGAGACCATTATGGTTTTCCAAAGAGGTAGCAAAGAAAGTGAAAGCCAAAAAGATTGCATTCAGGCAATACAAAAAGACACAGGCAGAAGGGGATAGGGAGAAGTACCAGGAGAAACAAAGGGAGGCAGGGAAGTCAGTAAGGGAAGCCAAAGCTCAGACAGAAGAACACATTGCAAAATCAGTGGTTAAAGGGGACAAAACCTTTTACAGGTACATAAGTGAAAAAGAAGGACAAAGGGAGGATAGTGAGACTGAAGGGGAGGATGGGAGCCACGGTGGAGGATGACAACAGTAAGCTGACATATTGAACAGGTATTTCTGCTCAGTCTTTACTAAGGAAGAGGGGGGTAATGGGTCTGAAGGGGAGACAAGGGTGAGAATGGTGCAGAAATGGACACAAGTCCTTTACACGAGAAAGGGTCCTGAAGGAACTGGAAGTAATAAGAGTTGACAAAGCAATGGGGCCAGATGGGTGCACCTAGGGTCCTTAAAGAACTAAGAGAGTGGTGGCTGAACCTCTGGCTATCCTGTTCAGCCAATCACTGGAAACAGGGGAGGTTCCCAAAGACTGGAGGACAGCAGATGTAGTCCCCTTATACAAAAGTGGGAACAAAGAGGAAGCAGGGAACTACAGACCAGTCAGCCTCACCTCGGTAGTGGGAAAGAATCATGGAAGCACTACTGAAGGAGAGATTGGTGGAACATCTGGTTGTCAATGGACCAGGACCCAAGGCAGCATGGTTTCACCAGGGGAGGTCATGTCAGACCAACCTCATTGAATTTTTGACTGGGTGACTAGGGAGGTGGATCAGGAGGGCAGTGGACATGGCCTATCTGGACTTCAGCAAGGCCTTGACACTGTGCCATATAGAAGACTATTACACAAACTGGGGAATATGGGTGTGGGCAGGACAGTAGTGTGGTGGGTAGTAACTGGCTGGTGGCAGGACACAGAGGGTGGTGGTAAATGGCTGTCACTCCACAGAGGGAAGAGTGACCAGTGGGGTTACCACAGGGATCAGTGCTGGGACCGTCCTATTCAACATCTTCATCAGTGACATTGCACAGGATCTAGAAGGCAGAATTTCACTGTTCGCTGATGACACAAAGCTCTGTAACAGAGTAGACACACCAGAGGGTGTAGACAGAATGAGAAGGACCTGCAGAAACTTGAAGAATGGTCAAGGGTTTGGCAGTTGAAATTCAATGCAAAGAAGTGCAAGATAATGCATATGGGACACAAAACCCTGGCACAATATATCAGTTGGGGGTGAGGATATAGCATGCACCAAGCAGGAAAGGGATCTTGGGGTTGTCATCTCTGATGACCTCAAGGTAGGGAAACAGTGTGACAAGGCATCAGGTAAAGCAAATAGGATGCTGGGATGTATAGGCAGGGCATCACCAGCAGGAAAAGGAGGTCATAATTCCGCCATACAAGACACTAGTGAGGCCCCACCTGGAGTACAGTGTACAGTTCTGGAGACCATACCTCGTAAGGACATAGACAGGGTAGAGAAGGTTCAGAGGAGGGCAACAAAGATTGTGCATGGGTTGCATCACAAGTCCTATGAAGACAGGTTGAAGGAACTGAACATGTACTCCCTGGAGGAGAGGAGGAGAGGGGATATGATAGAGACATACAAGTATCTTACAGGGAGGAACAGGGTGCAGGAAAACACTATTTTTAAGCGAAAAGATGTTTCAGGACTAGAGGGCATGGGATGAAGTTGGAGGGAGGACGATTCAGAGGAAACATGAGAAAGAATTTCTTCACAGAACGGGTGGTGGACAAGTGGAACACCCTGCCAGAGGAAGTGGTGGGAGCTGAAACAATCACGGGATTTAAGAATGCATGGGATAGACATAAAGGAATTCTAGAGGTCAGGGGTAAGGGGAAATAGACTTCTAGGAAAACAAACTGAACTTACAAGCTCAAATGGGCAGACTAGGTGGGCCATAGGCCCTTATCTGCCGACACTGTCTATGTATCTATGTAAAGTTGGTGTACATTGCAGCCAGTCAAGACCTTAGCATTCTTGAGATGGAGGAGGTTGGGTTCTATATCAACAATTGTAAAAGTATTTTGGCCCAGTATGCTTGGGATGCTCAGCACATAAAGGCTTGTTCAGAAATGTTAAAGAACCAATTATGCAGCACTGACATTAGGCTTCTGGGGCTTACCCAGGGGGCAGAGGGCGACCATGCTGAAAGATTGGTTGGTGGAGCAGTTTGGATTTCAGCTGTATCAGGCTGACGAACATTGTAAAAAGCTTAGAGAGTTCAGCAGTGAGGGTGGCTAGCTAAGGATACCCCCATGCTGTGATGGCTGTGATGGTCAGTGTCAGAACCGGGGACAGAGTCTTAGGCATGGCAGAGACATTGGCCACTGTTGTTGCACTGTTCTACAGTCCTGGTGTTTTCAGGTGTGTGTTATGTGACTAGACAAAGGAAAAATACACGAGTTCTATGTGTGTGCTACGAGATCTGAATGTACCGTACTCTATTATCTTTCTGTCTCATTTGAGACCTGTGCTGTATGGACCACTTTTAGTATTTACAGACCCACCAGATGAAAATGGGCTGCAAATATGGCCACGGTGAAGAAACTCGGTAGGAATCCCAGATGTCAGATTGCAAGGAGGACGACGCTGCCTGAAGTCAGTTGCAGACTCTTATCCATTTAATTTTTTCCTGCATGTGTGTATGCAAATAAGTTTAAAGGAAGTTTCCGATATAAGGTATTGGGCTTCATAGCCCAATACCTTATAGCAGGGTGAGTTCACTGCTACAAAAATTTTAATTTTAAATGTAGTAGTTTTACCAGGGGCCGGATCGTAACTGGTGCCGAACCCTTGACCAGCCGATCCCTTCCAGCTTCCTGGTGCCTCCGCGCTGCCCCAACTCAGCCCCCGCGCTCTCAGAATTTGTGATGTGTGGCTAGGGCAAGCCCCATACAAGTCTATGGGGGCTATTTTTAAAGCCGTTTTTTTAGTAATTTTAAACAGTCTTAGAAGAAAATTAAAGCAGTCACTTAACTACTAAATAGTCCTCATAGACTTGTATGGGGCTTGTCCCCGTGCTTTCCCTGGCCACATGTCACAAATTCTGAGAGCGTGGGGGTGGAGTTGGGGCGGAGTGGGAGCACCAGGAAGCTGGAAGGGATTGGCTGGCCCAGGGTTTAGCGCCTGTTTTGATCCCTTCCCGTGATAAAACTACTATGTTTAAAAATTTTGTACCAGTGAACTTTATTGGGCTATGAAGCCCAATACTTTATAGCAACCACACTGGAAATTCACTTTAAGGAGTTGTTACTGTTACAGTACACTTAAAATTTAAAATGTGCACTTTGTTATTATTTTATTTATATAAGTTTAGGAATTATAACCCTTTGAGTCAGGGACTCATTTACAAAGGCTCCACGTCATACATTGAATGAGGACAAATACAGAGTGTAATAAGGTGCAGTAACTACGTACAGAGACAGAATGGGATAATACATAAACAGAAATGACACCAAAGGTGTGTCATTATGAGTCATATATTAGTCAGAGTTAAAATTTGCAACGGATACTAAGCCCATATAGAGGAGTTTATGTGCAGTCACAGTAACAGTTGGATATAATATGGGTACGCAGCACAGGTTTAAAAGGCTCCAACCTGGGAATAGAGAGGGCAGTGTCAGGGAAGGAGTTCATCCAGAGTGGAGCCCTGTAGCAAAAGGACCTGTGGCTGGCGGTGGTCCTCGCAAAAGGGATGCGAAAGGTAGTGGTGTTTGAGCGTCTTGTGGCCTGCATCGGTGAGCACATTTGTAGGAGTGAGAAACAGCCGGGGGGGCTAACCCTAGTTGTATTTATTTTTTTGGGGCCAATAAGCAGGTCTGATAGAGTAGGCGCCCCTGAAAGTTTAGCCATGATGACCGTTGGTAGAGTTCACAGGTATGTGTGAGGCGATCACAGCCTGTGGCTAGCCGGCATGCTTTAAGAGAACGCTTAATGCTGGACAGGGCAGTGTCTGAAGTGGCGCCATATATGACAATGCCATAGTCTACCAGGGAAAGGGTGGCGCTAGAGATGGCTAAATGGAGGGCATCAGAAGGGAGATAAGGTCTATATTTGTACAGTAGACCGACTCTAATGTTTATAGCAGAGCAAGTTGATGCTATATGCTCACGGAAAGTAAGGGCTGAGTCAAGGGTGACCCCCTAGATATTTAAAACTGGCAACTGTTTCCAGCATGGGGCCCTGGTGGGGCTCTCAGGGACGTGGGCGCCCGCGTCCTTTATGCACGCTTTTGAGGTCGGACGCCCGACTTTTTCCGCGAGAGTCCCCGAGACTCTCAGCAACCAAGCCCTGGGAGTCACTTTAGGACATTTTTTTTTTTTTTTTATGTTACAGAGGGGGAGTTATAACAAATTAGGGCCACTGCTCAACTAAACATAATTTGTTTGGATATACCCTCTGAAACCTAAAATAATGTAGATTAAAATGCCCCAACAGAAACTAATGGAGCTTTCTGCAGAATACTACAGTAAAAGCTGTGCTGGCGCAGGGGGCCGGCTCCCATGTATTTTGAATGGGGACCCCTAGAAATTTTACGAGGACTCCAACTTTTTGGTTGTGGACCCCTTTTTTTTTTTTTTCCCATGGACAGTCGTCCTGGACTCCCAAACAAAAATATCCTACTGAGAGGCCTGCCTGGGAATTTAGCATAAAGAGTTTGATCGTGTTGTGCTTATGTTGAGGGTGGGCGAATAGCATGACCTTTGTTTGTTTGTTTGTTTTTTTTGTAGCTGAGGACAAGTTCGTGGGAGGTGAACCATGATTCTGTTTCTGTGAAGGAGGCCTGCAAGGCTTGTTGGAGCTTGGTAGGGTCAGGGTGCCGGCTGAAACTCACAGCGTCATCTGCATAAAGGAGCAGGCATTCAGTGGAGGTCAAAGGGAGGGAGGGAGTTTAAGTATAGGGAGAAGAGGAGCGGGCCAAGGATGGGCCCTTGTTGGAACACCACATCAGACTGGAAGGCTAGTAGAAAGGTTGCTATTTATTTTCACTTGGTGGGTACGGCTGTGGAGATAGTTGGAGAACCAGTCAGCAGTCTCTTGGGAAACACCAACAGAGAGGAAGGAGTTTATCAGCATACTGTGATTGACAGTATGAAAAGCCTTGGTAAGATCAATGTAGACAGATCCAGCCAGGGCTCCCTGGTCAAGGGCTTCATGGATAAAGGAGGTAAACTCAAGCAGGGCAGTAGTTGTGTTGTGCCCTTTTCTGAAACCATGCTGCTGCTGGCACAGTAGAAGGTGCGAGTCTAAACAGTCAGTAAGTTGATCTGCAGCAGTTTTTTCCTGGGCTTTTGAAAGGGGAAGGAGTATAGCGATGGGCCTATAATTACTACTACTACTAGAGGTACAGTCACCATTTTTATGAACTGGAGTGATGACCGCCCTTTTCCATAGGGTAGGGAACTGCCCAAGGCATAGGGACGTGTTTAGTATTTTTGTTAGGGGTGTTAGGACTGCATCAGGGGTTATCGAGGGCAGTTTTGCATCAAGAGAGTCACCACTCTGCCTTGTCTTACCAAGGAACTTGGTGAGATATGGGCGAGGGACACAGGGGAGATCATTTTAAAGTAAAAGGGTGGAACACTGGGGAGTGGCGGAAACTGACCAGTATATGCAGTAAAGAAGTCGGGAGGGAGGATAGAGCTTAGGTCAGAGAAAGACTCATTGAAGGCATTAGCTATCTCACTAGGGTCTTGGGTGGAAATGCCATCTATGACTATCATGGTTGGAGGAGGGGAGGGAGACTTGCCACTTAGTTTCTTCATATTTTCCCAGAACCTCTTCCCATCTCCCCAGGTGGCAGTAAGGTTGGACTGATAGAAAGCTGCCTTTGCCTTGCGGATAGCACAGGTGCATGAGTTACGGGCAGCACGATACAGCTGGCGATCCGAAGGGTGAGCAGACTCAAGGGCACGGTGCCATAGGTTATCACAGGCCTTCATTTGGTCAAGCAAGGACCAATTTGCCTAAGAGGAGGATTTAGTTTTTTCTATTCGCTTAACAAAGGGGGGCAAAGATGTCGCAGGTGGCTTGGAAGGAGCTAATGAAGAAGGACAGGGCGGCATCCACTGACAACTGGTGATCTAGTGGGGACCAGTCGAGGTTAAGAAGATGGCTTCGGAGATGTGCCAGGGACCCCTTTTTTTTTTTTTTTTTAGCTGGCTATACAAGGAGATCCTCGGGCGGTGGGGGCTTCCAGCTATTTGACCAGTGGCAACTAACGGGAGTGATCGCTGTGAGTCTGGGAGGACCTAGACATCCTGTAAGCACTCGGGATGGTTCATGAAGATGAGATCAGTGAGGGAACTAGTGCCCCAGCGTTGGTCTAATCTAGTAGGGCTTAGGACCATTTGTAAGAGATTTAGCATCCCTGAGGATGTGTGAGGGGAAGCCAGTTACTGTTGAAGTCTCCTAGGGCAATGATTTCTGATTTATTTTGTAGTTGGGCAATGATATTAAGGATGGAGGAGAAAGCCTCCTTTTGGTTGTGAGGGGGTGTGTAGATTGACATCAGGTAGAAAGATTTACCTGATTTGCCAACTGCTATCTTAAGGGTGAGGGACTGGGCTCCTGCCATGGGGTTCAAGTAGCAATTTTAATACCTTGTAGGTGATCCCGAAGGTACAGCGCGCACCCACCACCCCGCCTATCCAACCTGTCCGATCTGAAGAATGCATAGCCTGGTATGTGTAAACAACCCAGTCTGGGGTGCTTAGAGATGGCCATGTCTCAGATACAGCTAGTACATCAGGGTTTTGGAGGCAGACCCATGCTTGAAGTGAGGAGAGATTCTTTTGGAGGCTACATATATTAATGGCGGCCAGTCGTAAAACTTTGAATTGCGTTGACAGGCAAGGGGTAGCAGGGCCAGGGTTGGGGGTGAATATTACCCATAAGTAGCAGTAGGATAATGGAGATTCTGCATAGGGCACTTTTGAGGGTCAGCTTATGATTAAGCAGTGTCGGGCCTGCATGTTGAGGTAGCCTGTTGACAGAATGAGAGCAGGCGAAACACAGTATTTCCTGGCTGTAAAGAAATGGGGTAACTGCGGCTGCTGGGGGCAGATGGCTAGGAGCAAGTAGGAGGTAGGGTGGGTAGAACGTGGTTACTGAAGGAGGAGTAATCACAGAGGGGGTGTTTGTGGGGCAGAAGGGGTAGTGTGGGGTTAAGCAGGGAAAGGGCAGGGGGTAGTACACTGAGGGGGAGAGTTATGGAGAGGAGAATAAGCAATGTTGTCATTCTGAGAGAGAGAGAGAGAGAGAGAATAGTAATGTTGCTTAGCAATATGTGGGATGATAATTTAGTGCAGGACATAAGTTTTACATGCTATGATTACAGAGGGACAATGGGCTTATTGTTGCTGAGAGGGGAGAGGAGATATAAGGCTAGTAGAAATAAGTGGGGGATTATGGACATTCTACGTTTCACACACCAGTCTGTGTGAAAGGATGATTTTGGCAGAAATAGCAGCCACTAGTGGCAGGTGCTGATTGCCTGCAAATGGTAAAGTTGCCTGATTGGTTTTTACAAGTCACGTGGGCCCCACAAGTCGACCAAGGGCGGTGGTGGTGGGGCAGCTGACGCATAGCATCAGCGGAGGCTCCTACTCCCAAGTTTGGAGAAAACTTCAGGTCTCTGTTTCAGCAGTGCTGCACACTTGGAAGGCTGTTTGAGAGGTGCACGTTACCTGGCAAAATGCTGCATGAGAAGCAGAAGAGTGGTAAGCACCTCTGACTTAATTAGTTTTGGATATAATTGGTCCGGAATATTCTCTCTTTAGAACATCTAGTGCTTACTAGTGGAAACTTAAATTATTTTGTCTCCACCACTTCTGCTTGCTAGTACTGAAGTTGATGCTGCAACTGTCTGTCGAAGGATAACTTTGGTTTAAAGTTTAAATGTGCCTTTATATAAATCTAGTGTAGTTGAGCTCGTAAACTGTCATACTGAACTTTTCCATTAAGACTACTATATACATGGATTTTTCATCCTTGAGATGGTTCCTCTTGCCCAAATTGGGCTGACTATTGCACTTTCAACAAAATGGAACTTAAATAATATGATTTGCCATGTGCTCTTGGGCCAAAGTTTCACAGCAATTGTATTTGATATCGACTATGAGTGTTGGAGATGCTTCCTTATCAATGCCAGCAGTCTAGTTAAGAAGCTTGACAAATCAGAATATATTTTGCTTTCGAAATCAATCCATCTCTGTGTTATAACAGAAACTTGGTGGGAGCATAATGATGATTGGAGCAAATGCATCCAGGGCTATACTACACATAGTATTGAAAGGCAAACCAGGAAAGGGGGGGTGGAGTGGCGGTATTCATATCTGACACCATAGCTTCAGAACAATTAAACGTTGAAACAAATGAACGTGAACAGATATGGATTAAGCTTC
Organism: Neoceratodus forsteri; assembly: GCA_016271365.2. Taxonomy (NCBI): domain Eukaryota; kingdom Metazoa; phylum Chordata; order Ceratodontiformes; family Ceratodontidae; genus Neoceratodus; species Neoceratodus forsteri. The sequence continues at coordinate 85,558,304 of JADMNL010000036.1, read as the reverse complement.
AACCATCTGATATGGCTAAGATCATACTAGGTGCCATATATAGGCCTCCGTCACAAACTAGAGAAGAAGATATCGAACTATGTAATCAGATAGGTAGCCTCGATCTTGCAGGCAGAACAATCCTATTAGGTGACTTTAATCTACTGGGAATTAACTGGCATGAGCACATAAATGTAGAACAACTACTGAAGGGGAATTTCTTGCATCATTTGACTCTGCAGGACTAGAGTAGAGTATTATGTTTTACAACCTACCAGGGGAACAAACCTCCTTGACCTGGTGTTAAGTAACACGGGGCATGATGTGCAGGACTGTATGATAGCTGCTCCCCTAGGAAGCAGTGATCATGCGATGGTTGAATTTAAAATACTGGAGTCCTGTGGGCCACTACGTGGAGCCACTTTAATCCAGATTTATGGAAAAGCAAAGTTTGAACAAATGAGTAGAAATGTGCAACTGGGATTGGCAGGCTGAATTCATGGAAAAATTTGTAGCGGCAATGTGGAGCATACTTATCAATAAGACCAATGTTTGGTCACGAAGCATGTTCCAGCAAAACAAAAATATAATACATCTGGCAAAGTCCCGTCATGGATGGCCCCTAGAATCAAGAATCTTACCAACAAAAAGAAGAGGGCTTATAACGTGGTCAGAAACAGCAGGGAAAATAATGCATGGACTAAATATAAACATTTGCTACAGGAAACAAAACGAGCTATAAAGAAAGCAAAGAAGACTATGAAATAAGCCTAGTGTTTAAAGGGAAACCGTGGCAAAAGCGCAGCTTTACCCAGGCACTACAAACACTCCTGATTAGTGCTTTTGGACAGTACTTTTTTTTTTTTAATTCCTCAAATTGTTTTTTAGTGATTTAAACAGTGGCCTGCAGCTTTCACTTTCTGTTGCTGGCAGCTGCCATTTCATGAGTAGCAGACAGCTTTCTGAGCTCACGTTATGCTAATATGACCTGCCAACCAATAGCAGAGGTCAAACAGGCATATTAGCATACAGTGAGCTCAGGAAGCTCACTGCTGGTCATGAAATGGCTGCTGCCAGCAACAGAAAGTGGAAGTTGTTGGTAGCTGTTCTAAATAATTTAAAAAAGTTGTTACTGTCTGAAAGCACTAATTGAGTGTTTCTGTAGTATCTGAGGAAAGCTGTGTCTTTTCAATTGTTTTCCTTTAAAGTCAATCAGAAATCCTTTTAAGTACATAAAATAATAAGAAGGGAGGTGCTGGCAAGGTTGGACCATTGATTGACCAAAACCCGTGGAAGTGGTCTTTGATATTGCTACAATAGCAGAATTACAAAACCAATATTTTGCATCGGTTTACAATAATAATACACAGCAGACCAAATCCCATAGAGATAATACTAATGCTGCCTCGCTAATCTTGGAGGTCGAGGAGATCAGAGATAGATTCAAAATGCAAGATGCCAACAAGGACCGGGGGCCCAGATGGGGTACACCCCAGGCTTGTGAGAGAATTGGCCAGTGAACTGTCAGAGCCTGTGACCCATATTTTCCAAAAATCTTAGATGAGGGGGTAGTGGTTGACTCGTGGAGAAATGCCAATGTTACTCCAATCTTCAAATAGGGCAGCAGGAAGTAGGCTAGGAATTACCGACCACAGAGTCTCACCTCAGTGTTGGGAAAGATTCTTGAGGGAATAATAAAAGAATATATTGAAAAATGTATAGTAGTAACAGGTAGGATTGACATCACACAACATGGATTCACAAAGGGACAAATTTAATTGAGCTGTATGGTAAGGTTAGTCGAGCGCTGGAGTTGGGAGAGTCTGTGGATGTGGTGTGTTTAGACTTTACTAAAGCTTTTGATAAAGTGCCTCATGGTGAGTTGTTAGATACTTTGATAAATCTGAACATCCCTGACACAATAACCAGATGAATTGCTTCTTGGCTGACAAAAAGGAGGCAGAGGGTGATAAGAGGAGTGAGCTCAAACTGGATTGAAGTGACTAGTGGAGCAAGGCGAGTCCGTCGACTCTGACCCAATCTGACTAATTAGAAAAACAAATGGATTCCAGGATGCCATTTTGTAAATTAGGTTATTATTGGGTCAACCATCGGCACCAAAATTTATTCAACGTGAAAAGAATGGATGAACACCGCTGTAAATATTGTTTTTTAGTATATTTCTTTATTCTCTTCTCACAGAATAAAATGGGGCAACAGTTTCATGGTAAAATCCACTTCATCAGGCCCATGCTGTGTTGTTTATCTAAAATCACATAAAATCTTTTCTTTGTATATCCTTTGTGATTTTAGATAAACAACCTGTATCAAACAATCAGTTTAACAAAACTGTTACCCCATATTCTGTGAGAAAATAAAGCATATATTAAAATTAATATTTACAGTGGTGTTCATCCATTCTTTCACATTGAACAATCTAATTCTTAAAAATTAATACAAAAGGTAAACAGAAGTAGAATGAACAAAGGATAAAAACAATTGATCATTTCTCTAACCTGTTTCAGTATTATGGCACTTAGCTTGTTGGGGAACGGCTATCTGGACTGCTAAAAGTCACCAAAATGCACCATTTGACTTCAGTTTTTCAAAATTTTCCCGGTGGGGCATGCCCCCAGATCCCACCTAGAGCGGTTGAGATTTTGTGCCCCTCCAGGATTTCTGACTGCATGATGCCCCTGGTTTTAATCCATAGTCGCTAATCCGCAAAGTGTAAATAAAGCCCCGGCTCCGGTATGTAGTTAAGCCCTGGACCTACGATGCTGTGTTTTTGAAGGGCATTTTAGAAGGACCTATTTATGAGTCCTTTAAAGAAAAGAATGGATCTGAATCAAACTACCAGCTGCATCCGGCCCGGTGATGCTGAGGGCTGAGGTGCTGGTCGCTGCACCTTGTGCCACACCGGCGACCCTTGTTTGGGAATGAGTGCAGGTCATTGGGGGTTGGCAGGGAGGGGATGGATCGAGTGTCCGATGGACTGCTCTCCATACCAGGGGAGGGGGCAAGATACGGTTTGCCCTCGTCTGACCCCTGGCAGAGGCTGGGGGTTGACGTAGCACTGCCGCAAGCAAGGGGTGCAGAAGCTTGGAGCTTGGTGGGGATGCGTGTGTGCCTGCTGCTGGCATCATTGTACACTGAACGCCGCAAGGGGAGAAAATCTAGGAGGTAAAAGACCCCGGTGGCTTGTCATGGCGGCTTGATGGCTGTCCCTCCGATGCTGATCCTTCGGAGGTAACACCTTGACCTAACTCTGTCCTGGGGGTAAGCCATGGGAGGTGCAGTGGGTGAGGGCCTGAAGGAGGATAAGCACGGGGATGGCAGACGGATGAAGAGCCGACCAGGGCCAGGGAGGAGAGAAAAGAGATGATAAAAAAAACAAAAAAAAAAAAACTACCAGCTGCATAAACGGTCTCTACAGAATGTGAAGAATCACAAAATGTGTTTTTTAAACTACAGACACTTTGAGGCCGGGGGGTGACAGTGTCCCTTTAATCAGGTAGTGACACTAGGACAAGCCCTTTTTCAGATCGGACCTGAAACAGCAATAACATGGAACATTAACAGTAAATGCAGACATATAAAACCATGTGTAGCAAAATACAAAGACTAAAAACATTTACATTCATTCAAAGATTGTAACCAAAGTTTCAACTTGATTTTAAAACAACTGAAAGAAGAGGCACTTCTCAAGTCTTCTGGCAAACTATTCCATAAGGGGGAAGCTGACGCTGAAAAAGCCAGAGAGCCTGCTTTGGTTGTAGAAGGTATAGCTGAAAGGAGAATTCCCTTGAAAGATCTTAAATACAAATTGGTATTGCGAACATATAATAAATTACTTAGTGGATGCAAATCTGAACGAAACAAAGATTTGAAAACCAGACAACAAAAGTAATAAATCTAGCAATGGGTGATAACCAGCCAAGGGAAGAGTAAAGCAAACAGCGGTGAACATACCCTCATCAGTTTTAATATTGTTTATGGTTCTTCCATAAGTTGCCTCATGATTTCTGGTTTGTTAATGTAGGACCATGTTTATAGAAACATAAAAGGATCTGCATCTTTCAGGTTAAATTAATTTTGTAGCTGTCTGAAGGGTTTTAGCGTACCGCCTGAGAGGAATCACAATACATACCCCAGGCCCCGACTCATCTTTTAAATACATTGTCGGTCTTCACTGTTGCAAAGTGCAGACTTTTCCAGATGGGCACCCAATGCAGCTGTACATTCTCATTCCCAACTTTTTTTTGACATTTAACTATTGTCTGTAGGTACTTCTGGTCCATACGTTTTTGTGCAGTGCTAGCACGTTCAGTGCTTTGGTTTCCCATACCATTTCTTCTGGATAAACTCTTCTAATTACCCTTTTCTTCCATTAATTTCCATGCTGTTTCTTTAGAACTAGTTAGCATTTCGGTCAAGGGGACCATCTGGGCATAATATTCTCTAAAGTTGTGTAGCCAGTATCCCCTGCATCTTTGTGCCTCACAAGCACCTCCTATTTAATCCTCCGTCTCCGTTCTTGCCATATAAATTTCTTAAGGACCTTTCAGTTATTTCTGGTCCACTTTCATCATAGGGATAGGCACAGAAATATAGAAACGCAAGACAGTGATGGCAGAAAAGACCAAAGGTCTATTTAGTCTGCCCTGGGACCTATTGTCCATACAGGGTTTTATTCCTCCTGGTCCCCCCCGCTCCCCTCCCTGCTGCTACTGACCTGAGCAACCACCTGATCCTTCACTCTGTCTCAGCCATGCTTGAAACTGCTGGTCTTGCCACCCACCTCCACCGGCAGACTGTTCCACAGCTTCTCCACCCTTTCCATAAAACAGAACTTCCTCACGAGGGGGCTTAACCCAGTGGCTGTGATGATTTCAGTCTTTGCTGTGTTCATTTTGAACCCTGAAATGTTCCCGTAAGTCTTAATAAGTTGCAAGAAACATAGAAGCGGACGGCAGATAAGGACCGCAAGGCCCATCCAGTCTGCCCATTTCTTTTTCTACCTTATAAATGTGCCATCGGCCTTTGCTCTGTCAGTGGCCTATCTATTCATACTCATCTGTATTGCTCCCTTATGCCTATCCCATGCCTGTTTGAAGACCTGCACTGTATTCCTATCCACCACTTCCTGAGGTAGGTCGTTCCATGCATCCACCACCCTTTCTGTGAAAAAGAACTTCCTCACATTACCCCTTAATCAGCCTCCCTTTAATCTCATGCTGTGTCCTCTTGTCCTGCTATTTTTCTTATATTGAAACGTTAGACTTTCCCCTTGTTAATGTCCTTAAAGTAAATTTCCAAGATCACTAGGTGCCAAAACAGCTCGTGTGGTGATGTTCCTTGTGCTTTCCGATTGCACAATATATATTTTATATGGCAATCGGATAGCTGGTAATGTAGTAATATAATGAAATCCTCTCACTTCATGTTTAATTTTTCTGACTTTGTTGACAGACGCGAGAAGCTTACTGCAATGCTTTGTGGGTCTCTTTCTTTGTCATAGCAGGGACTGCACATCTGCAGTGCACTTGAAAGTTTCAGTGTCTGGAGCAGCTGTGCGATCACAGATCTGTGTACTGTGCTCATCTGCTGCCACAAGAGCACTTCTACCCAGTCAGTGTTGGCAGCATTCTCGTTTAGATGCAGGAATCGGCGGCGGTTTTCTGTTAATTTTTTGGCTTCGCACAGGCTACAGGAATGGTATGAGCGTTGCTAACAGTGCAGGACTAGCATCGGGAGGGGGGCAATGGTCTTATGCGACTGTGGGCATTGGATCACTTTTCTCTTTATTTATTTATTTTTTTAATACTGTACATTTTCCCTTTGTGCAGTGAGAAATGCATCTTCTGGTCAGTTTACAAGATTTCTGTAGGGCTCAGCATTCCCAGGTCACCCTTGGTATACAGCAGCACTAGAAATCATCGCGTGCATGTGTCTGTCCTGAATAACAGAAGCCTGTTACTATTGCTGTTTTCACACTTGCTGACTGTTTTGTTTTTACATGAGAGTTTGCACACTATAAATTTACTGCTCACCTGTCTCATTATATCGTAGGGTGCATTGTTGTTTCTGGTTGTGGATACCACCAGTTTTTATTGTATTATGCCTTTCTGTGATAAAACAACAGCCCTGATGCTTATTGGAATACCTCCAGTCAGTTATTGAGGTGCTTTATTATGATATAGTGCAGCACAGCACTGTTTGTGTTTGGAATTTGACGAGTCCGTTATTGGGGAGGTGTGCCGTGTTATCAGCGGTATATTAGTTCACATTGTTGCACTGAAGGGGCAGGTATATAGCAGCACAGGTATATGGCTCCTAGCTTACCCTTCCTATTACCTGCCTTATACAGACTGCTCGCCAGAGGTCACATGTAACCCCTGAATAAACTACATGCAAAGTACTACCAATTGCTTACATGTCATGATGATAACCATGCCTGTACCCATGCCTGCATCCACTGCTTTTCTTTTACCGTGCCTGTAAGCCATGCCTGTATCCACTACTTGTCTTTACTGTAACCACCTCGTGCTGTAACTCACAATGCCTCAAATGTTCCTTATGTCCTTGTTCATTCTTACAACTTGTATTGTTATCCCGGGTCGCCCCTGAAAAAGGGACCTTCGGGGCTCAGTGGCCTACCCGGTCACCAAAATTTAATAAATAAATAATTTGGCAGTGTTTAATTCACTGCCTGGCACCGTGGTACGGTACCACTAATAACCAGAGTCGACCTGTTACTTTACTTTGTGGTTGGCATTGATGGAGGTTTTTTATATATATAACTGAAAAAAGTCAAGTGAGGAACGTTTGCTACCCTGAAACAGCAGTTAGTTTGTATGTTGTTTCTATGTTTTGATACCAACCATTACCATAATCACATTTTTGTAACTTTTACGAACCGGTACACTTGTTGGCCTGTGGCAGTTTGTTCAGCCACACCACTGCCAGATTCATCTTTGATCCCTGTAAGAAGAGGTCACACTATTATAGTGTTCATACTATTTTAACTGTTAAACATCCCGTTTCTATACTGTATATGTGTATTCTAATTTTTGTGGTGGTAGGTACAGTAAAACAGTATACAGGTGCATAAACAGTTTATTGCAAAAAGCAATGTACCTGATTACAGTCAAAAGACCATACAAATACCACCACTGCTGAGCCAGAGAAGTAAATCTGAGTTTTGTGTAGTCCCCCTCCCTTGCAGTCCACTGGTACTCCCCTCTGGCTCAGTCACAAGTAAATGCCAGTTACATGTATTTTTCATCCCTGGTAGTCCAGTTAGTACCTCACTCCCACCCAGTCCTGGAGTAAATGCTGGTTTTGTGTAATTTTAATCTATTGTACGAAAGTGGTGCCCCCCGCCTGATTCTGAAGTAAATTCTGGTAGTCTAGTAATAATACCCCCTAACCAATCCTCATTAAATCATTCTCAGTCCCTCACCCACTCCTAGGCCCACACACAGCATCCATCACCCTCTGTCTGCCCTTGACTCACCCATCAATCATTGCAAGTGTGGCCAGAATTTGTGCAGAGATGGCGACACATGTGGACCCTTCACCCACAACCTCAGCCAGCCAACGTGGTGATTAACAGTGAGTGAACATGCATACACTGTGGCAACAATAGTTTCTGCAGTACATGCGTGCTCCCTCACTGTCATTCAAATGGTGACTGTCCAATGGGGTGAGCAGAGCGACTGCACCAGTCACCGTCTGGGGACCTGCTGGCAGATTGCCACTCTTCGAATAAGAAAATTCAGATGACTGACAGGTGGGTGGGGCGGTGGGTGCTTTTTGGGTGGTCTGGAGGGGTAGACTTTGACAGGGATTGGATGGGGTTTACCACTACATTGTCAAGGACCAGAGGATACCACTATACTGCGAGAGAGATAGAATTTTAATTAAAGGCACTTGGGTGGGGAGCACCACTAAACTGCCAGGGACAAGATTTTAGTCATGGCACTGTACTGAAATGGATGGGTACCATTAGACTGACAGACAGGATTTTATTTGAGGCATTATACTTATTGCGATCCAGTGTGGGGGCACTAGATAGCCGGGGACAGGATTTTATTGTGTTGCACTATATCAATGGGGACCAGGTGTGTGCAGATGGGTGTTGCTAGCATCAGTGCTGTTTGGTGGGCATGGGTTTGCACACTATTGTGCATGTTTCAGGACAAATTTGTTATGTATAAGGCTTGTACCCACTGTAAGTCCCAGCATGGCCTAGTTTCCACAGTAAGCCTTCGGCATGCTAGTAAACCTCTCCAGATTCTCCTGTTGCCAGCCAGTAGCCCCCTACAGTCAGTAACCCAACACCAGTAATTTTCCCATAATACCCAGCACTACAGCCTCTGGATATCCCCTTAGTATCTCCCCAGTCTCACTCCAGTAGCAGCATTAACTCCCAGGAAATTCACCATGCTGCCAGAACATCAGCACAGCAGGCAGTCCCCTGTGCAGCCCAAGCTTAGGGCTACATTTTAAAGGCAGACTGTTTTCCCCTCAACAACTGCTGTGTAAGATCATGACAGCTGTCATTGCTGTTTAAAAAGAACCATGCAGCACTGCATCATATGATACATCAGTAGTGTGTTCCGTGTAGTTCGTTGCAATGTATTTGCAATGTAGTTTGCCCCGGATAAGCAAGTTTGTGGATAACAAGCCCAAAAAGCCATTGGGCTAAACAAAGCATAGCCCCCCCATAAATACAGCCCACGCTGCCGAACACATTGCAACAAATTACATGGAACACAAGCACGGGAACAAAGGTGACCATGCTTGGAGGAAATGTGGCATCAATAATGGCTCTGCACTGTGTAAATATATGTGCACTCTTCAACAAACTACCATGCTGCTGCGACTGATATGAGAGACGGAAACCAACCCCGAGCCAATGCCAGCAGCTGGATGGCATTGTGACATGGCCACACTGCTAGTGGTACAACAGTGATTTTTTTTTTTTTTTTAATTAAAATAGCAAGTTACGGGTACCATTCCGTGTGTCTCGGCCGTCCTTCGGTCCCATATGCCCAAGGATCTTCACTGCTGGCATTGGAGTTTCCCAAAGCGCCAACATGGGAGCGGCTACCCTCCAAGGAGTCAGACAAATACGGGTCATCTTGGAAGGGATCAAGTCCTGCGATGCAGACATTAATATCGAAAAAATCTCTGGCGTTCGGCCAGAGAGGAGTCTGAATCGTATTCTTCACTGGACTGGTTGTTGGTTTGATATCTGCGCTTAGCCATACTTGCTGACTGCTACGATCCCTAGTAACATGTCATGAGGCAATGTGCCAAGACAACGCATGCGGAGGAAAGACGAATGAACAAAAAAAATTAAGCCATTTGGCCACTTCCGGGATTGCGGCAACAAAAACCGTGAAAAAGCACACTTTCATTAAATTTTATACGTCAGATTACATGCAGATTCTTGATGCTGTGTATGCAAGACAGCATACACTGCATAGTGCCTAGGAATCTTAGACGATTCCTTTAAGGTGTTTGAATGTTTCGATCATATCGCCTCTCTCCCTCCTTTGCTCTAGGGTATACATATTGAGCTCCGTTAATCTGTCCTCATATGTTTCCCATTTTCAGTTGCGGGTTTCCTTAAATATATAGCCATATCATATATCATACGAATATATGATTTTCAACCCCCCTGCAGTGACTCATTGAATCTCACACTTACTTTTGTGGCCGCTGTCAGTGGTTCCATACTTACAGCAAAGGGGGGGACAGCGAGCACCCTTGCTGTGTCCCCTCCTGATATTAAAATGCCCTGATATTGTGCCATTTGCTGTCACTTTCAATGTTGGTTTTGTTTTATGCCAAGGATTTCAAGAATAATTGGCAAAAGCCCATTGATTCCACTGTAGTTTGTAAAGAGGTCCATTTGAGCCTGTCTGAGGCTTTTTATGTGTCAATGCACAATGCTGTTTGTACCTCCCTTGCTTTTCCCCTTCTTATAGAATGTTGGGTATCCTCCTGGTGCAGTCACTTAACTGTCTGCCTGGTATGTACCATGTCTGATCAGAGTCTATTCTTTTGTTACTGCCTTCTGCAGATAGATTGCTAGTATTTTTATGTCCTGAATTAAAAATGATATGGGCCTATAGGATTCACAGTGCCCCTGTTTTTTCCTTTTGAATAAATGTACTTTATTGAGATTTAAAAAAAAAAAAAGGGCAAAGGTAATCCACAATACAGAACAGTATGGCCAGGTACAAAATGATGGAAATGCAGGTCAGTATATGGAAGCAATACATAACGTACGACACCTCTCCCACCCCTCCTGCTCAGTCAGGGGGATCAGTCGTATGCTCACAAGCGTAGCCAGAAATGAAAGGGTTGTGCCAGTGCTTACTAGTTGGCACCCTAACGCCTGGTGCTAGTGGCCTTGTTGGCTTGTCTAGCTAGAGCTGCTATTCCTAGTAAGTTGTGGAGCATCTCCCAGCAGGTATAGAGGGAGGCGAGCATTTTCTCCATGCAGAGTGCCTGCACGACTTCTACATGCCTCTGCTGAAAGGTAGAAGCGGTTGTATCTTTTCAGTGTTGCAGAATAATCTTTTTAATAGCCAGAGTAACTAGCATAAAGTGATATTTACGGAGGCCCATTAGGTGCTCTACAGCAAATCCCAGCAGGCATTTTTCTGGGATGAAGGTGTTTTGTAGACCAAGATGAGGGTCCAGAAAGTGGGAGACCTGGAGCCATAGATACTAGGCTATGGGGCAGTCCCATAGGATAAGTTTGACTGTGCCAGCGGTTGAGCTGCATTTAGTGCATAGAGGAGATTCAGGGACTTTTCAGGCATGCAATCTCTCTATGGTATAGTATATATCTTGGAGAATTTTGTCCTGCATCAGCCTGTAGTGGTCTATTTTAACATATTTGTGAGTGCTTAACCATATTGTCTCCCTGTTCTGGTGCTTGGCATCCCAGGAAAGGGCCTTTGCCCAGTAATTGGATAGTTTCCCATATCTGTGCTGTACCAGGTCACAAATAATCTTGTACAAACAGGAGACAGAGTGGGTCTTATTAGGCTGTTGTCAGTTTGGGTAGTGCTAGAGAGTCTAGGTCTCTAGGGGGTTGAGCATCTGTAGTGCTGGTTACGGCATGTCTGAGTTGTTGGAAAAAGAAAGCATCTTTCATGGGCAGGCAATAATGATTTTGAAGCTGTGTGAAGGTGGCCAGTTGGCAGTCGTGAAAAGTGTGTGTGTGTGTGTGTGTGTGTGTGTGTGTGTGCCAGTAGGGGCGGTTGATAGTTTTTCCACTAATGCCAAAGTTGTGGTTTTGCCATAGGGATTGTGATAGGAGTGCCATTAGTGGGGTTTTGGCAGTTCTTACGAGCTGGGTGTATATGGATAGGGAGGTTACTATGGGAGTACTTTTCAGGGCTATCGGTAGGGAAGCCCCCTGTCTTTTCTTGACTTTAGTAATACTGTTACCGCCACTTTGTTCCAGGAGTTTGGTGTAGTTCCTTCTTCTTGACATTCCCTGTACAGGGAATATAACAGTGGTTTGTGGCCTACAGGTCTTTCAAGTCCATCTTCAGTCCCGGTCCCTTGCTGGTTCGGATAGACAATGTCCGTGTCATACACAACATAAACAAGGAAGGGGGCGGGGCGCTCACTGTTACCCAAAATGCATGGCAGCAGTGGGTTACTGGGCCATGTCTCCTGGCCTTCATTTGTTGGCTGTGCTTCTCCCAGGTATCCAAATTGTCTTGGGAGACAGGCTAAGCAGGTCTCGGTCCCTGACTCGTGAATGGGAACTGCTGACATTCGTGGTAAGTGACCTCTTTGCTAGGTGAGGTTGTCCAGAATTGGACCTTTTTGCATCCCCACACAACGCGAAACTGCTGTGTTTCTGCTCACTTACTCCAGGGCACGGAGTTTCCTGGCAAGACGCGTTGTCCCTCTCCTGAAAAGGGAGGTTCCTTTTACACCTTTCCTTTAATACCTCTCATACAGAGGGTGCTGCTCGAGTTGTGGGTGGAGTATGCCACGCTTATACTGGTGATACTGGTGCCCTTTTTGCCACACCAGATCTGGTTTCCACCTCTGCAGCATAGATCAGTGGGTTCTCCTGTTTAGCTCCTTCTGTGTCTGGGTTTGCTGTCCAAGGATCTGGGGCTTCTGGTCCACCAAGACCTGCGAATATCTGCGTACATGGCTGCTAAAGACATAGCCGTTGCTCACTTAGGGGTTTCCCACGAGGTGGCTCATGTCTTACTTGCAGCTAGAAAGCTTTCTACCAGACATGCCTATTATTCGAAATAGAAGCTTTCTCCATATGGTGTGCTTCCTGTTCTGTGGATCAATTTGTGTCCCGCAAATACTGTACTGGATCACCTGCTGTCCCTGTCTGACTCCAGTCTCCAGTACTCGTCTGTTAAGGAGCATTTGGCTGCCATTTTGACTTTTCATATCCCTGTAGATGGGCGTATGGTGGCACAATTGGAAAGTGTCCCACACATTCCTTAAGGTAATCCTGCACACACATTCCCCAATTTGTAACCGGTCCTGCCTTGGGACCTACAATTTTTTTTTTTTTTTTTAAGTGATTGGTGCTCCATTTGAGCCTGCTGTGACCTGTGATGTGCCTTTCTTTTCAAGTGCTTTGTCTTGTCGCTGTCACTCTTGCTCATAGAATTTCCGGGCTTTAGGCTCTCAAGATTAAGCCTCCTGATTTGATTTTCCACAGGATACCGTTTCCATGAGGGACCAGTTCAAGGATTTTGCCTAAGGTGGTATTTGATTTCACAGTGAATTGGACCATTCATCTTCCTGTGTACTATGCCGAACATACTAACAGAAGGGGAAGCATTGCTGCATACCCTAGATGTATATAGAACACTTCATTTTTATCGATTGCACTACGTATTACAGTAAGTCCTTTCAGCTTCTTGTGTCGTTTGCCCCGGGTAAGGAGGGTGCCCCTGTGACTAAACAGTGCCTGTTCAAATGACTGGTTAACTGTATTCTGTTCTGTTACAGGAGACATGGGAAATGGCTTCTTCGTGCATTTTGTGGCCACTACAGGTGGCATGGCCACTTTTGTTGCCTGTTTTCAAAATGTTTCTGCAGCTGACCTGTGTGCTGCTGCCACATGGGATACTGTGCGTATTTTCACTAAGCATCACAGTTGAGACATTGTCTCTCACAGATATGCTGGTTTTGGCCTTGTACTGCATGGCCTGTTATGATGTTAGATCGAACATGACATCTTCCCCGGGGTACTTTGTATACAGCTTGGAAATCATTCCAAAGGTGTGACCCTGGAGGAAATTTGTTTGAAGACTTAACAGTTACTTACTGTAATAGTAGATCTTGGAGAGAATCTTTTTCATTGGGCTACAGCATGCCCACCCTCCTTCCCCCTTATTCTGACTAATGCAGTCACTGGCTGAAATATCTATTGCCTTCTTGGGGTGTCCATAAGTGCTTTATATCTAAATTTCTCTTTTCAGTGCTGTGCCTGGTCCTGGTTTGGTCTTTTGGTTCCTCCTAGCAGGATATTCTCTGAGCTTGTCCCCCGCAGGGAACTGAGGAGTAATGAGGAAGCCCACATTATAAAGGCATTGATGTTGTATGTCATCATGGGAGGACCTGGCTAGCAAACGTTTCTGATGAGATGACTTACAGTTCCAAATTTGTAGCCCAGTGGAGGAGATTTTCTCGAAGAGATGCTGTTAAGTAACTGCTCTTTGAATGCTATTAAGAGTTTAATTAGCTAAAGAGGATGCAGGCAGTACTGGTTTATATTTAACCAGTTGGTGGATTAGTGAATGGAGGAAATTTGGCCATGACATAAGGGAAATTACCATCTAGTTTCAAGACATGCCATTGGATCTTTAATGTCTACTTGTACAACCACCAGAACAGGTAAATGGCGCCTTAGTTTAATGTCTTATCCAAACAGCGCTTAAATTGGGCAATAGCTCACTGGAACTCCGTTCCTCCACCTCTTGTAAAATTATGAGTTTCTTCACCTCTGTCCTGTTTCTCACTTGAATCATATGGGAGAGTTCTCCCACCTAGACGTGACGGTTCCACCACCTACAGTTATACAGTGGAGAGTTCCACAAGCTAATCCTTTCCAGTTTATCCACTGTATCCAGAAGCCAGCACCTCATGACTGAACAGTGCCCCCTTTATACTATACTTGGACATTGGTTTGGTTACTTGTAAACAAGTGGAGATTGCTCCTTCTGCAGGAGATTGGTCTAGTTGCTTGTGAAAAAGGGGAGAATGCCCCCTGTGCAGGAGATTGCTATGCTTACTTGTGCAAAAGGGGAGAATGCCCCCTGAGCAAGAGATTGGTATAGTTACACATAAACAAGGGGCAAGAACCCCCAGTGCAGGAGGTTGGTATGGTTCTTTCTAAACAAGGGGAGAACACCAAATGCGCAGGAGATTGGTATTGTTCAAACCACATGAAGTCTTGCTGTATTCTGACTATTGCAGTTGGCCCCAGCACGCAAACTGCCCCGGAGATGAGAAGGTTAATTTTCTATGCAGAGTATAGAACGTTGAGCTCGAGCTCGGTTCAGACCTCTGTCTGCTGCACTTAGAAGAACAACCGTCACTCTTTACTCCGCCTAACTGAACGGTTGCTCAGGAGATTTCTCCTTTGCTCACAGTTCGAAAGTCAGTTAAAGTCTTCGGTTTACCGATTTATTTTTTCGTAAGTTTCGATTCAGATCTCTGTCTGTGGTACAGTAAGTACTAGGTAGTGAACTAGACATAGTAAACTTGTGGAAGTTGTAAAAATTGATTTTTCGACCGGTTCGGCTGAACTGGCTGTTTAGTGAATTACATATTCTGTCTTTGTTTCTAAATTTTAGAGTGTGGTTACCGGTCCTTATCAGTTAAAAAAAGAAAAAAAACGCATTTTCTTGTGTGTTTTTTTTTTTCCAGTACCCGTGACACGGTTAGAAACCGATAAGGGTGTCTTGCCTGGTTGCTTGCCATAAAAAGGGTAAGTTTGTGGTTAGGATGGCTACGTCTGAGAAACCCAAAAGAAAAACTGGGCCCACTGGGTTTCAACACTGCAGAGTGTGTGGGGAGGTCTTTGCTAAGGCTGATCCCCACACCACCTGTGTTTATCTGGGGTTTGACCACCTCGATTCAGACTGCCAAATCCATATAAAAAAAAAAAAAAAAAAAATGTCCCTAAGTCTACCCTGGAAAAAAGATTAGGTAGGCTTAGGGATAAGGAGGCTGTGAAGTCCGCTGACCAGGATGGCCAGCCTGGTTCGGTTCCGACCGAACCTGAGGGAGTGCTCTCTGACCAGGGTGATACTACTTCGGGCAAGAGGAGAGCCGATCCTGAGGGATTGGTTCCTTAAAAAAGACAAAAAATAGAAAAATCATCCTGTTCGGATCCAAAGACCCATTTTTCCGACTGCGAAGAGATTGCCAAAGCGATAAGGATTGTAGAATTGTTTTGCCTGGTTCTGTCTTGATCCGCGCCCGCAGGCGCCGGCTCGGCCGTTCCTCCGGTTCAAAGTTATGCCTCTGAAGATTTTTATGAACCAGATTTGGAGGGTGATGATGATGATGATGATGATGATGATGATGATGATGATGATGACGATGACGACGACAATGGTGGGGAATGTCTGGATGAGCACATTGAACTGGACATCTCCCCAGACAGGCCTTCTGGTGTTTCCCCTCCTAGGCTTTCCGAGTCCCCTTCCCACTACATGTTTTACAGGAAAGTGGCAGAAACCCTCCAGCTCCCTGTGGAGGAACAAGAGGAACCTGATTATGTGGAGATGATGGACATCCCAGAGTCCAAGAGACTGTCTATTCCCCTTCATACGTCTTTTGGGAAACTGACACAAGATTTTAAATTCCAAATTCTGTATCTCCTGTCGACAGAAGGATGGACAAAAGGTACACCTTATCTGGTTCAGGTACAGAGTACTTGTATCAACAATGCAGCCATGTTGGGGTTGTGCAGGCTGCGGCCTGTGATAAGGCAAATATACCCTTGGCTTCACACCCCCCAGATAAAGACTCTAGGAAGCTGGATGCCATGGCAAAGAAACAGTACATGGCATCCGCCTTGGGACTCGGGCAGGCTAATTATATGGCCTTTGCAGCCAGGTACCAGAAGTCCAGGTGGGACACTGTACTGGCACTGGCTAAGCAGGCCTCCGCCCAGCTAGCCAAGGAGCTGGAGGGGGTGGCTGAAGATGGGATTGAGGCATTAAAAGTACAGTTTCATGCTGCTGTGGACTCCATTGATGTGTCATCAAGAGTCATGGCTACATCTGTGGCTCTTTAGAGAATGGCTTGGCTCAGAGGTACTAGTCTCTCACATGACACCCAGGCTAAGGCCATGGATTTCCCTATGGTGGGTAATTCTCTATTTGGGGAGCAGACAGAGAATTACATGAAAAAGATGGATGAGTATAGGACCACCTATAGGAGTGCACAGGCCAAGGAAAGGCAGACAACTCCTCAAAGGCAGCAAGCTAGGGACAGGGGCAGGCCTTTTCATAGGTCTTTCTACCAAGCACAGGCCTCTTCTCCTTTTCCTCAGAGGGGGTTCTTCAGAGAGGCAGAAGGGGGATGAGCAGGGCTGCATCCACCCCTCAACCTAGGGCTCCTGCCAAGCAGACACCCTGATGTGTCAGCCGGGGTCGACTCCCCCATTCCTGTAGGAGGCAGGCTGGCTTACTTCATCCAGGACTGGATGTCTTTTACCTCAGACAAGTGGATCCTGGAGGTGGTAAGCCAGGGGCTGGTTCTCAGCTTCAAGAAATTTCCAAAACTGAGAGCCAAGTCTTTTCCACCTGCAAGCATCTCCGAAACCATTGCCTTAGAGGTAGAGGTTTCATCTCAACTGGCTCTAAAGGCTATAGAGAGAGTTCCTACATTGCACAGGGGCAAAGGTCTGTACTCCAGGTACTTCCTTACCCCATAAAAGACGGGGGAGTGGTGACCCATCCTAGACTTAAGATAACTGAACAAACATCTTTTAAAACTAAAATTCAAAATGGTGACTCTGGGAATAATCCTTCCCTCTCTAAGGCCAGGGAACTGGCTAGCCTCCCTGGACTTAAAAGATTTTCACATTGCCATCAGGTGCTCCCAAGAAAGTACCTCGGGTTCGAACTGCCCTCAGGCCATTATCCATTCAAAGCTATGCCCTTCGGCCTGACATCGGCTCCAAGGGTATTCACAAAATGCCTAGCAGTAGTAGTGGCCTTTTTAAGAAGAAAGAATATTTCCGTATTTCCATACCTGGACGACAGGCTCATTGTGGGTCAGTCCCCAGACCAAGTCAAGTCAGACCTGCTAGTGACTCAGCAAGTGCTCACTTCCCTAGGATTCCTTGTCAATCTTCCCAAGTCGGTTCTCGAGCCTGTACAGCTCCTCGCCTTCATAGGTGCGGAGTTGGATACAGTCAAAGCAAGAGCTTTTCTTCCCCTGGAAAGGGCATGGGCTATTGTAGAGCTGGCTTCTTCATTCCACATTCTGGTCTCTTGGCCAGCAAGGCACTTCCTTCAGCTTCTGGGCCACATGGCAGCTTCTGAAGAAGTGGTCCAAGGGGACAGATTTCAGATGAGGGACATTCAGTTTCACCTGTGGGCCTTTTGGTCTCAGAAAGATTCTCTAACCAAACTAGTTCCAGTGACTCAGACTCTGATCCAGGCTCTCCAATGGTGGCTGGATCAGAGCAACCTCAGACAAGGAGTCCCATTCGTCACTCAGTCTCGCTCTGTTGTCTTAACCACGGATGCTTCTCTGTTGGTGTGGGGAGCCCATCTGGGGGCTCTCATAGCCCAGGGACTGTGGTCCCCTTAGGAATCCCTTCTTCATATCAATCTCTTGGAACGCAGGGTGGTCTTTCTGGCCTTGCAAGCTTTCTCTGTCAGTGCAGAACAAGGTGATTCAGGTCAGGATAGACACCACCACCATGTGGTACATCAGCAAGCAGGGAGGCACTCGGTCCATGGCCTTGTGCACGGAAGCCATGAAATTGTGGTCCCTAGCTTATTCTCTGCAGACCTCTCTAATAGCAGTCCACCTTCCAGGGAAGGACAATGTGCTAGCGATGCATTGAGCAGGATCTCCCAGGGCCATCACGAATGGTCCCTGGACCCTCCGGTGTTGAAAGTGATTTTTTCAAGGTGGGGCACTCCAGAGATGGATCTCTTTACAGCCCCAGACAATCACCAACTTCCTCTGTTTTGTTGCAGACTCCCAGTCTTGGGCTCAGTCCCTCTGGATGCTCTGATTTTGAACTGGGAGGGGAAATTTCTATATGCTTTCCCTCGTTTTCCTCTACTGTTCAAGGTTCTGGTCAAGATAAGGACACAACCCTGCAAAGTGATTCTGATTGCTCCATACTGGGCCAGGCAGCCTTGATGCCCACTGTTGCTGTCCCTAGCAGTCCATCTTCCCCTGTCTCTTCCCAGGAATTACAACCTGTTACCCTCCTCTCAGGGGAGGATTTGGTACCCCAGTCTTCGGTCTCTCAATCTCAAGGCATGGCTCTTAAAGAGTTGAGTATGCAGATTTGCATCTGTCCCAAGGGGTTCTGGATATTCTCAAAACCTCTCGAAAACCTGCCACCAGAAAAACTTATAACTCCAAATGGAAAAGATTCAGCATTTGATGTTCCAAGAAGCATATATTCCCAGACACTGCCGAATTGTCTACAGTTCTGGATTATATGGTTCATCTTAATGGCCTAGGCCTCAGACCAGCTGCTCTCAAGGTACATTTGTCAGCTGTTTCTACTTTTCTGTCGGTGGGAAAGCCTTCCTCACTGTCATCTCACCCTGTATTCTGTAAATTTTTCAAGGGATTGCTTCATACCAATCCCCCCCCCCTTTAGGGATCCTACCCCTGCTTGGGATCTTAATGTTTGCATTGCTCAGCTTATGCAACCCCCTTTTGAGCCTATGTCTTCAGCAGAGCTTAAGTACTTAACTTGGAAAACTGTGTTCCTGGTAGCTATTACCTCTAACAGGCATATCCGTGAATTGCAAGGTCTGTCAGTGGAGCCTGATTTTATCTCATTCCATAGAGATAAGGTGGTCCTTGGAACTAACAGGAGGTTTTTACCTAAAGTGGTTTCAGATTTTCATCTGACCCAATCTCTCTCCCTGTGTTCTTCACTGATCATTCTTCTTCAGGAGAGAGAAGTTTACACAGTTTGGATGTTAAAAGAGCCCTTAGTTACTACATTGAGCATACTAAGGCTCACAGATTTGACTCCCTCCAGTTGTTTCTCACTTGTGGGGAAGGGCAAACCTGCCACTAAGAGAACTATTGCCAGGTGGATTGTCTCTTGTATTCAATTCTGCTATGAGAAGCTAGGCAAAATACCTCCCTCAGGTCTGAGGGCTCATTTGACTAGAGGTACAGCTGCTTTCCTGGCTGTGTCCAGGGATATTCCTTTGCTAGAGATATGTAAAGCAGCCACCTGGAAAACAGTCCATACATTTACCAAACATTACTCCCTGGACATCCAGGCTAGGAGTGATGCTTGGTTTGGTACAGCAGTACTGCAGAGCCTGTTCCCGAGGTAGGTTAGATTCCCTCCTCCATGGAGGTACTGCTTGGTAGTCTGCAATAGTCAGAGTACAGCAAGACGTCATGTGGTTTGAAGAAAAAAATACTCACCTTAGTAATTATTCTTCTTCTAATGGAGTCTTGCTGTATTCTGATCTCCCTCCCTACCTCCCCTCTCAGAACCTGTTTTTGGGAAGTGGGCTGGCAGGTACAGTGTTGCACCCCAGGGGTGCATTTGGGCACTCCCTCCTTTTAGAGAGGGGGAGTGGGTTATATTATTTAACAGTCTTAAGTTGTTCACTACCTGGTCTTTGATTTTGGATTTCTTGACTTGAGTCTTTTGGGGATCCAAAATATTTGGTTGCCATTTGGCTAGTAAAAATTTTACAATTTCCACATAGTAGTTAGTATTAGCTCATAAGAATCTGATGGTTGTGCTTCTAAGTGCAGCGGACAGAGGTTTGAACTGAGCTCGAGCTCAACGTTCTATGCTCTGGATAGAAAATTAACCCTCTTCTCTCCGGGGCAGTTTGAGTGCTGGGGCTAACTGCAATAGTCAGAATACAGCAAGACTCCATTAGAAGAAACATAGTTACTAAGGTGAGTAATTTTTTCTTCTTTACAAACAAGGGGAGAACTCCCCTGCACAGGAGATTGATATGGTTACTTATAAATAAGGGGAGATCTCCCCCTGTGCAAGAGATTGGTTTGTTTACTTATAAAAAAAGGGAAGAGCGCTCTGTGCGCAGGGGATTGTTGTGGTTACTTACAAACACGGGGAGAGTGCCCCCTGGATAAGAGATTGGTATGGTTGTTTATAAATGAGTGGAGCGTGCCTCCTGCACAGGAGATTGGGTTGGTTACAAAGGGGAGATCGCTCCCTCTGCAAGAGATTGATATGTTTACTTACAACAAGAGTAGAATGGCCCTTTTGCAGGAGCAATGAAGTACCTAGCATTGCCCATAGAGCTCCTCCCTCTCATTCCGCAGTTTGGTTTGTAACTGATAAGACATCCACTACCTTCAAGGCACGTCTTTTCCTCTGTCGCACAGGTCCTGTCTCCAAGGCAGGCATTCCCCTCACTCAGACAGGCTTGTCTCAAGAGACTGGTGTTGTCCATAGACGGAGGCGGCTTCTTCCTCTAAGGCAGGCATTGCCCTTAAACAGAGGTAACCCCTGCCTCCAAGGTAGGTGTTGCTCTTTGACTGAGACAGAAAGGCCTTGTCTCTGAGACGGGTGTTGCCCCTACCAGGCAAGCCCTGCCTCCAAGGAAGGCATCCCCCTCCTCCCACTTATACAGGCTGTGCCTTCAAGGTGTTGCCCCTAAACAGAGAAAAACCCTACCTCTGCACCGCTTTGGAGACAGGTGTTGCCTCCTAGACAGAGACAGACCCCAACTCCAAGCAGATACTGCCCATACTAGGGCAACTTCTGCCTCCATGGCAGAAGTTCTGACACATGCAGGGTTCTGCCTTTTGAAGCAGGTGTTGCCACTACTTGGGCAGTCCCTGGAAGCCATTGCTGTTACACTCTGAGAGCTTGCCTGAGTGGGCAGACTACTTGCCTTGTAAGGGTAACGCCTGCCTTGAGGCAGATGTTGGCTTTAATTTTGGGCTATACCTGCCATGGAGGCAGTGCCTGCCTTAGTAGCGGCAGTGCCTACCTTAGAGGCAGGGTCTGTCTGTCTAGAGCAGGGCTTCTTAAATGGGGAGGCTCCAGTCTGTTCCAGGGAAGTCTCAAGCAAGTCTGAAAAAGTACTACATTCAGATTTTGAGTTACTTTGTATATTTTGTATGAAGGGATGAGGCAAACGGAAAGAGGATACTAGTAGGTGAATTTATGTATTTATTTACCTATCAGTGAGCAGGAAAGGCACACGGATCCAAGGCTCATTTTTGGTGTGGCCGGGTGAAAGTAGGGCGTGAACACAATTCAAGAGGTAAGTCAAGCAATATAAAATGAACAGTACTGCAAACAAGAAAAACAAGTCATGAGGTGAACTGACTCATTAGATTGGTGGCAGAAAAGTTCAGATACAAGAGTTGAGCACAAAGGAACTAGGAACAAGTACAGGAGGGAGCAAAAGGATCCCTGAGAAGTTGCTAAAGAGCACGGTAAGAGGCAGATGTGGGTAGTAAGATTATTACAGGCAAAGGGGAAATAAAGAAAACAGTCTGACCCATGAAGATATTGCAACAAGGGGTAAGAATGTTTGAGAGTCTAAATAGTTTAGCAAGTAGAATTGCCTGGGGAAGGGGTTAAAATAAACTGAATAAAATGAGAGCTCACTAGTAAAAGGAGTGTCACTTTATTCCTGATATACTGTGCAATGTCTGCTATTTTTCTCTGGGGAGGTCCAAGATTTCAGTATTTGGGGGAGGCTCAAGATCTCTTCCATGGCTTGGGGGAGACTCACTGTGATGACAAAGTCTGATAACTAATGGTCTAGAGGCAACAGCTGCCTTGGAGGCAGTATGTAAAATGTCTGCCTTGAAGGGGCAGCTGGTGCCTCAGAGGTACGAGCTGTCTCAGTCAAGGTGCAACACCTGCCTGCAGCCGTGCACTCCTTCCACAGGCCAGTGACAGCCTTTATGACTGATGCTGTGGCAGCCTGTGCTGTACCCTTCCACGGGCCAGCGAGTGACCGTCTTCATAGCTGATCCTATGACAGTGTGAGCTTTCCTTCCTTAGGTTATTGAGTGACAGCCTTCATAGCTGATCCTGACAGCCCCCATACTGTCCTTCCTCAGCCTAGTGAATGATCGCTTTAGAGCTGATCCTGTGACAGTCTGTGCTGCCTTCCACAGGCTAGTTGAGTGACAGCTGTCATAGCTGATTTGTAACTGTGTGTGCTGCCCTTCCTTAGGCCAGTGAGTGACAGCCTCTGTAGGTTGATCCTATGACAGCTCATGCTTTCCTTCCGTGGGAGCAGAGTGCATCAAAATTCGTAACATTTTGAAAAGTTAATATCCTTTTTATTGGCAGCTTCTTGTACAGGCAACCGAAACTTAACACTGCAACTCACGGTCTGACTTGAGATTTGAATTATGGCTTTGTTCTTTTCAGCATGCAGTCTCCTTTGCCATTGAAAACCTAATCCTTTCTTCCAAAGGAGGGTATTTTTGTGCATGTTGTTTGGAATTAAAAACAGTTGTCATATTGAATATTAAAATGAATAACAGAGTACCAGTTGAATCTCACTATTCCCATTACTGTGATAGGTGCAGTGTGGGGCTGGTTGAGTTATAATTGAGTATTCTTAAGTCATCTGTTGTAAAAGTCCAGTATTAAAAAGGAATTGTTGTCTAACATTGATTGACCAGCAGAGACCCACCATAGAACGTAGACAATGACAGCAGAAAAAGACCAAAGGGCCATCTAGTTAGACCAAACACTGAATTTTCCATGGAGTCCTGCTTCCACCTGTTAATACAGCAGGCTGGACTGGAGCACTAGGAGGCCAAGTGACTTGCCCAGGGTCACAGAGTGTTTGAACCTGCAACCTCTTAGTTCCCAACCACTAAATGACACTGCGTCTTTCCTTTCCTTTATGTGATGAAAACGAAAACATTTTAAGATCTGAATCTTTGGGTCCACTGGACCTATCCCATTGTTTTGGCACACATCTGCTGTTGAGGATTAGGTGGGAGTGGGTCCCAGAATGACCTGTCCTGATAACTTTTTGTTCTTCTTTTGCAGCTACCATGGAAATTCTGATGAAGTTGGCTGTTATGTTGCACCTCGACCATTAACTAAAGGAAACAATTATTTTGAGGTAATTAAATTCAAGTCTGCTTTTAAATTGTCCAGTATCTCTGTGTTTGAGATGGCATGTGGTTTATATGGCGATATCTTTTGTAGCAAAAAAAAAAAAAAATCTGGGGGTTGTCTGTGGCAACCTTTGGCCTGTTTTTCCCTTGGTTTCCTCATTATGGTATGAGCTGCTTCTCTAGATGAAACTGCATGTTGCAGAGAGAGTTTTATGTACGAGCTGGAGTTTTCTGTAAGTCTGGTGAGTTTTCTTTTACTTAGTCATAATGGAGAACTGTGTAATATGAGCAGGAATAGTGTCCTGTCACATGACACACTGTAATGCCCTATTCGATGACAGAATGTTTTATTAACTTTCCAGCCAGCTTTGTGTCTCTTATGGAGAGCTATCATTAACTGCCTAGATTCAGTTCCATATCCACACTCAGGCAGTCATTAATTACCAGAACAGTCTTCAAGCTTTGACCCCTCCACATCTTCTCACCAATGTCTGATGCCCTGCGTTCTTGCTTATGTAACCCCCCCCCCACACTTTGCACATAAGCTACCCCTTGGTACCTTCAACTGGGCACCCAAACTACTTTGGATTATCGGTACCATCCCTAGCTTTGGGAATGTATGCCAGGCTCGCTATTTCTAGAGGTCAAAAAGGGGGTGGGGGTGTACAAAAGCAAAACTACACACATGATCATTAAAACCCAGGTCCTGAGGAGAGAACTTTTGCCTAGGGCTATGCTAGATCTGTACTTCTGGAGGGGTACCCAGTAATTCTACACTGGAAGCGGTAACAAGAATGTCTAAACCAGATTGGGGTTCTAGAGTGTGACTTTATTCCAAAGATGGTACACTAAAGCAAAGGTGGACCCCGGTACAAGGAGATTGCAGAACAGAAATCTGTAGCGGACAGAAATTCTAAATATCCCATATTGCATAGGACCTCAGATTTTTTCAGTGGCAATGGCCTCCGCTGAAACGCACATTTTCTTCTAGTGGCACTGGCCACAGCGTAGTACACAATTCCCATGTGACACAGGATTTAAACATTTCGGCAGTGTTGTAACTGGCCACGATGGAGCACACTGGTGCTCACAATTAGAACAACCCACACCAGGGGGTGAACTTTCCCTTCAGGCATTGGCCACCGTGACCTGAATAAGCAGGCGCTCTTACGGAACCTGTAGTGCTGAACTGCTCACTCCAGATGGGGGGGTTGCCCACCTTTTGTTTCCGCGTCCATACCTAGCCATTCTTTCAGAGTTGCCTCAGCATATCTAGTAAAACAGTTAGCAATATGCTTCCTGGAATGTCTTTCACATCCTGCATAAGAAAAACACTACTTCGGAGTGTAAAACTAAAGTCCTGAACAATGTGCCAAGTCTCTCTGGGCACTCCATGATTGTCAACCAACTTTAAGGCATGAGAACAGTCTCAGACTTAGGACAGAACTTGGTGTCAATTTCCCTTTATCAGAGTACACCCAAAGAAAGAACAGGTACTTTCCTCCTGGGAAACACAAAGTCAGATTACTCACAGTTGGTACACAAACAGGCAGCTTCAAAGTCCTGGATCAAAGTCAGGGGATTGCCCCTTGGATCCATCCTGGCAGTCCTCCTCATCTCACTGGGGAAGAAAAATCAGGAAATCCTGCTCTAGACAACAGTTTCCACCACTTCTCTTGGCAGGCAGATGTTTCTCAGCACCAGGGTGAGAAAATGGGCTCTCCTCACAGAGCCCACACTACAGCTCCTCACTCTTCCAACTTCTCACACTGACCTCCACTCACAGACTAATTGAAGATTTCAAACTCCCCATTCACAGCCAGCTACTGTGGCTTATGCTGCTGCGAGAGTTCTAAATGACATCACCTCTCTCATCTCAGCTGACACCAAGTAAACAGAGAGGGAGCAGGTGAAAATCTATTTAACCAGTTATTCACCAGCTGCCTTCCCTACCTAGCACTGACACTGATGGGATTCTAGTAACCCCAGGGGACTGGTGGGTTACACTTATGCTGTCTGAACTGCTTCTCACTCCCATTTT
Organism: Neoceratodus forsteri; assembly: GCA_016271365.2. Taxonomy (NCBI): domain Eukaryota; kingdom Metazoa; phylum Chordata; order Ceratodontiformes; family Ceratodontidae; genus Neoceratodus; species Neoceratodus forsteri. The sequence continues at coordinate 85,532,941 of JADMNL010000036.1, read as the reverse complement.
TCTGTTTTGCGATCTCTGTTCCTGGTCCCCCTTCAATCCACTTTCCTCCTCAGCCCGAGCTGTATCCCTGTTTTCTTTCATCTTGTCTCTGTCCCTGCCTTCCTGTGCCTCTGTCATTTGGGTGTTTTCGCCCCTCTGACTCTCTCTCGCTATCATTTTAACATCTGGGATGCAGTTGTTGTCTTCCCTCATTTTTTCTGTCTCCCACTCATCAGGTAGCATCTAAACCTCCTACCAAAGACTGTGTTTGCCTTCCTAAAAGGTTACAGGCCGTCTCCCCTATAGAGGCCCATATCTTTCCAGGTTGGTCCCAAGTCTCCGATATAACCCAAACCCTCTTCCATGAACTGTGCCTTCAACCAGTCATTAAAGGTCATGGTGTGGAGTACTCTTGCCTGTTCCCTGCCCTTTACAAGTAGCACCTTAGAAAAAGCCACTGTGCATGTGAGGGCCTCTCCCCAACTCCCTGTAGTTTCTCTGTACTGCCCCTGCTCTCCCTTGGTAGGTAACTTATCCCATGATGGACAATGATGTCCAGCTCCCTCCCAACTTCTGCTGCCATAGTGATCTACAGCCTACACTCTCTAACCCTCCAGGCTGTGGCACCCCTCAAGCACCTCATCTTCCCTGATTGCCTTCTTCCCAGCTCCCAGCTCTGTACCTCGGTATGGAGTCTACTATCAGCAGCTGCTTCCTCTTGAGTTGGGGGCTTCTTTTTCTATCCCTCCTTGGAGCCTTCCTTTCTGAGGACCCTCCTGGTTGCCCCATTCCCCCAGTACCACAAAGATGTTCTGCAGTGGTTTCAGTGAAGGGGTGTGCACTCCCTTCCACCCCCACCCTTCCAGGAGCCCACTACCCATCTGCTCCATCTCTAGTATCCCCTGGCAGAGTGACCGTGGTCTTGGTGTCCCCTGGGTGGGTCAGAAGGTCTGGTGTACCCTTACCGGTTTGGCCCAGAGTTCAGCAACCTGTACCCACAACCCAGAGAGGTGAGTACATATAGTGCAACACCATAAATAAAGCACTACTACTACTCAGTATCCAGAAGGTCTTCCAAAAGACTGGCACCGTACACATTACATTGCACCACTCCTGTTGTTGTGCTTCCTTCCTCTATCCTCACTTGGCACCTACGTAGGATTGGTTTACCCTTTTCCCCCTTCCCTTCCTTCATGATACTCTTAATCCTCTGTTCTGCCTTTCCCAGAACTTTCTTTTCAACCCATCCTATATAGGGTTTACCCTGCTTTCTCTGTCCTAGCCCCCATTCCTGTTCTTACTTCCTGAGGAGTTCTACGACCTTTGTTCTGCCTTTTTCTGACCTTACTTAATGACCTACCCTAGATGGGGTTCATCCTGCTTTCCCCTGTGCTTAACCGTCTTTCCTATCCTTACTTCTCCCTTGGAGTCTACCACCTACTTCACTGTTTTACAGCTGTTGCATAGATTAGGTACTTTCAGTTAGATGTCAAAGTTAAAAGAAGATAGTTAAGGTATTACTTCCTACTTTGTCCAGCATTTTACCACCAGAGTTTCTTACGGACCTGTGAGGAGTTGGGCTGTCAGTGGTCCCAGCACCTATAACATTTGGACCGGTCAATCACAGTGACCCATTGGATGTGGGATGCTATCCAGTGGTGGTTGATCATGGAACATCTGGAGGAAGGAATCCTGTTTGTCAACCCAGAGCCCACAGTCACGCTAATGACAGATGCATCTCTGGTAGGGTGGGGAGTGCACCCGGGAGACCACAGGGCCCACAGGTTCTGGCCATCCAGGGAGTCACTTCGCCACATAAACCTGCTGGAGCTCTGTGCAGTGTGGCTGGCTCTAACAGAATTTGCTCCTCTAGTCGGGGGTCAGATTGTGCAAGTCCAGACTGACGACACTACGATCATGTTCTGATTGACCAGGCAGTGCAGCACACATACTCTTCTCCTGTGTCTGGAGGCCTATGCACCTGAACTGTCGTGCGTAGCCTGGGTACAGATCTCCTGGCGGTCCATGTTTCAGGAGAGAACAGTTAGCTGGCCGACACGCTCAAACAGGTAATAGGAACGTTGCACAAGTGATCCCTGAATCAGGAGGCGGTGAACTACCTGTTATCCTTGTGTGGCATGCCTATGGTAGATCTGTTTGCCTCCTGGGAGAACACTCAACTGAGGCTATTTTATGTCTGTCCCCCACAGTCCGAGACACTGTTGGGGGATGGCCTGGACCCCAGGCCTCGTGTATGCCTTTCCTCCCGTCCATGTGATCCACAAGGTGGTGGTCATGGCCTGGAAAGACGAGGCACAAATTACCCTGATTACTCCAGACTGGCCAAGGAAGTTCTGGTAACTGGATCTCGTCGACCTTGGCAGTAGATCTCGGTAGTAGCTGCCTTTCCACCTATATCTGCTTTGCAAACAAGGGATGGCCCTGCACCTGGTCCTGAAATCACTGTACCTCTCTGTCTGGTTACTGAGTTGCTAGAGTTCCAGGCCTTTGTTCTCTTGCAAGATGTGCTCCATGTTGTGGAGGCCTCTTGGAAGGAGTCTGCTTGCTGATGCTATGTATTCAGGTGGACAAGGTTTTTCATATGATGCCAGGGCAAGGAGCTTGATCCTCTTGCCTTTCCTATGTCGAGTATCCTGAAATACTTCTGATCCCTGTGTGTCAGAACTGTGAGTGATGATCTTTAAGGTGCACCTGGCAGCTGTCTCTTTTTACCAGGCATGGACTATTAGGCTAGTGGCACAGGAGATGGTGGTCAGGTGCTTCTGCAAGGGCCTGGACAACCTGTCCCCTCCTGTGTATGAATCATCACCACCACCATGGACACTGCTGGTGCTGGCTGTGCTATGCTCATGGGCAAGCCATTTGGGCCTATGCACAGGTGTGAGATGTTACACGAGTCATAGAAGATGGCCTTCCTGGTGGCCATCATGTTAATCAGAAGGATTGGGGAGCTTCAGGCACTTTTGTTGGAGTCTTCCTACCTGGTCTTCCACAGGGTTAGAGTCATTCTTTGCCCCAACCTGAAGTTCTCCCAGAGGTAGTATTGGAGTTTCACCTTCACCATGTGTAAACTTATTGGTCTATTTCACCAATCCTTCTTTGGAGGATGACCACAATCTCCATACCCTAAACCTATGGAGGGTGGTGTCCTATTACGGAGAGCACACTGCTGGAGTTCGGGGGGAGAGGCTTGCCAGCTATTTGTAACATACACTGAAGCCACATCAGGTAGATTGGCAGCAAAGCTTACAGTTGGCAGGGGATTACATCCTTCATCAACCTTTGCTGTAAGCTGGCTGGTAGGGAGCCTCCTGTAGGACTTTGGGATCACTCCACAGATATATTGCTTTCTCAGTGGCTGCTTCCAGGGACGTCCCTATGCAGGAAATCTGCAGGGCTGCTACCTGGAAGTCAGCACACACCTTTATTTCCCATTACAGTATCGACCTTGAGTCTTGTCAGGATGCTGTTTTTGGGACCTCTGTTCACCAAATAGGGGTGTGCACCTTGCCCCCACCTCCCGGAGAACTGCTGGGAGTCTGCCCGAGTGTGGATAGTGAACTGTATCCATGCCCCATAGCACAATGAGTAACTCGCCAGTAGTTGTACCTCTCCTGGCAAGTGGCATATGGAGCCCTGCTTCCAGCATGCAGAGTCTGGATATACCACCCAGTTGGTGGGAGGAGCTTAGCTTCAAGACATCCAGCGAATCAGCAGTTTCAGTGGAACTGCCACAGTGTGGATGTGAACTACATACATACCAGTCCTAGAACTATGGTTACAGGTGAGTAACCTATTTTATGTTCACTGGGTGGGTGCACTGGTCCCACAAACCATTTTTAGGCATGACCTGAGCTGTGAAGAAGACATGTAACAATATGGCAAATAGTACATACAGGACAAGAATTCTTTGTCATTACAAGCAGTGTTCCCCATTCACTGTTTTAGTGCGGTGGGCCACCACCCTATATTTTTTTACCACCACTCTATATTTTTTACCACCACCCTATATTTCTATCCATTACTGATTGATTGTTTTACAAAATCCTCCAAAATTGTTTAATTGACATCCTTTACTGCACTACAACACTGTTTTGATACCAGCACACTATATTTTACTTAAAATCAGCTTATGTACATGTACAGTGCATATAGGAGGTCCACAAAAATAACACACATTTTGACCCGAACACCACTGCCACCACCCTGTATTTTCAGACAGTGGGGAACCCTGACAAGACAGTAAATACAAAAAGTACAGGACCAGAGGCCTTTGCTGTCACAAGACAGCTGCTGACCAAGGTGTGACGGTGAAACCCAGGCAATAAATACACAAAAATGCATACAGTATACAATATACACACAAACGTCAGCTGGCCACGTCATAGAAAGGAAATGCAAGTTGTGTGTCAACCCAGTTCCAGGAACCAATATGGGGTAGGGGTGCATTTTAATTTTGGAATGTATCCAAAAATCAGTGTATTTGTCATTCAGATTTTAGAATGCAATCTACAATAAACCCTGGTTTATGGACTTTCTTTCCTTTTACCCTCTCTGTCCTTGTTATATATCTTTTGATTGGAATACTAATGTGGTTATACATGTACACGATTTTGTGTTGGGAAACAAATACTTATCATCCCCCAAAATCTTAATGACTGTCTTATAGAATGTGATGCATCGGGGGTACAGGTTAGGGATTTTTTTGTGAATTGTTTAGTATTCCTAACAGAATACTGATTTAAAGTGCTTGAAACTGAGGTATCAATTCACCCAATGAGTACATCATGGAGTGTGGCAGTGCAAACTCCCTGTCAGCGTATGGCAACTCTGTTATGGATGGGACTGCTTCATTGGTGATGGGGTAAGTCAGACACCATGCCCAATCAATCATTATCAGTCTAATTAATTATTCATGACCACAGCACCATCTCTGATTGGTTTCCGCGCTGGTCTGAAATCTCTAAGAAGTGACTGTCACAGCACCCGCTCACAGCTTCCCGCTACAGCAGCTGTAGTCTTACCGTACATGGAAGCGATTATGACGTGCCACAAAAAAGATTACCCAATGACAAGTTAACGAGTACCGTTTTAAGAAAAATGTCAGTACCTGAATCAAAGTTTGACCTTTCCATCACATTGGGAGTTGACTGTTTAGATCCGCTCGGCTCAGAATGCGGCACACAGCACAAACTTCAGCCCGCCTACACTCGCCCATCGAAATGCTTAAGAGCAGCAGAAAGTAAGTGATAAATATACAAAAACAATGCATTTTTGCGATTAGACTTATAATCACAATAATGACCGAAGAGCCAGTCATTTCCTTGAGATTAATGACCGGCTGTAGCCGGTTGTTAAACTCTAAAAATTGGAATGAGACCAACAAAATGCATTTCACATAGGCCACCAAGCAGCCATCAGATGAGTATGAATTTCAGACACTGTTGACCTGGGCTGGATTTGGACCTGTAACAGGAGTGGAAGACTCAATATCAGACTGTCCTTCGCTGAGTCATCCTAGTCCTTGTAGGTTGTTTGTTCTGCCTTTTTGGGAACGTAGTCATGCTAGGTTTGCAGGGCTGGAATATAACCAATGAGATCCATATGCTCAGGATGTGTGGGGATATTTCTGTGGGGAACAGTAACTTTCTTGTGGACATGTTAAAATGTTAATTCCTTCCCAGTAAAGGGCTTTGCAACTGTACCAGTATGTATCCAGCCGTGTCTTCTGTCACTTTGTTTTGTAACACTGACTTGAAGCTATGTTATTTTATAATGTGAAACACTTTTTTTTTTCTTTTCTGTAGACTTTAATTGTGGACGCTGGTGTAAGGGGAACTATTGCAGTGGGTTTAGTCCCACAGTACTACAAGTTGGACCACCAGCCAGGCTGGCTTCCACATTCTGTAGCCTACCATGCCGACGATGGGAAGTAAGTGCGATACAGTTTTGTGCCACTTTCCAGCTGTTCATTTTCACTTTGGCTCCCAGTCACCTTGTTGTTTACTGATGTTATGTGATTTATATATAAAAGGTTTCTTTTCATTGTAAGGCTTCAGTAGCTGTTGGTACAGCAAACGATGAGCTGTGTTTTGTTTGAAGATGCTCAAAAAACCTCAAAAGAAGGTCGAGAAGAGCCCACAAATAGTGATGAGAAAAAGATTGTCCTCCTGTATGGAATACCATTGGTGTCTTATGATGTAGTGACCAAAAGTCCAATATTATATCAAGTGTTACTCTTGAATTTTTATAGTATGACATGAAGTGCCACTGTGGTATCATCATATCAAGTGATCTTACTTCAAGAGGGTTCCTGCAGTAGGCCATAAGATGAAGGACTGCACCTTCTGGCGTCAGGAATGCATGGCAAACTTTTGGTAGCAGTGTCTGGTGGGGGAACCGCCCACCTGTCACGTGACTGACATCCGCGTGACCCTGTAAGTAGGCGGTCCCTGCACCCGCCTTGCGGTTCTCTCCCACTGTCTGCCTGCGCAAGGACCTCATGGTGAACGCTACTCCAGTTGATCGCCATTTTAATACTTTTTTTTTAAATTTTCTGTCAATAATAGTTCGTTCTGTAGTTTTATGTCTTCTCCATCCGATCCTTCAAAGACTAAGAAGTGCGGCTCACAGATCCCTGACAAACACAGTCATAAGCTCTGCCTTGGCCCGGCCCATGATGTCTAGGCCTGCCCGGATTGCAAGCCCTTCAGTCAGGCTACACGCAAACGCAGGCAGCAGGCCCTAGAAGCCCATCTTTTAAAATCCAGGATGGCCACCTTAGAGCAAGAGATGCAGAAGCTGAGGGACTCGGCTTCTTCCCCTTCTTCAGAGAATAAAAAGAAGAAAAAAGACAAAGAGAAGCACCAGGAACGGGAGTGCCTGGAGGACCGAGAGCAGCCCTCTACCAGTAAGGCCACAGGACTCACGCCTGTGCACAAGACCGCCCCTCGGCTGCTTCCCCGGTGATCGTCCAGGCATTGTCGTCCGATTCGTCAGGTACCTCCGCTTTTCTTAAGCCCATTTACTGCATTGCTAAAATCGTGCAGGAAGCAGAAGAAAACATCGACATCCTGGTACACATAGGGACTAACTATCTCGCCAGCCTGGTCAGTTGTGGAGACCAAGGAACACCTGACCAGGCTGGGAGACAAACTGTCATCCATTTCGTCCGGCATCTCCTTCTCTGAGATCCTGCCGGTCTGTGAGATGGGGCAGATGGACGGAAGGTCAGAGAAGGGGAGATAGGGGAGCTAAACATGTGGCTCAAGGGCTGGTGCCAGGAAAAAGGACACAGATTTGTAGGTAACTGGCAACAGTTTTGGGAGCGAAAGTTCTTTAAATTCGATGGACTGCATCCGACTAAGGAGGGAGTCGGTGCATTGGGGCAGAAGTTTAATGTCTTTGCAGAATACTTTGTCTGTAACTGAAAAGATGTATACTGTACTCTCTGACGTGGAACCTTTGTAAAAGAGCCTCGGCTCAAAGGTATTGTTGTAATCCTAGAGTGTAATAAATAAATAAATAAATTTAAACTAGCAAATGGGGAGAGGGGTGCAGCACCCGATGCATTGCATGGGAAGAACACCCTCCTCCCTCAGCCAGTGATCAAACAGGAGTTCAGCATGTTTGTAGTTCATTTGCATCACCAGGTACGGAAAAAGTTCTGGCTCCCCATACGACATGCAGGGAAAACACTGGACCTCGCCCAACAACTAACGCACCGAAATCTGACCAATGGAAAATCATGTACACAAATGCCCGCAGTCTGGGAAACAAGATCCCAGACCTGCAGGCAACAATGACAGAGGCTAAACTGGACATAGTTTCCATTAGCGAGACATGGTTCACCGGTAACCACACTTGGGAGACTTCAGTACCTGGCTGTGTACTGTTCAAAAGAGACTGAGGTGCAAGGGGGGGGGGGAGAAGAGTGGCACTTTATGTCAAGGAAAATATCAAAGCTACAGAAATTCAGAATACACGTAAGGAGCCAGAAGAACTATGGGTCACCATGGGAACAGAAAATGGGACAGCCATATGAACTGGGGTTTAGAAGATGTACAAAACATGACAGCTAAAGGGGAGGTTCTGATAATGGGAGACTAAAACATGCCAGATACAAATTGGTCAATACATGCAGGAACATCCCCCAGAACTAGACACGTAGTGGATTCCCTGCAGGGGGAAGGCCTCAAACTGGTACAGCAACCCACAAGAGACAGGGCTATCCTAGATCTAGTACTGACTAACAGGGAAAGGATCACAGATCTCCAAGTAGGTCACCTGGGGGCCAGTGACCATCACATGGTATGGTTCAGTTTAGCCACTAGAACTGAATCATCTCATTCCAAGGCAAAAATGTGGGACTACAGAGGAGCTGACTTTGATAAGATGGCCAACAGAGTTAAACTAGCCCTGGCAAGAAGAAATACAGGTGAGGGAGTACAGGCAAAGCGGGCAAGCATTAAGGATGCAATACTTGAAGCAACATCTCATTGTGTTAGAGTGAAAAGCAAGAGCAAAAGGAGAAGGAAGCCACTTTGGTTCTCAAAAACAGTAGCAGAGGCTGGCCCCGTGGCACTGAGGGTTGAGGTGCTGGATGCACACGCTACAGCCACAATCGCATTTGATTCGGAATGAGTCAGAGACGTCATGGTTCGGCAGGGGAGGGAGAAGATTGAGCGTCTGAGGACAGCTCTCCTCACCTGGGAAGGAGGGGGGACACACGCTTGGTGCCTGACTCAGCTCTGGCTGAAGCCGGAGGCATAGCACACACATGAGCACACAGAGGGGTTGGGAAGTGGCGGACGTCGGTGGAGACGCCTTGACATCGGGGCATAGCCACTCCCCTAGAACACTGGAAAAACACCCGTGGCACTCCCGGGTAGACTGATTGCCAGGCCCCAATCCCTAATACCCCTACCTACCCTGGTGACTGGCGTCATGACGAGACTCAGGAATTCGGGGTGCTTGCCCCCCCCACCTCGTCCCTGCCTAGGGGGTAAGTCACGGCTACATGGAGGACGACCGCCACTGGATACAGGTAGGAGGTGGGGACTAGAACGGTCATAGGCATCTCCTAAAGGGAGTGAAGTGCCACAGGAGGGGAGGAGTATAAACAGATAGTAAAAAAATTAAAAAAAATAGCGGAAAAGGTCAGAGCCAAAAGGCTGGCCTTCAGAAAATATAAGGGAACGCAGCAGGATGAAGACAGGGAGGCAGTCCAAACTTCCCTAAGGGAAGCAAGTAAGGTAGACAATGGCCCAAACCAAGGAAACACTAGCACGAACAGTAAAAGAGGGGGCAAGACTTTCTGTAGATACATTAGTGGGTCCAGAGGGGGTTATTGCTAAGATCAAAGGGGATAAGGGGGGCGTGTGTGGAGGAGGACCAAGGAAAAGCATCTATCCTAAATAGATACTTCTGCTCAGTATTTACTGAGGAGAATGTAGGGTGGGGCCCACAGCTTAGCACCATGGACACGGGGGGGGGGACTAGTCTCTTAACAAAAGAAAGGGTCCTGCAAGAGCTTGCTAAGCTCAGGGTATACAAGGCAATGGGACCTGATGGCATACATCCCAGGGTACTAAAGGAGCTAAGGGAGGAACTAGCAGAGCCATTGGCAAAACTGTTTAGTGAGTCTCTGAGCACAGGAGAGTTCCCAGAAGACTGGAGAAGGGCTCATGTGATCCTGCTCCACAAGAGTGGTAGCAGGGAGGAGGCAGGGAACTACAGACCAGTCAGTCTTACCTTAGTAGTGGGCAAGATTATGGAGACTCTCCTTAAGGAAAGGATAGTGCAACACCTGGAATCCATAGGAGCACAGGATCCAAGACCCCATTGGTTTACAACAGGAAGGTCCTGTCAAACTAATCTCATAGATTTCTTTGACTGGGTAACCAGAGTGGTGGACCAAGGGGGTGCAGCTGATGTCGCCTACCTTGACTTCAGCAAAGCTTTCGATACGGTTCCACATAGAAGATTGATTAATAAGTTGGGTAGGCTCGGGGTGGGTCAGAAGTTGGTCAGCTGGGTGACAAACTGGTGGGCAAAAAACAGAGTGGTGGGAAACGGTATACAGTCAGAACAGATGCAAGTCAAGTGGGGTACCACAGGGATCAGTCCTGGGGTCAGTCCTCTTCAATATCTTCATCAGTGACATTGCAGATGGACTGGAGGGCAAGGTTTGTCTGTTTGCAGATGACACCAAGACCTGCAACAGAGTAGATGATGCAGATGGGGTGGGCAGAATGAGAAGAGATCTGGATAAACTGGGAAAATGGTCGGAAGAGTGGCAACTGGGGTTTAACGCAAAGAAATGCAAGATCATGCACATAGGGAAGAGAAACCCTGAAGCCACCTATAGGTTGGGAGGGGAGTTGCTGGCAAGCAAGGGAAGAAAGAGACTTGGGCATCATCATCACAGATGACCTGAAATCTTCTAAGCAGACCACTAAAGCAGTAGGTAAGACTAGAGGGATGTTGGGGTGTATTAGTAGGAGTGTCATAAGTAGGAAGAGGGAATTAATAATCCCTCTTTACAAGACACTGGTTAGGCCCCATCTGGAGTACTGCGTGCAATACTGGAGGCCACACCCGCACAAGGACATTAACCAAATTGAGGCAGTTCAGAGAAGGGCAACCAGAATGGCGCAGGGACTGCATCAGAAAACATATGAGGACAGATTAACGGAGCTCAATATGCATACCTTAGAGCAAATGAGGGAGCAGGGTGGGACAAATCAGTTTGTGAGCTGGTGGTCAGTTTGGCCTCTAGCTTTCAGAATCTGATAGCCAAACCATTATTTGTAATGGCCATCCTTTTTAAGGGCTCAAAAATCACTTTGTAGGCAGGTAGCCAAGTTGACCACCAACTTTCAAAATATGGTTGCCAAAACTGTTTTTAAGTAGCCATTGACCACATGGCTACCTAATTTGTCCCACCCTGGGAGGGAGAGAGGTGATATGATGTAAACATTCAAACAGCTTAAGGGCATTAACAAGGTGAGAGTCGAACATGTTTCAGTACAAGAAAAATAGCAGGACAAGAGGACACAGCATGAGATTAGGGGGAGGCCGATTTAAGGGGTAATGTGCGGAAGTTCTTTTTTACAGAAGGGGTGGTGGATGCATGGAACGGCCTACCTCAGGAAATGGTGGATATGAATACAGTGCAGGGCTTCGAACAGGCATGGGATAGGCATAAGGGAGCAATACAGATGAGTATGACTAGATAGGTCTTTGACAGAGTACAGGCCTATGGCACATTCATAAGGTAGAAAAAATGGGACGTCGTAGGAAGTGGGTCCCCTGGACATGGCAGTTTCATCACTCACTCCAGCATGGGTAACACTCCAGGATCCCACGGATAACTCTCCCGGGACTCTTACATTGGAGTCGGTTCCTCCACCGTGGAGGCCTGGGGCCTTCCTATCCTGTTTGGCCTCCCTCAGCCCCAACGTCAGGGGTTCCTCCACCAGGCTCCAGGCCTCTGACCTCAGGTGCCTTGTATAACTCCTTGGGCCACCTCCTGTCGGAGCCTTTATAAGGCCCCTTGAGTCTGACACCATCTTTCCCGATGCCTGAAAGCCAGATGCCAGGCTTCCTGGCGCACACCCGGATGCCAGATTTCCTGATGCTGTGACTCCCGACGCCAGAGAACTTGCCAAGTTCCTCTGCTCCACCTGCTTCGAGACCCCAGGGGAACCCCTTGGACCGTCAGGGTATTCCCCATGAACCACCCTCAGGCTATCCACATTACCAGGGCCTCCCGATGCCAGGCTACCAGACATCAGCTTCTTCAGCCCATGGCTTTCACTGTGCATATCAGGCGCTGGGCTATGGTCTCCCTTATCAGGCTCCAGGTTACCCTTCCCCTCATTATCCAGGGGTGGGTTGCCAGTACTTCCAGCCTTCACCTCAGCAGGACCTCCAGGCCATGGTCCAGACCTGGTGGCAGGAGGCCAGATCAGAGTTGGTGGAGGATTTAGATAAGAGACTGCCACCCCTGGTGGCGACCCCCACCCCACGCTCCTTGTCTCCTGTGGGTTCACATAGGTCAGGCCATTCCACCATGGCGTACATTTCCGGGGGCGCTACTCCAGAGGTCACTCTGACTGAGCCCAAGACTTCTGACGGGGGAATCCTCCGAGTCTGAGGCTGACTCCTCCAACTCTTCCTTCAGAAACCTTTTGGAAGCCACGCTGTCCACGGGTAAGGAGTCTTTCAAGTCTCCTCCTGAAGACCCCTTCTTCACTGAGCTCCTCTGCATCCTTCAACAAGCTAACGTTGGAATGCAGAAGAGCAAGACCAAAACGCAAGCGCCTAGCTGAGCAGCTGGACTTAGCGAGGCATCACCCATTCGATTTCCCGCGTGGATGGAGCCCTACAAGAACCTTATCTCCACTATTTGGCAGATGCCTCACTCCACCCCGACCATCCCCAAGAAGGCGGACCAGGCCTACCATTCTCCTGAGAGTGCTCCTTATCTTTGCTCTTACCCAAAGGCAAACTCCATCGTGATTGCTCTGGTTCACAACCGTACTGCCAAACCTAAACATACGAGTACTTCCCCTCCTGACAAGGAGTCGAGGCAGTTAGATAAATTCAGCCATAAGATCTACTTCTCCTCTGCATGTGCCTTATGTTTCTTGAACTATGTGGCACATATGATTTCATATCAAAAAGCTGCTATAGCTTCGCTCGAGGCTAGGCTGGAAACGGTGGAGGACTCTGACCTTAAGTCGGAACTCACCAGGGCCCTGAGACTGTCTAAGATCTCTTGTAGGCATGCATTGAGGGCTACCTACGACTCTGTAGATGCCGTAGCTCACTCTTCGGTAATAACAGTCTGCCTCAGGTGCCATGCTTGGCTCCGTATTTCCGGGCTCTCCCAGGACCTTCAGGCAGGGCGGATGTGATTCCCCTTCACAAAAGTGGGAGCAAGACCGAGGCAGGAAACTACAGACCTGTCGGTTTGACCTCAGTGGTAGGGAAAATTATGGAATCACTTCTGAAGGAAAGAACTGTTGAGTACCTAGATGTCAGTGGGGCATAGGACCCAAGGCAGCATGGATTCACAGCAGGAAGATCATGTCAGACAAATCTAATTAATTTCTTTGACTGGGTGACCAAAGTAGTAGACCAGGGAGGGGCTGTGGCCATGGCCTACCTAGACTTTAGCAAGGCATTTGACACAGTCCTGCACAGAAGATTAATAAACAAATTGGCCAGCCTGGGAGTGGGTCCCAGGGTGGTAGCCTTGGTAAAACACTGGCTCGACAGCAGGACACTGCGGGTAATAGTAAATGGAGTCCACAATGAAGAATGGGGGGTTGCTAGTGGGGTACCGTAGGGTTCAGTACTGGGGCTGGTCCGTTTTAATGTCTTTAAGTGACTGACATTGCAGCAGGACTGGAAGGAAAAGTATGTCTCTCTGCAGATGACACAGAGATCTGCAACAGGGTTGATACTCAAGGTGCAGTGGGAAGGATGAAGAGGGACTTGGCAAGGTTGGAGGAATGGTATGACAGCTTAGATTCAATGCAAAGAAGTGCAAAGTAATGCATCTGGGAAACAAAAACCCAGGAAGAGTACACAATCTGGGGTGAGATACTGACAACAAAAAAATGGAAAGGGACCTGAGGATAGTTGTTTAAGATGACCTAAAGGTGGGCCAGCAATGTGAGAAGGCGGCAGTAAGGAGGGCTGGGGGGGATACTGGGATACATAAGGAGAGGCATCACCAGTAGAAAACAGGAAGTTGTTGGCCCTCTGTACAGACAGTTGGTAAGACCACATCTGGAGTGCTGTGTACAGTTCTGGAAACCCATCTCTGCAAAGACATAGACAGGGTGGATGCTGTCCAGAGGAGGGCAACCAAAATGGTGCAGGGTCTGCACCAGAAGACATGTGAAGAAAGACTAAAGGAACTTAAGATGTATAGCCTTGAGGAAGGGAGGGAGAGGGGGACATGATAGAAACTTTCAGTCCAAGAGGGCAGCATTTTTCAGAAAAAGAGATGTGCAAGAACAAGGGGGCACAATTTGAAGATAGAGGGGGGGCGGCTCAGAGGTAATGTGAGGAAGTATTTCTTCACAGAGAGGGTTGTAGATGCATGGAATTGCCTTCCTGAGGAGGCCGTAGAGTCAAAAACAGTGGGGGGAATTCAAGAATGCATGGGACAGACATAAAGCCATTCTAGTAGGGGGTAGGAGGAAGTAGGCTGTTGGTTAACTAGGATCTGCAGCTTATCCGTTAGGTAGGGAAATGGGCAGGCTAGGTGGGCCAAGCGGTCCTTATCTACCATCAAATTTTAAGTTTCTATTTTTCTATACAGGATGCCCACTTCTGAGGTTCTGTCCTCTTCGGAGGCGATACCAAGAACATCATCACAGGCCTCCAGGACAGTGGACAGGCTCTGAGATCAGTCAAGTCCATGTACAAGGCGGCTTCAAGCCTAAGCAGCCCTTTCGGTGCCAGCAAAAGCGCCAAGGAAAACCATCTAACAGGTGTCAGAATAAGAGGGAAGCATCGGGACCTGCAGTTACTTCTCCACCTGTCTCCAAGACCCAACGAGCTGCAGGCGGTGCCTTTCCTGCCCGTTCCTCCACCTCCAAACAGTGTGGAGCCAGTGGGGGGAAGATTTACCCTCCACCTAGCAGAGTGGCAGGGGATCACTTCGGATTCCTAGCAAGAAGGCACACCATTGAGTTTCTGGAAAAACCTTCCAAGACGATCTCTTTATCCCTCAGACCACGTAACTCTGGTAAGGGAGATATAGGCTCTACTCCGAAAATCCACAATAGAGCCAGTTCCCTGGGCACAGAGGGGAAAAGGGTATTACTTCCATTTCTTTTCGTTCCCAAAAAGACGGGTGATCTGAGGTCCATCTTAGACCTTAGCCAGCTGAACCTTTATGTAGAGTACAAAAGGTTCTGCATGTTGATGCTCCAGGGACTCATCCCTCTGCTCCGGAAAGACCATTGGCTCTGTGCATTTTATATGCAGGATGCGTACCTGCACATTCCAGTTTTCCCGGGCCACCGCTGCTTCCTGCGGTTTTCCTTCCAAAAGGGAGCACTTCCAGTTCAAAGCCCTCCCCTCTGGCCTTTCCTCGGCACCCAAAGTCTTCACCAAGTGCCTAGTGGTGGTGGCAGCGGCACTTCGTGATCAGTGAATTTATGTGTTCCTATACCTGAATGATTGGCTTGTAGCAGCCCCGCCCAGGAGCAGCCTGTAGGATTCCCTGTCCTCCACCCTGGACCTTTTTGCACAAGTGGTTATCGCTATCAGTTACCCCAAGTCATCTCTGGTCCTATCCCAGCGCCTCCAATTAATTGGGGCGGTACTGGACACGGTCCAGGGCAAGGCCTTCCTCCCATTGGACAGAGTGGATACTTTGCAGGAGCAGGCCAAGCTGGTAGCTGCCTCCAGCCGTGCCTCTGCCAGGGTGTTTTTAAGTCTCCTCGGCTTGATGGCCGCGGCCTTTCCGACCGTACCTCTGGCCAGGCTGCATATGAGAGTCACCCAATGGACCTTACGGGTCCAATGGGATCATGGTACAGATGACCTGGATCATCCTATTCTGGTGGCCAGTGCACTCAAGAAGGACCTTTTGTGGTGGCAGGACCCTCTGAACATGTCTTGGGGGACACCGTTCAGGCCCTCCCTGCAATCTTGGACCCTCACCACAGATGCATCGGGTCTGGGTTGGGGAACTAACCTGGGAGACCACCAGACCCAGGGGAAATTGTACCAGTTGGAATCCTCTCTCTGCATAAACATTGTGGAGATGAGGGCGGTCCTGTACGACCTTCAGGCCTTCCAGTCCTGTCTGACAGTGGGAACACTGGTGGTACAGACCGACAATATGTCCATGGTCTGGTACACCAACAAGCAAGGAGGTACACGATCGTATCCCCTGTGCAGGGAATTGATGTGGGTCTGGTACTGGGTAGTCCAGCACAGTCTACATCTCACGGCCGTGCATGTTCCAGGAGTACACAACATCCTGGTGGACAGCCTATGCTGTACCTTAGGCCTAGCTCACGAATGGGAACTACACCAGGAAGTGGCAGAAAATCTGTTCCGCCACTGGGGTGTCCAGAGGTAGGTCTATTAGTCTCCTTATCCAGCGCAAAGTTTCCCAAGCTTTGTAGATGCGTTATCTCTTTGTTGGACGGGAAGATACTTGTATGTTTTTCATTCTGCAGAAGGTTCTGCTGAAACCTCAGGCAGAGGGGGCACAACTGTTGCCGATTGCCCCCTTCTGGCCCAGGCAGATTTGGTTTCCACTCCTACAGCAGTTGGCCGTGGAACCCGCAGTACCTCTTCCTCTTCAGTGTGACCTGTTGACGCAGGATCAGGGCAGACTGGTTTATCCGGGCCTCAGGTCCCTACACCTCCATTTGTGGTTCCTTCAGACATGATCACAAACCATTGTGGAGTCTCTGACCGGGTTGCCCAAGTTTAAGTGGATGCCAGAAAGCCTTTCACTAGAGCTACTTATGCTATGAAATGGAAAAAGTTTTCCATTTGGGTGGCCTTAAGAGTGGGACACTTTCTTGCCCGGTGCCCCAGGTGATGGAATACCTCTTGCACCTGTCTGACTCAGGACTCAGTTACTCTTCGTTAAGGTCCATCTATCTGCTATCTCTGCCTACCACTCTGGTAGGCAGTAAGATGATTACTCGGTTGGAGGTAACCAAAACATTTCTGAGAGGGATCCTCCATCTGAAACCCCCTACATGTAACCCCGCTCCACCTTGGGATTTGAATTTTATTTTGGAAAAGCTTACTTTACCTCCCTTTGAACCAGCAGTAAGCTGTGAGATGCACTATCTGTCTTGGAAGGCGCTCTTTTTAGTTGGCATTACTTCTGCTCGAAGGATGTCTGAGCTTCAGGCCCTGAAGTGTAAGGAGCCTTATCTGATCTTGCACAGAAACCAGGCGGCTACTCGTACGAATCAAACCGTTGAACTGCCAGTCTATTATCCAGCTTACGCTAATAAGGGTGAGGTGCTGCTGCACAGTTTAGATGTGCACAGGATATTGTACTACTGTACTACAATAACAGGACTAAGGACATCTGTAAAGACAACCAGCTTTTTGTTTCCTTCTCCCCCAAGACTCTGGAGTCGGCAGTCTCTAAGCAGTGCTTGTCCAAATGGTTGGCTTACTGCATTAATTTCTGTTACCAGAAGTATGGCAAGCCTCTTCTGGGAGAGAGCAAAGATCATTCCACTAGAGGTGTGGCTGCTGCCTTTTTTAAGAATGTGTCCGCAGTGGAGAAATGTGGTGCTGCAACTTGGAGTTCAGTCCACACCTTCACAAAGCATTACAGTCTGGATATTGCTTCTAGGCATAGGGTGTGTTGTGGCCTAGCCGTCCTTCAGGGCCTTCTGTCATGGAATCTGTCTGGGAGTGTGGCTTGAGCAGTAGAAAAGCAGCTGTCTCCAGTTGCAGCTTCCTGCTGCTAGTTTCTGGTAGAGGGAATCTTGCTTTCAGAGCGAGCAGCTGACTAAACAAGCTAATTGCTCTCCTTCCCAGCCCCACCCTCAGCCAGTTCTACTCTCATAGCCACTGGATTTGACTGACAACAGGAACTTCCTGTTTGGTAGTAGGAAGGAGGAATCACTGAGACTCCGTTTCAACAACCTTGAAGGAAGAAAAATAGCTTTCTCCCCCAGCAGCTGGAGGTCTGAGTCCAAGCAAGGAGAAAGGAGACTACTGAAGACTACAGGAAGTTCCTGTCCCAGAACAGGAAGGACGAGAGTTGTAAAGGTACATAGGCAGTAGGAAAGTAGGTGGAAAAATGTGGAGGTAGGAGAGAGGAAGCATAAAAAGCAACAGGAAAGGGGACACAAAATAGGTTGTGATGGGTGTGGTGCAGTGGCTGTGGGGCAGCAGTCTTCCAGGAGACATTCTGGAGGCTGCGATGCTGTCCTATTTGCAGGCACCTCTCTGGTCTGAGGGAGGAGGTTGCCTGCCTCCAGGCTGACCTGGCTAGGATTTGAAACCTCCTCTCTCCTGGGACCACCAAGGCCACTGCCGCCACCTCAGAGGCTGCCAAGAAAGAGGAGCAGTTGGACCAAGGTGGGCTCAGGGAGGGAGAGGGTGGTGGAACAGAGGTGCATTTCTCCAGCTGTATCTCTCCACAGTTCATATGCTGTTCTGGCGAACAGTGGTTCCTCTATGGAGGCACCTGCAGTGGAGACCAAGGAGGATGCTGGGAACCTCCACAAAAGAGACCCACTGGAGGGTGTCATGAGACCCCACAGGGGAAGGAAACCACTCCTGGTGGGGGACTCCATCATTGGGGGGGGGTAGAAGTGGGAAGCAGGGGGAGGGGAGGTAAGGTAGTGCCCGCCTGGTGCCACAACTCTGAGGGACAGGGAGCGAATCCTCAAGTTCGCGGGAGCAGCTGCACGAGGGAGGGAGCTGGATGTCATTGTCCTCCTAGTGACAAATGACCTGGCTGGGAATGGGATCAGAGCAGTGCAAGAGGAGTTTGTAGAGTTGGAAAGGGGCCTTAGACATGTAGTACATATGGTAACCTTCTCAGAGGTGCTGCCTGTCTATGGCAAGGATAATGTTAGGGTACTACACACCATGGGATTCAATAAATGGTTGGAAAAACTGGTGTGGAGCTCAGGGTTTTGGCTTCACTGGGGACTGGGGAGCCACCTGGAGTGATGCAGGCCTATACTGGCGCGAAGGTCTGCATTTGTCCAGGAGGGGAACCAGGATCCTAGGTGATTGCCAATGAAGCATTTAAACCTAACATTTAAACTAGCCAAGTGGGGGAGGCACGGAAAAGGAGCAGGGAAATCCTAGCCTCCCCCCCACTAAACACAGTAATTAGCGAGGTAAATACCAAGGTAGAGAAGTCATTCGGGAGCAGGATGGGGTAAATGCAAAGTCAGTAAGGACAGGGATGGGACTAAAAAGGGTAAGGACATCAAAAAATGGAGCATGATTGAGTACCAGTGCCCACAGTCTGTGTAACAAGCTCCCTGAACTAGTGAGCTTGATAGAAGAGAGAGGCCTGGATATTGTGGCAGTCACTGAAACATGGTTTACAGAGAATCATGACTGGTGTGTCCAACATACCAGGATACACAATCTACAGGAGGGGCAGGGAGGGTAAAACAGGAGGAGTAGCTCTCAATGTAAGGGAAGTGATTAAAGCAGTAGAACTAAAGAGTAAACATGAAGTAGATGAGTCACTATGGGTCACCCTGGAGACAGGAAATGGCTCTGCAACCCGCATGGGAGTTGTGTACAGACCCCCATCTCAGGGGGGAGGGAATCGACATCGAAATGATCGAAGGCATCCTTAAAATTGCAGACAGAGAGGAGATATTGTTACTGGGGGACCCGAATATGCCAGATGTTAACTGGAGCACCTTTGCTACAGGCACATCCAAGAGCAGGGTCATTCTTGATGCCCAATAAGGGGCATGCCTCAGACAGCTAGTATTGGAACCCACTCGGGAGGGAGCAATCGTCAGGCCTGGTACTCTCAAATGAGGATGGAGAAAGGATCTCGGATTTAGAAGTGGGTAGTCATCTGGGAACAAGTGACCACCAAACAGTGTGGTTCACAGTAAACATAGCCGTAGAGTCAAGCCATACAAAAGCAAGAGTATTGGACCTTAGGAGGGCTGACTTTGGGAAAATGAGAGTGTGCCTCAGAAAAGCACTAGCAAACAGGGATAAGAGAGGGTTAAATGGGACACCTATTCAGAGGGGGTCTGAGTTAAGTGGGCAAAATAACGAGGGAGGCAGAAAGGGGAGGGTGACAAGGGGGTCTCTAAGGCAGGAAGACTCCCATGGAATAGAGATCACCGAATAAAGGGGATGGGGGCTGAGAGGCATAGTGGAAGTAACCATAAGGATGATGGCGTGTTAAGGTTCTGTTATTGGGAGACTCGATGATTAGGGTATCCAGTGGAGGGACGGGGGGTGGATGCCATAGCCAGGTGAAGGGTGAGTATCTCTGGGCTGACAGTGCACAGAGCAAAGTTCATGGTGTATGAACTGGTTAGGGATTGTGGAGGGAAACCGGATTTCCTGGTGCATTTGGGAACTAACGATCTAGAGGGAGATAGCGTTTTGGAAATCCAAGCAAGGTTCCAAGAACGTACCAGAGTCTGTCGGGATAATGGATGCAACACTTCCTTTTTGGAGATATTGCCAGTACCAAAGGCCTCAGTGGAGAAAAAAATGAAGATCACAGAGGTTAATGACTGGCTCAGGAAGTGGAGTGAAGAGAGTGGGTTGGGGGTGTTGGGGAACTGGAAAGGAGTTTGGGAGGATAAGGGACTGTATGCCAAGGACGAGCTTCATCTTGCCCCATTAGGGAAGGAAGTCTTTAAACAGGGGATGGCTGACTACATTCAAGAAAGGTGGGGTTTAAACTTATGAGGGGGAAGGGATAAGGAGGGCTGACTCAGAAGCCCTCCTCCAGATGAGGGAGTAGCCTCAAACCCAAGGGGGAGGGGAGAAACAGACTGGGGTGGAGGTTTCAGGAGGAGCAGAGGAGGATGGAAGTATAAGGAACCTGGGTGGGGTTGACAAAAGAGGATCAGGGATAAGGGTGGGGGTTGGTGTTAGTAAATGCCAGGAGCTTGGGAAACAAGTTGCCAGAGTTCCAGGCCATGCTGTTCGAGGGGGTGGATGTGCGCGGTCACGGAGACATGGGCCAACAAAACTATGACTGGGACCTAAACGCATGGGGGTACACTATGCTTAGGAAGGATAGAAAGGAGGGCAGAGGGGTGGAGGGCTATGTTCATTAGAGATTACATAGAAATTGCTAGGGTAGAAGAGGCAGAGGGAAACGTGGAGGCCTTATGGGTCACCTTACGATCCCCAGCAGGAGATAAAGTCAAGCTGGGTGTAGTATATAGGCCCCCCGGGATGAGTGATGTTCTAGAGGATGGTTTGCTGGACAAACATCATTACCCAGTGTGGACCAAAAGGGGAAGAAGTGGTGTTGATGGGGGACCTTAATATGCCAGGTACGAACTGGGGAACCATGTCCTCTAAGGTGGCCAAGGAGCAGAGGCTGCCGGACGGCTTCCAGGATGTGTTCTTAACACAGCATGTGATGGAGCCCACAAGGGAGGGGCATGTCCTGGACGTAGTTCTGGCAGATGGGGATCTGGTAAGGGACCTGGTTGTAGAGGACCCCCTGACTGGGAGCGACCACAATACTGTCGGGTTTCAAATAAGCATGGGGGGGAGGAGATCTAGGACACTGGCAGTGGACTTCAGTGGGCAGACTTTGTGGGCATGGGAAATATTCTCAAGGATCACTTGAAGGGGATTACATCAATGACAAGTGTGGAAAGGAGATGGGAGGTCATAAAACGGGGACTTCATGAGGCAGTCAGGATCTGCGCTAAGTTGAAACGTAAGGGAGCAAGGTCACATAAACCATGCTGGTGGTCCAGTGAGGTACAGGTAGCGGTCAGAGAAAAGAAGGCAGCCTACCAAAAATATAACACAACAAGAGGGGCTAGGGATAAGGAAACGTACCATCTCGCATGTAGAAAAGTCACCCGGTTGGTGAGGGGAGCAAAGTCCAGTAAAGAGCAGCGGCTGGCACAGGGGATACATGGAGGGGGAAAAGGGGTTCTTCGGTACATTGGGGAGCGGAGAAAAACTAAGGGCCATCTCAGCAGATTGAGACTGGGAAGGAGGGTGGGTGAAGAGTAGGGACCAGGCAGAGGTATTTAATGAGTACTTTGCCTCTGTGTTCACAAGGGAAGGGGATGGGATATCTACAAAGCAAGACACGATGGGGATAGAAGCGGCAGTGAGTGGGATCAAGGGAGCAACAGAAATGGAGCAAGAGGGAGGGAGGGAGAGGTACCTCAGGGTGTCACATCTGGATAAGGATAAAAAGGCCAGTAAGGTGGAGGGGACGGATGATGCTATCTCCGCCAAAAGGGTGTGGTTAGCCCTCAAGAAAGACAAATCTCCTGGGCCGGATGGCATTCATCTGAGTACTATGGGAATTGGCAGACATACTGGCTGCACCCCTGGCGGAGCTCTTCAACAGGTCACTTGAGACAGGGAGGGTACCTAGGGATTGGCAAGAGGCACATGTGGTGCCAATCCATAAAGTGGGGTCGAGGGAAGTACCAGGTAACTATAGACCCATCAGTTTGACCTCGGTGGTGGGAAAATTAATGGAGAGTATACTAAAGGAATGATTGGGGGTGTACTTGGAGGAGGTGGGAGGTCTGGATAGTCGGCAACATGGGTTTGTGCCAGGTAGATCATGTCAAACCAATCTTGTGGAGTTCTACGAATGGGTAACATCAGAACTGGACAGGGGAAAGCCTGTGGATGTATTATTCTTGGACTTCAGCAAGGTGTTTGACTCTGTCCCCCACAATGGTCTGGTGGAGAAACTGATGGGGTTAGGAGTAGGCCCTTTGATGGTCAGATGGATTGAAAACTGGCTAGCTGGATGCACCCAGAGAGTAGTGGTCTGTGGGGAGCTCTTGAACCCTAGAGAGGTTGGTAGTGGGGTACTGCAGGGCTCGGTCCTGGGTCCGATCCTGTTTAATGCATACATATCGGACATCAGGGAGGGTATAGGGTGTGAAATGAGTCTCTTCGCTGATGACTCCAAGATGGGAGCAGTAGTTGAGGGAGAAGAGGGGAGGTTGGCCCTGCAAGGGGACCTGGACACCCTGGAAAGCTGGGCTCACACATGGAAATTAAATTTCAATATCACCAAGTGCAAGGTGTTGCAGCTTGGGCGGGGAAACCCTAAACACAGGTACACCCTGGGAGGGGAGGCGCTGGAGGCCTCAATAGGGGAAAAAGACCTAGGGTCATGGTGGATGCATGTATGAATAACTGAGCAGTGCAGGAGAGCGGCTAGCAAGGCAAACAGGATGTTGGGATGCATCGTAAGGGGGATCACCTCTAGGAGCAAGGAAGTGATTCTGCCGCTGTACAATGGACTGGTTAGACCACACCTTGAGTACTGTGTACAGTACTGAGACCACACTTGAAGAGGGACATATAGCTCCTGGAGAGGGACACAGGAGGGCAACTAGGATGATGAGGGCTAGGGATTTGACGATGAGGACAGACTTTAGGAGCTCTGCCTGTTTTCATTGGAGGAGAGGAGAGACGGGGACATGATTGAGGTCTTCAGTACCTCAAGGAATAAATAGGGTAAACATGGAGGGAATCTTTAGACTAAAGCAGGGAGGTATCACCAGAGGCATGGTTTGAAGTTGAAGGTGGAAGGGGTGAGGGGGAAGAGGAGGTTTTCACTGAGAGGGTGGTGGACCCTTGAATGCACTGCCTGGAGAGATGGTTCAGAGATCCACAGTGGAGGGCTTCAAGAGAGGGTGGGACAGACACAGAAAGTGGATGTATCAGATGATGGCCTGTCCGGGGGGGTGGATGATAGGGGTTTCTGGAACACAAGGAAAGGGAGGGGAGGGCCTTGGCACCCAACTAGGGATCTGAGGTTCGAGCAGACTCGATAGACCGTAAGGCCTAATCTGCTGGTAAATAGTATGTTAGTAACAGGCAAGAAGGAGAGGTGGAGAAAATAACAATGGGGAATAATCAAAACAGCCATCACAGAGGCAGCAAGTCTTTGTGTGAAGTGAAGCAATAAAACAAAACGAAGGAAAAAAACACTGTGGTTCTCAAAAGAGGTGGCAGGGAAGGTTAAGGAGAAAAGGATAGCATTCAGGAAATGTAAGGAAACACAGAAGGAGCAGGACAGAGAACTTTATCAGGTAAAGCAGAAGGAGGCAGGGAAGTCTGTCAGAATAGCAAAGGCCCAAACTGAGGAAAAGATAACCAATTCTGTTATGAAGGGGGATAAAACCTTTTATAGGTACATTAGGGAGCGAAGAAAGACCAAGGGAGGAATACAGAGACTTAATAAAGAGGAGGGAATGTGGACAGAGGGTGATAGTGAAAAAGCGGGGATACTGAAAGAATATTTCTGCTCAGTATTCACAACAGAAGAGGAGGGGAGGTACCTAAACCAAACTAGAGAAACGCTCTGGATTTGGGGGGGAAGGGGGTCGATACCAGTCCATTCACAGAAGAAAGGGTTTTGAAAGAACTCATGAAACTGAGGGTGGACAAAGCAATGGTGTCTGATGGGATTCACCCCAGAATTCTAAAAGAACTAAGGGTACAACTAGTGACACCACTGACAATTCTCTTTAACAAATTATGGGAGGATGGCGTGGTACTTGAGGACTGGAGGAGGGCGATGTGATTCCACTTCACAAAAGAGGGAGAAGGGCAGAGGCAGGAAACTAGAGACCGGTTAGTTTGACCTCAGTGGTAGGGAAAATGATGGAATCTCTTCTGAAGGAAAGAATTGTTGAGTACCTAGAGGCCAGTGGGGCACAGGACCCAAGGCAGCATGGATTCACAGTGGGAAGTTCGTGTCAGACAAATCTAAAAGATTTATTTGACTGGGTGACCAAAGTAGTAGACCAAAAGGTTAACCTTTCTATGCAGAGCATAGAATGCTGAGCTCGAGCTTGGTTGATGTGTCTGTCTGTTTCCCTTTGAACACTAACCATCAGATTCTTTACTCCGCCTCACTGAACAGTCGCTCTGGAGATTTCTCCTGCAGCTCGGTTCGAAAGTGTGTGTCGTTTTTTTCGTCGGTTTCTAACCAAAAAAGTTTCCAGCATAGTCTGTTCAGTCTGTCTGTGGTACCATGAGTACTAGATAGGTTTTATACTGTGTTTCTGTGTGGAACTTGTAAAAAGTGTGGATCGGTTCAGCCGAACCGATCATTTGTTTAATTCTTGTGTAACTTTAGTGTGTGGTTCTTATCAGTTCTTAAAAAAAAAAAAAATGTTTTGAAACATTTTTTTCCAAGACCCGTGACACGGATAGGAACCGATAAGGGAGTCTTGCCTGGCGGTTGCTGAAAAAAGGGTAAGTTTGGTTAGGTTGGCCATGTTTGAGAAACCCAAGAGAAAAACCGGGACCACTGGCTTTCAACACTGCAGTGAGTGTGGGGGAGGTCTTTGCTAAGGCCAATCCCCACACCACCTGTGTTTATTGTCTGAGGTTTGACCACCTTGATTCAGACTGCCAAATTTGCAAACATTTTCCCAAATCTACCCTGGAAAAGAGATTAGGTAGACTCAGGGAAAAGGAGGCCGAGAAGTCCGCTGACCCAGATGGCCAGCCCGGTTTGGTTCCGACCAAACCAGAAGGAATGCCCTCTGACCAGGGCGATACTTCTTCGGGCAAAAGGAGAGCCGATCCCGAGGGATTGGTTCAGACAAAAAGAAAGCGCAAAGAAAAATCGTCCGGTTCTGATCCAGAAGTTCATGTTCCGATCACGAAGAAATAGCCAGAGCGATTTGATTGTGGAATCGGCTGCTTGTTCGACCGCATCCGCACCTTTTGGCAGGCTCGGTTCGGTCTGGTTCCCGGTTCACGGTTATACTTTGGAAGAATTTTATGAACCAGAGTTTGAGGAGGAAGGGGAGTTTGAAGATGATGATGGTGATGGTGAAAGTCTAGATGTGCCTGTGGAACCGGACATCTCCCCAGACAGACCTTCAGGTGTATCCCCCTCCTAGGCTTTCTGAGTCCCCTTCCCACTTTATGTTCTACAGAAAGGTGGCTGAGACCCTCCAGCTTCCTATGGAAGATGCAATGGAGGATCAGGAGGAGCCTGATTATGTAGAAATGATGGACATCCCTGAGTCCAGGAGACTGTGTGTTCACCTCCACAAATCTTTTGGGAAACAGACACAAAAAATTCTGAAGGCTCCCATTTCTATACTTCCTGTGGACAGATGAATGGACAAGAGGTATACACTCTCAGGCTCAGAAACAGAGTTTTTATACCACCAATGCAGCCATGTTGAGGTTGTGCAGGTTGCTGCCTGTGATAAGGCAAGCATTCCCTTGGCTTCACACCCCCCAGACAAAGACTCTAGGAAGGTTGATGCAATGGCAGAAAAGCTGTACATGGCATTTTCCCCCTGGGACTCAAGAATGGTGAATTATATGGCCTATACAGCTAGGTACCAGAAGTCCAGGTGGGACACTGTACTGGCACTGGCTAAACAGGCCTCCCCCCAGCTAGCCAAGTAGCTGGAGGCAGTGGCTGCAGATGGGATTGAGCCATCTAAAGTTCAGTTTTATGCTGCTGTGGACTCTAATGATGTGTTATCAAGAGTCATGGCTACATCTGTGGCTCTTTGGAGAATGGCTTGGCTCAGATGTACTTGCCTCTCGCAGGATACCTAGGCTAAGGCCATGGATTTTCCTGTAGTGGGTAATTCTCTGTTTGGGGAGCAGACAGAGAATTACGTGAAGAAAATGGATGAGTACGGGACCATCTACAGGAGTGCTCAGGCCAAAGAGAGGCAGGCAACTCCTCAAAGGCAGCAGTCTAGGGGCAGGCCTTTTCAAAGGCCTTTTTACCAAGCACAGGCCTCTTCTTCCTTTTCACAGAGGGGGTTCTTCAGAGGAGAGGAAGGGGATGAGCAGGGCTACATCCACCTCGGCTAAATCCCTGCCAAGCAGACACCCTGATGGGCCTGCCCGGTCGACTCTCCTATTCCAGTAGGGGCAGGCTGGCTTAATTTGTCCAGGACTGGATGTCTATTACATCAGACAAGTGGGTCCTGGAATTAGAAGCCAGGGACTGGTTCTCAGCTTCAAAAATTTCCAAAGATGAGAGCCAGATCTTTTCACCTGCAAATCTCTCGAAACCCTTGCCCTAGAGGCAGAGGTTTCTTCTCTTCTAGCCTTAGTGCCATAGAGAGTACCTACCCTACACTGGGGCAAAGGATTGTACTCCAGGTACTTCCTGACCCCAAAAAGACAGGGAGTAGCGACCATCCTAGACCTAAGATATCTAAATAAACATGGCCAGGGACTAGTTAGCCTCCCTGGACCTCAAAGATGCCTACTTTCACATTGCCATCAGGTGCTCCCACAGAAAGTACCTCAGGTCCAAGTTGCCCTCAGGCTACTATCAGTTCAGAGCAATGCCCTTTGGCCTAACCTCAGCCCCAAGGGTTTTCACAAAGTGCCTGGCAGTAGTAGTTGCCCTTCTAAGAAGGCAAAAGATTTCCATTTTCCCATATCTGGACAATTGGCTAATAGTGGGCCAGTCCCCAGACCAAATCAAGTCTCACCTGCAAGTGACCCAGCAAGTACTCACTTCTCTGGGATTTCTTCTCAGCCTTCCCAAAGTCGATTCTCGAACCAGTCCAGCTTCTTATCTTTATAGGGGCAGAACTGGACACACTCAGAGCAAGAGCCTTTCTTCCTCTAGAAAGGGCAAGGGTTCTTATGGAACTAGCCTCTTCCTTCAGCCTTCAGGTATCTCTACCAGCAAGGCATTTGCTCCAGCTATTGGGCCACATGGCAGCTTCAACAGCAGTGGTCCAAGGGGCAAGATTCCAGATGAGGGATATTCAGTTCCATCTGAGAGCCTTTTGGTCTCAGAGGAAGGATCCCCTTACCAAACTGATCCCAGTGACTCTGACCTTGAGCCAAGCCCTCCAGTGGTGGCAGGATCAAGACAGTTTAAGACGAGGTGTTCCTTTTGCCACTCGGCCTTGTTCAGTGGTCCTTACCACGGATGCTTCTCTTCTGGGCTGGGGAGCCCATCTGGGGGCCCTCACTGCCCAGGGGCTGTGGTC
Source organism: Neoceratodus forsteri (assembly GCA_016271365.2). Taxonomy (NCBI): domain Eukaryota; kingdom Metazoa; phylum Chordata; order Ceratodontiformes; family Ceratodontidae; genus Neoceratodus; species Neoceratodus forsteri. The sequence continues at coordinate 85,505,246 of JADMNL010000036.1, read as the reverse complement.
CCCCCAAGAATCCCTTCTCCATATCAATCTCCTAGAGCTCAGGGCAGTTTTTCTGGCCCTGAAAGCTTTCTCTGTCAGTACAGAACAAGGTGGTTCAGGTCAGAACAGACAACACCACCACCATGTGGTACATCAACAATCAGGGAGGCACTCGGTCCACGGCCTTGTGCACGGAAGCCATGAAATTGTGATCCCTGGCTTATTCCCTGCAAACCTCTCTGGTAGCAGTTCACCTTCCAGGGAAGAACAATGTGCTAGCAGATGCATTGAGCAGGATCTCTCAGGGCCATCATGAATGGTGCCTGGACCGTCAGGTGTTGAAAGTGATTTTTTTTCAAGGTGGGGCACTCCAGAGAGAGATTTCTTTGCAGCCCCAGACAATCACCAACTCCCTCTCTCTTGTTGCAGACCTCCAGTCTTGGTCTCAGTCCCCCTGGATGCCCTGATTCTGAATTGGGAAGGGAAGGAAAGTTTCTGTACGCCTTCCCTCCCTTACCACTCCTGCTCAAAGTTTTAATCAAAATAAGGTCTCAACCTTGCAAAGTGATTCTGATTGCTCCAGACAGCCATGGTACCCCCTGTTGCTGTCCCTAGCAGTCCATATCCCCCTGTCTCTTCCCACTAATTACAACCTTTTAACATCTTTCAGGGGAGTATTTGGTACCCCAGTCTTCAGTCTCTCAATCTCAAGGCATGGCTCTTGAAGAGTTAGAGTTTGCAGATCTGCATCTTTCCCAAGGGGTTCTGGATATTCTCAAAGCTTCTCGAAAGCCCTCCACCAGAAAGACTTATAACTCCAAATGGAAGAGATTCAGCATTTGGTGTTCTAAGAAGCACATTTCTCCAGATACTGCTGAATTGCCTACGGTTCTATATTATATGGTCCATCTTAATGGCCTAGGCCTCAGACCAGCTAGCTACTCTTAAGGTACACTTGTCAGCTGTTTCTGCGTTTCTGTCTGTGGGAAAGTCTTCCTCACTATCTTCTCATCCTGTGTTCTGTACATTTTTTAAAGGATTGCTTCACACCAGTCCTCCTTTTAGAGACCCTACCACTGCCTGGGATTTGTATGTTTGCATTGCTCAACTTATGCAACCCCCTTTTGAGCCTATGTCTTCAGTAGAGCTTAAGTACTTGACTTGGAAAACTGTGTTCCTGGTAGCCATTGCCTCTGCCAGGCGTATCAGTGAATTGCAAGCCCTGTCAGTGGAACCTGATTTTTATCTCCTTTCACAGGGATAAAGTGGTCCTTAGAACCAATAGAAGGTTGTTGCCCAAAGTGGTCTCAGACTTCCATTTGAACCAGTCTGTGTCTGTTCCTGTCTTCTTCACTGATCATTCTTCCTCAGGAGAGAGGCGGCTACACTGTTATTAGATGTTAAAAGAGCCCTTAGGTAGTACATAGAGCGTACCAAGGGTCACAGGTTTGACTCCCTCCAGTTGTTCCTCACTTATGGAGAAGTGGAAAGGGCAAAACTGCCACCAAGAGATCTATTGCCAGGTGGATGGTGTCTTGTATACAATTCTACTATGAAAAACTGGGAAAAACTCCACCCTCAGGCCTGAGGGCTCATTCCACAAGAGGTACAGCTGCTTCCCTGGCTGCTGCCAGGGATATCCCTCTCTTAGAAATTTGTCAAGCAGCCACCTGGAAAACAGTCCATACCTTTACCAAGCATTACTCTCTGGATATCCAGCCTAGGAGTGATGCTCGATTTGGCACAGCTGTGCTTCAGAGCTTATTCCTAAAGTAGGTTCTGTCCCTCCTCCATGGAGGTACTGCTTGGTAATCTGCACTTGTCAGAATACAGCAAGACTTCAAGTTGTTTGAAGACAAAATTACTCACCGTAGTAATTATATTTCTTCTATTGGAGTCTTGCTGTATTCTGACCTGCCTCCCCTCTCAGAACTTGGTTTTGGGAAGTGGGTAGGCAGGTGCAGTGTGCACCTCAGGGGTGCCCCTTTTACACCCTCTTCTTATGTTTGGGTATTTGTTTATTATATTCTTGTTTGGTTTGGGTTTCCTGACTTAAGTCTTCTTTTTGGTAATTCAGATCTTTTTGTTGCCAGTTGGCTATTAAAAATTTTGTTTTACAGTTTCCACATAGAGTACTATTAGAGTGTTGCCCGTAAGAATCTGGCGGTTAGTGTTCAAAGGGAAACAGACACATCAACCGAGCTCGAGCTTAGCATTCTATGCTCTGCATAGAAAGGTTAACCCTTTGTTCTCCAGGGCAGTTTAAAGGCTGGAGCTAACTGCACTTGTCAGAATACAGCAAGACTCCAATAGAAGAAACATAATTACTAAGGTGAGTAATTCTTTCTTCTATGTCATAGACCTGCTCTGGTCTTTCTGCAGATGTGCCTCCCTCACGTGCTTCGTTTGTCCTGATCAGTTGACTGCTTGGGACTCAGTCCTACATGCTATGACCTACTGCAGGAACCCACTCGAAGTAAGATAGCACAGTTACGCAAGAACTTACTGTAACAGATCTTCAATAGAGGTTCCTGCAGCAGGTTCTTTTTCCCTCTCTTCTCCAGTCTTTTGTTTGCTCTTGCAGGCATATCTGGATTGGTCTGCAAAGGCTATATCCCTTTCTCCTGTGTCTGTCTCTCTCTCTTGGGTCTCCGGAGAGAGAACTGGAAGGCGGGTGAGAGGACTGCCCACTTACAGGGTCACGCTGACGCAAGTCATGTGACATTGGGTGGGCAGTCCCCCACCAGACATTGCTAGCAAAAGTTTGCCGTGCGGTCCTGATGCCAGAGGGTGCAGTCCTACATGTTATGACCTACTGCAGGAACCTCTGTCTGTCTCTCTCTCTCTCAGATGTTCTGTTATGGTAGTAGGTTCTTGCGTAACTGTACTTTACTGTGATAAACATATCAAATGTTATTGTCACATTGTTAAACACTATCGAGTGTTACCGTGGTATACCATTGTATCGAGTGTTGTTTTTTTGAAATCATAATTTTTATTCAAGTTTTCCAGTGAACATGCAAACACATTACACCCACAAACACATTACAATCCAGTCTCACAGGACCAAAATAAACAAATGAAATATTCCATTAAAGTACAGAGTAAGAGTTGATTATGAATAATAAAATAAGATTTAAACCCAGCTACTTCTCCATTGAATAATTTACCAGAGTGTTTCTGCAGTCAGGCAATGTCTTCCTTTTTACTCTTGTTAAATTCTACCCATGAGGCAGATCTAAACTTAAATAGCAGTAGAAAAACATATATCAAACAATAGCTAAACAAAAAACAGACAACATACAAGACGTAGAAAACATTTGAAACATCTGATACATCCCAGAGTGAAAGCAAGAAGGTGTTTTGAATACAAGAAATGGATTTGGTACAATTCATTGGTTGGTTAGGGGAAACAAACCCCCCCCCAGGAGATGGGAGGGGGCAAGGAAAAGCTATCCAAGGTTAAGTCTATGAGTACGACTTAACAATCTTACCCCATGGACCAGGCAGATCAATATCTGTGTAAGCCAGATCCAGGTGGATATTCCCGGTACATGAATCTAACTGTGCTCTGCCAAAATTTCCAGACTGTCAGTTTTCTTTCTCAGCTTGGAAATGAAAAAAACGGTAGCCATCGGGCTGTCAATTTATCTTTAAGTTTCATATTGACTGTGAGCTTCTCCGTCACCAATACACGGAGACTCAGTGCATACCAGAACTCCAATGTAGGTGGCTCTGGTGATAGCCATTTTTGGGCGATGGCTTTAAGGGCTGTTGCTACCAAAATATTATATAGGTACCGCTGGACCTTTGATTTAATGCCATGGGGCGGTAAATCTAGCAGCCAATGTTGAGACTTACCAAACCCCAGTATCCCTTTAGGTTGAGACAGGCCCAGAAAATGTGTGTATGCGTACCCTTCTCTGTGCACCCCCTCTAGCACAACTCAAATGTTGTCCAAAGTGTTTAGTAATCACTGGGATGCAAAAAATAACGTAACACCACATGCCATCCAAAAGCTTGACACCGTGGTGGAATGGATGTCTCTCCAGACCTGATGCCATTTCCCATCTCCTAGTTGCAGTCTGGCTTCTGTATGCCAAGTCCATCTAAGGTAGTCTAGAGGATCTCAATCTAGATCTGAGAGGAAAGCCGTAATTTTTGAGACCGTTCCCCTTTGCCCATGTTGAGTTACCAAGGACAGAAGGAACTCCAGGAGTGGATTGGTTTCCTCTGTTAGGTGAAATTCTTTATCTTTTTCAAGTAAGAAATGTCTAATTTGAAGGAATTGGAATAGGTCTTGGGGGGGTAATCTCAATTCCAGGGTTAGCTGCTGAACTTATTTAAATGTATTCACTATAAAGAATTGCCCTTCCAGGCAAAGGCCCTGTTTGGCCCATCTCCTAAACTGTGTCTGTCTTAAGGGGAGTGAAATCTAAGCATGCCTGTATTGGTGTGGAGGGTCTTATTTTCGTTTCCAATCTGAATGTCCGGCATAATTCCTGCCAAATATCTCTCAAGGCAGTCGACCATGGGCTACCTAAAACTAATAGCTGAAGCCCAGCTGTATCCATAGAAACGAAATCCCCTATTGTAGCAATAGAGGAGGAGGGTTTCTCCAGTTCAGCCCATAAAGGGACCTCATCCTCCACCATTAGTGGCAGCAAGGCCTATAATTGTGCTGCCCAAAAGTATTTACGTAGGTCGGGTAGCTCAAGCTCCCTCTGGAGTTTAGCCCTTTAGCCCGGGTGGCTTGCCAGCCAAAATACATTTAGATATTGTAGTTTTAAGGGCTCTCCAAAAAAGTGCCAGGCTGCAGGGGTCGTTAACAGTAGTGAGAGAAACCGGAAAAGGAAACGTGGCAGCACATTCATTTTAATACATTCTGTCCACCCTGATAAGGACAGAGGGAGCTCATTCCAATGAGTACAGTCTGTCTGGACAGCTTGTAGCGATTTAATAAAGTGATTAGTGTGATAAAGTTTGCTTAGATCTCGGGGAATCCAAATACCTAAATATTTAAAGCCATCCCTTGCCCATCTGAACTGACCCACCACTGGCAGGGTCCCCGTAGGAACTGGTCCCACTGGGAGCATTTTGTTTTTTGTTTCATTGATCTTGAATCCTGCCACCTGTCCAAAATCATGTAGGATGGACTCAAGATAGGGAGCCGAATGCACAGGGTCCGCAGCATATAAGGTATCATACACATGATACTCAAAGCTCTGATCCTCCAGCTCTAATACCCTGATTAGTGTCTGTTTGCCGAATGAGGGCAGCTAAGGGTTCCATACTGAGAGCGAATACGAGGGGGGGAGAGAGTGGGCAGCCCTGCCTAGTCCCCCTTTTCTGTTATAAATCTAGCTGAGAGTACCCCATCAACTTTCACCTGTGCCCAGGGTTCTCTGTAAAGATTCCCAATCCAGTTTCTGAATTTATCTCCAAAACCACATTTTTTAAGAGTTGGGTCTAAGAAAATCCAGTCCAGCTGGTCAGACGCCCTTTCCGCGTTCCGGGAGATCACTGCATGTAAGGTTTGAGGTGAAAAGAAATTTGGAGGCAGAGTATTCAAAAGAAGACTAACATTGTCTTGAATGTGGTGCCCAGTAATAAATCCAGTCTGATTGGAATGCACCAGAGAAGGGATCAACAGTCTGAGGTGCAAATCAATAATTTTATAAACAATGTTTTCATCATGATTTAAGAGGGGAATAGGGTGGCAGCTGAAGCACTCTAGGGGGTCCTTACCCGCTTAGGTAATACCATAATCATGGTAGCTCCCCAAGTGTCCAGAGTGGCTCCTTCCTTGTGGGCCTTATTACATACATTAGTCAGCAGGGGGGCCAGATCTGCTACAAAAAGTTTGAAAAACTCAGCCGTGAACTCATCAGGGCCTGGAGCTTTAACCATGTTGAGAGATTTAATGATTACCCTTACCTCTCCCTCTATAATCGGTGCCTCCAGCAAGTCCATTTGTTCAGATGATAAAGGGCAGTTCTACTCTCTCAAAGAAATCAGTGACCCCCTGGATGGTCTGGACCCCTCTCTTTACTATAAAGCTGGGCATAAAACTGAAACTCATTTGCAATTTTGGGAGGGGTGTGTAGTCATGTTTCCAGGGTCAGCCCTTCTACGGATTTTGGGAATATATCTGTCTGCCTCCTGCTTCCACAGGAAGAGGGCAAGCGGTCTACCCGCCCTTTTCCCCCACTCATAGTTTTTTTGTTTAGTGAACCTCAGAGCATTCTCCGTCTGGCACAGCATCAGGTTATTATACACTGCCCTAACTTTCTGAAGTTGAGGGAGCAGAGCCCCGTCCCTTGTCCACTTATGCTCCTTCTCCAAATCCCGATGTCCTCTAGAATTTTGCAGATTTTAAGGTGGTTTATTTTGGTATGAGCTATTGGCAATAATATGGCCACGCTGGACTGCCTTTAGGCCATCCCATATGAATTTAAGAGAGCAGTCCGGTTCGTGGTTCTCATTTAAGTAGTGCCTAATCACATCTTTAAGTGAGTCTACAAAAGCTTGATCATGTAGGAGACCTGAATCAAATTGCCAGCTTCCCTTCCCGCCCAAGGATTCCCATCTGACCATGGCCGATATCATAGTGTGGTCGGAGAATGTCACTGGATGGATAAGCACCTCCTGGAAAAAATGGGCCCGTACCGTCTGAGTGTAAAATCTGTCAATTCTAGAATAAGAATCTGTTGCTGGGGAGTAGAACGAACTCCGGATTTTGTAAACACCAAGGGTCTACTAAACTAGACTCTAAGATAAGTGTCCTTAGCAATTTGGAACTGGCCATCTCTCCTTCTCGTCGAACTGGATTCTCATCCAAAACATGGTTCTCCACACAGTTCCAGTTCACTGCAACAATGACTTGTCCCTTAGGAAGGAATGAAATAGTGTGAAATAAGTATCTTAAAAATGCCCCCGTATGGGGGGGTAAGGCAGATATACTGAGGCTATATGTAGGGGGCATCCCTAAATACCCCCGATAGAAGGACCAGACATCCCGAACCTTCTACCTGTGCCTTCCGAACAGTGACAGGAAGCCCCCTGTTTTATCAGTATTGCCACCCTGATTTTGTGTATTGGGGGTGTGAATCTGAAAAAACAGCCCCAACCCAAGACCTCCTTAGATTATTGTGCTCTAAAGCGGATAGTCTTTTCTAATATACATGCTACATCACAGTGTACCCTTTTGAACTCTTGCAGAATTCTAGCTCTTAATTCTATTATTAATGCCCTTGAAATTGATAGAGCGGATCTTAAGTGAAGCCATATTTAAAAATAATTAACGTTATCTTCCCGAACCCCCGAATTACCTCCCCCTTTACTGGAACCCTGTGGTGTAAATAACAAAGAAACAGAGAAACAAACATGGCCCCAACAGTGAACCATAACTAGCAACAAGGAGGTATTAGCAGGGATCCCACTAGTCCCTCAGTATAGCAGTGGTCAGGGTAAACCCTCCACTGCCAGAGGAGCCCAAACTGTGCGAGGGGGCTTCAGAGGATGGTATCTCACTAGCAAGTAAGTGTGTATATCTGAGGGGAAAAAAACACACCACTGTGTGTAAGGTTAAAGATCCTGGCGTACGCCAGAAATATCAGACAGTCTTCGTCGCAGGGACACTCCGGGAGTCCTGGGTGCCTAAACAGAGAGCCCCAGGTGCAACAGTTATTGGACAGGCAGTCCATGTAAAAAAAAGCCATAATGTTAACTGTATCCCAAGCTTCCCCCTTGGGTTAATAAGGAACCCTAGTGACTAGGGATTCCTATGGGCTGCCCTAGAATTTTCTGATCTCAGTTGCCTTTAAGCTGATTCAGTAAGGAAGAGGGTAGAAAGACCCCCCCCCCCAAAATATGTGACTTGATCCAGCCACCTCAGGAAAGAAATCTATAGTTTCCCCTTAACAGCCTGTCTCAGCACAAAGATGTAAACACAAATAAAATAAGCTGGGCAGAATAAAGGCTGCCCATTCCCAGACCCCCCTTTCACCCCTGTTCTGTAGCATAATACCAGCAGTTCTTATGAACCCAACTTAGTCCAGGCATAACATCTGAGTTACTTTTTAAATCTGTAGAACCTTCTAAAATACTCCGCCTAATGTATTAATACTCATGATGTATATACTATAAAGCATAAATGTGCAGAAAGAAAACGGGGCATCTAGCTAAGTATGAGGTCCTGTAGTAATCCAGGCGGTAGTTTAATTCACTACTCCTGTGAGAGCATGAAAATCCCTAGTAGAGTAAACATCTTAAGCTCCTTTCAAATTCAAGCAGAAGTGGTACTTCGTGTCCTTCGGGGAAGACAAAAGGGCTAGATTGAGTTGCATGATCAGTCCCAGAATCTGAGTGTGTATAACCTGTGCATGTTGATGGGCCATGAAGGGGACAGGAAATACTCCTGCACACCAAGGACGGTCCCACCACAAAGGAAAGTCTGGCCCAGAAACCACCTTGTGGAGAATTATGTTCCATCTTCATTGCACTGTATTAGTAACCCCATGGGAGAAAAAAACAAGCCCCTCCAGAAAATGAGAAGTCCAGTCATACTAGATTTTAAACTTCGGGAGCCTCCCTAGACAAGGGCCCATAAGAAGGGCCAGACATCAGAAACATTGATCAACGCTGTAAATAAAGTGGAAGCACCTTCTTATCTTCAGGTTACAGACTTTGGTTGGATCCATCTGGCTAAATCTACATGCAGTGGTAACAGTCTGAATGCTTTTTCTCTATGCGCCTGCCTCCTGGGGCAATCGACCACAGTAAGCCCTCTATCTCTTGTTCCGCTTGGCCTTCCTTGAGGGACAGGGATACCTAGAGATTCCAAAAAATGGGGTAGCTGCAAGAAGCAGTTAAAAAATTTTTGACCCCCTTCCCCGCTCCCTTCTTATCTTGAACCCAAAGCATTGCAGGATAGCATAGGTAAGCCCTAGGACCCTTTTCCCTGTTATGTTCTTAACCCAGCATGTGGTTTCAGTCATTCTAAAAGTTAACTTCTAGTTGCTACATTTATTAACTGCATCACACAGGACTCCATACAACACACCACCACTTGTCCACCCCACACTAAGACTTCCCCTAGTCACATGATTCTGGCTCTGTACCTTGTAAATCTTAAAGGTACAGAAGCATATACTACATCTTCCCTCTTTAGTTTTAAAGCTAATAAGAAGCAGTATAGCATATTGGTAATCAATAAACTCTTATAATGTTAGTGACTTGGGAACCATGCCTTACAACATGGCTCAACATTTTTTCTTTTAGAGTCAGTTTCTAGTAGTGTCTCTTTATAACTCATAGTCTTTGAATCTCTGGGGTAGATGCACAGGTCTTCCTCTGGTTGCAACCTTCACTGGTTTTGGTACTGGCTCGATCGGCTCAGTTGGCTCACAGTGCGGCAGTGCATCATGGTGAGATTCGATATCTTCTGGATAAGGCTCTTCTGCCTCAGCTGTTTCATTATATGACAGCCCTTTACATTTCTATAAATGCCTTCTCTTTCTCCTGAAAACAGTTCCTCTAGGAGTGACCACTTTGAAGGACCTTAGACTTTGACGGCAGATAAGGACCGCTTGGCCCATCTAGTCTGCCCATTTCTCTACCTTCAGGATAGGCCGCAGATCCTAGTTAACCAACAGCCTATTTCTTCCTACACCCAACAAGAATTGCCTTATATGTCTGTCCCATGCATTCTTTAATTCTCCCACAGTTTTAGACCCCACAACCTCCTCAGGAAGGCTGTTCCATGCATCCACTACCCTCTCTGTGAAATTATACTTCCTCACATTGCCCCTGAACCGCCCCCCTTCTATCTTGGTTGTGAACAGTTCGATTCTACTCTGGCAGGTTGCCATCCATGATCTGTTTCCATCTTAACCATGTCACCAGGGTGCAATGGTGGTAAAGGCTTTGCTATGCGATCATGGTATTCTTTCTGATGGGATTGTGCTATTACCAGCTTTTCCCTGGCTCTGATGGGAATCTTTGGTCGTAGGAGGGCTCTGGTCACTGGAAGTCGTGCCCGCAGCATCCTAATTTCTTGCATCAGCTGACCCTCCATGACTAGTTCACTGTCTATGGAATGAATCACTCTCTCATCTTGGCCACTTACAGTTGCTTCAGAGGTATCTGATAATGGTGCTTTTGAGAGAGTGCCAGCGATGTGCATCAGTTTCCCAGGTGTGTATTGGATCTGCAGATCATATTTCTGGAGCTGTAATAGCATTCTTTGAAGCCATACTGTAGCTTGTCCTAGAGGTTTGCGAAAAATGGACTCTAGCAGTTTGTGGTCTGATTGCACCCGAACCTGTTTGCCAAACGCGTATTTGTGAGTAGCAAAGACTACCACTAAAAGTTCTTTCTCTGTTTGGGCATAGTTTTGCTCCATGCTTATCAAGGCTTTGGAAGCATATGCAACTGGGCTTCCGTTCTGCAGGAAACATGCACCAAGTCTGTCTTTCGATGCGTCTGCTCGGATAGCAACAAGCTTTTTCACATGAAGTACCGGAGTACTGGAGCTTTGCATAGGGCTTCCTTTAATTGCTTGAAAGCTTGGCGATGCTCATGTTCCCATTGCCATAGCTGGTCCTTTTGAAGAAGTTTTCTTAGTGGGGCAGTAATGTCCGCCTCCCTTGGGATGTAATGGGCTAGGTAGCATGTAATTCCCAGTGAACTCTGGGCTTCACACAGGTTATTTCCTCCTCGACCCATATTGGTGGGGCATTCATTGGACTTGGTGTTCCTTCTGGGGATGGGGATATCTGACTTGGTGGTGGAACCGGTCGGATGTTCGGACCATCACTCCATTGGGTTCAGTTTTGAGGCCACCCCTATTAGGTCAGCCCCTATGGAAATGGTCCGGTAACGCCCATTAAGGGGTGTTTCCCCCAGATGACCTGATGGCGGTGCTGGACCTATCGGGCCTACCGATAGATTGCCTGGATCCGGGACACCTGGTACGTGCCTATAATAAGGTGGTGACAGGGGCCCTGGATTCCATTGCACTTGTTCGTGTTGGTCCTCTCACTCTTCGTCCCAGGTCTCCTTGGTTCGATGAGACCGTGAGAGAGTTGAGGAGAGCTGGACGAAGGTTTGAGAGGCGCTGGCGGAGGTCCGGTTTGGATGATGACAAACTTGGTTTGATGAACCACTATGTGGTCTATCAATCAGCAATTTCTCGGAAGAAAGCAGAATTCCTGTTCAGAGAGATTGCGGCTGCACAGAATAGACCAGCTCAGCTCTTTCGGACCGTGGACAGACTGTGCAATCCAGCCTGTCTTCAGCCCGGAAGAGCCTTTTCTCAAGAATGGTGTGAGGAGTTTGCTCTCTTCTTTGCAGATAAGGTTGCCAAAATCAGATTGGACGTCCGCTTGTCCCTCTCCAATGGGAGTTGTGATGGTCGGCAGGAGATGTTGGACACCCAGTTTGCATGGTCTGACTTCAGCCTCCCCACAATCAACGACATTGTGATGATCATCCGATCACTACGATCGACTAACTGTGATTTGGACCCTGGTTCCACGCGTCTTTTAGTGGACTGTGTGGATAAAATCGGCCCAGTCCTGGCTGTGATAGTCTGGAGGTCCTTGGAGAAGGGGATCTTCCCAGATCCTCTTAAGAAGGCTGTAGTTAAGCCTCTTTTGAAGAAGTCCTCCTTGGACCCGGATTGTCTAGCAAATTACAGGCCTGTTTCTAACTTACCCTTTGTGGGTAAAGTTATTGAGAAGGTTGTTGCAGCGCAGCTGGATGATCATCTGACCAACAACAATGTCTATGATTCTCTCCAGTCTGGATTTAGGAAAAGGCATAGTACAGAGACAGCACTGGTTCGGGTACTAAATGACCTCCTAATAGCGAGAGATTGTAGGACCTGTTCCATCTTGGTACTTTGATCTTTCTGCAGCATTTGACACTGTTGACCATGGTGTGCTGTTGGAGCGCTTTGGTCTATCTGTGGATTGTCTGATATATTCTCGGTGGTTTCGACTCACTGCTGGTAGGACTCAGAGGGTGATGTCGGAATTTTTCTTTGCATCAGTCTCCTATCCTGTGGAAGTACCGCAGGGTTCCATTTTGGCGCCCTTGTTGTTGGCAGTGTATATGCTGCTGTTAGGAGTGATTGTTAGATGATACGGTCTGGGTTTTCATTGCTATGCAGATGATACCCAGCTGTATATGTCTCTTGTGCCCGGCCAGGATGCTGCCATTTCGGTATTTAACAACTGTCTTGCTGAGATTCAAGACTGGATGAATGGGAGTTGGCTGCGGTTGAACCCTGAAAAAACTGAGGTGTTGGTTGTGGACAAGGGTCGCTATGAGGCAGGTTTGTTAGCCAGATCGCCCTCGGGCTTATGGCTTGGGGGTGTCCAGCTGACGACCTCAGACCAGGTGCGGAATCTGGGTGTAGTATTTGACGACTGTCTGACTTTTAAATCTCAGGTGTCAGCGGTGGTCAAAACTTCCTTTTACCATCTGAGGAACATCACCCAGTTGAAGCACCTGGTTCCTCCAGAGGATCTTACAACGTTGGTCCACGCATTCGTTACCTCTCGCCTTGACTATTGCAATGCCCTTTACCTGGGGCTATTGGGGGTTGAACTTCGCCGTCTTCAGCTAGTGCAGAATGCGGCAGCCAGGCTGTTGACTGGATCTTCTAGGTCTAGTCATATAACGCCTGTGCTCCGCGGACTGCATTGGCAGCCAGTTTTCTGGCGAATCACCTTCAAGGTCGGTTTGCTGACCTATAAAGCCCTATACGATCAGGGACCTACTTAGCTGAAAGAACTCCTTTGTCCCTACTGTCCTCCCGCTCTCCGATCCACTGACGAGGGATTGCTAGAGATCCCCAGGGTCCGCTTAAAACTTCAGGGCAAGATCATTTAGTTTTATGGTCTCGACCCGGGAATTCTACCCGCAGGTGCGAAATTGCCCGACTGTCCAAAGCTTCAAAGGAGCTTTGAAGACATCTTTTTAGCAGAGCTTTTAATGATTTATGACAGTTTTAATCTTGTTTAATTATTTATTTTATGTATTTGTACAGGCGCTTTAGTTATAAGAAAAGCACCTTATAAAAATAATGAATGAATGAATGAAACGTAACAGTCCTGATTTATCTGTTGTTGGGGGCATGTCCACAGTTGCCTTCACTTTGGTCTCATCAAGGCGAATCCCTTTTACAGTCACCACGTGACCCATGTATTTGACTTTTAAAACTTTAAATTGTAACTTGTCTTTATTGAATTTTACATTTTCAGCTCTTGCTCAGTCCATGACCTTTCTTAAATTCTCATCATGCTGTTCTTGACTGTCTGCAACAATTATCATGTCATAAGCAATGACGTATACTCTCGTAATGTGGCCAAATGTTCCTTCATTCTTTTGTCGAAACACTTTGCTGGCGGACTTTATGCTGAATGGAAGTCTACAAAATCTGTAGTGGCCCCATGCGGTGTTAAATGTACAGAGGCACGAGGACTCCTCATCAAGCTTAACTTGCCAGTAGCCATCCTTCTCATCTAGGATGGTGAATACATGCTTTCTAGCGAGTCGACTTTGCACTTCCTCTGGTGTTGGTATGTTGTAATGTTGTCTCTTTATTCCTATATTTAATTCTCGTGGGTCAAGACAAACACACATTTCACCATTTTCTTCTTGAGTAATCACCAGGCTGTTTACCCAGTCAGTGGGCTTAAGGACTCTGACAATTATGTGAGGCTTGTCTAGTTTCTTTTAGTTTGTCCATGATTCCAAACGGTACTCGTCTACAGCCATGTATCACTGGTGGTACTTCAGGGTTGATGTGAATATGATGCTTCCTTTGAACTGGCCTACCCCAGTGAAGACATCCTGATATGTTTCGATTAGGCTTCCCTTTGTGAGAAGTTTGGAAAGTACCACAGTTTCGAGACTGCGCACCAGATCAAGTTTTTCACATGCAGCCTTGCCTAGCAGTGGTATGGGGAGACACATCTGTGATGTAAAGTTGGAGATCAGCTTCTTTATTTTGTGTTTTGCATTTTAAGTGGATGACTCCTGTGGGTTTTATTCATGCTCCTCCATATGCCACCAGTACAGCTGATGATACTGTTTGGCTTTTGGTACTCGGTATTTTCTCTACCACAGTGATTGGCAACATGTTGACTTGGGCCCCTGTGTCCAGCTTGAACTCTATGGGTGTTCCTTCTACCTCCACGTGCGCATACCAGGCATCTGCATCACAGTTTTTTTTTTTTTGCACTTGCTCTGCACAAGTTATTTGTCCTATAAACAGACTGCCCATATTAATTTCTTGCAAGTTACTGTTTTCTGTGGTCTTGGCTCATGCACGACATACTTTTACAAAGTGATTTTTCTTTTTATGTTGGCTTGCGCGCATGCACAAGAAACATCTTGCGACAGTGCGGGTCTTGGGGGTGCGGCTGCTCTTGGGCGAATACAGGGCACGTATCAGTAGGTGCGTCCCTCATTCCCCAATCAGCCTGCATGCCACCGCCACACCATGCATTCATAATGGGGTGAGCACATCAAAGCAAAGGTCCGCTGCAATCTGAGCAAAGCTCGTCATACGCAGCGGTCCTTTGCTTGCCGTGCTCGCCGCCATTATGATCATGGTCGGCGAGCGGGCGGGCCGCCTCACGCTTTCCAACATCGGGGTGCCTAATCCTCCTGTCGGCAACCCTCCGTGTTAGTGCTGATGGGGAGCCCACTCCCGTCGGCATCCCCGCAAATGTGGAATGCTGAGGGTGCCCAATCCCTCGGCTCGCGCCCCGGTGTTGTGTGCCAGCGAGGTGCCCAATCCCCGTCGGCTACTGCACCCCACAAAACCCACTTTGATGGCACGCTGGAGCCCACCCAGCATGCACAAATGCCCTTGTAATGCAAAACTGTCCCATGACAGTTCTCTTTTTCTACCTGCAAACGAAACCGTCCTCGTAGAGTCTAGATGCCCTCCCCACCCGCACCCACCCACTGCGCACTCCTGCCTCCCCTCACCCCATACTTACCTCCGGACTCTGGCGTGATGATCTTCCGTGGACCGGGAACACGTCTGCACTCTTCAAAGCCGACTGCAAACTGAGGAAACGCCGGTAAGCTGTATAATGCAGTGAATAGGGTTTTTTCAACTTTGCTGCATATCTCAGGCATTTCTTGGAATTTTGGCACCAGATTTTCAACATGGGGTTTTTGGGGCCCCTCCTCATGAATTCAGTCACTGTCATGGCGTTAATCGGCCTAGGAAGGTGATTTCGCAGTCACTGCGTGAAATCACCTTTCGGGACCCATTAACAAAATGACAGTGCCAGTGTTCATGAGGGGGCCTCTCAAAAAGCCTATGTTCCAAATTTGGTGAAAATCCAACAAATGCCTGTTTTATGAGCGCAGTGCTATGCAGTTGCTACGCAGGCTCATAACTTCGCGCATTCGCAATATTTTAACGCTGTATTTTCAGCATTGGCACTTTTGTGCACCTCCTTGTGAACAGTACAGCTGTCATTTTTCCACATCCTGCCCGAAATGTGTTTCCGCACTTCCGGCGCACAATTGCGCAGTCGCTGTGGGAAATCAGTGTTTGGGCCAGATTATGAAAATGACAGTGACACAGTTCATGAGCAGAGCTCCTAGAATGCCTATGTTGAAAATTTGGAGCTGATACTCCATAAAATGACTGTGTTACAAGCGCGTGTGGCAGATTACGCGATGCTCATACCGTCCGGTATTTGTGATATTTTCACTCTGGATTTTCACCATTGCCATTTTTACACACCTCTTGATGAACAGTACAGCCGTCACTTCACATATCCTGCCCAAAATGTGTTTCCGCACTTGGCGCAGAATAGCGTGGTCGCTGTGCGAAATCACTTCTTGGGACACTTTGAGGAAATGACAGTGACACTGTACATGAGCAGAGGTGCTAAAATGCCTATGTTGAAAATTTGGTGCCGAACGCCCACAAACTGGCAGTGCTGCAAGCGTGCCTTGCATATTTCCCACGCACCCTTGCAACTCCGCAAATTTCGTATATTTGTATGCCACATTTTCAGTACTGGCATTTAATTACACCTCCTTATGAACTGTGCAGCTGTCATTTTTCACATCCTGCCCAGCATGTTTTCCCGCACTGCACTAAGAAACACCCACAGGGACACCCTAATACCTCTCACTCTCTGCAGGGTGGGGGTGGGTTGGCATCAGTTCAATACTTGACTGCCACTCCTATGCTGCATCTCTCTAACTCCTGCAGTGCCAATGGCAGCAAGACAACATTCGGCATTGACAAATGCTTGTTACATTTGTGGCAAGTTTCTCCATAGGCTGGGCAACTTCACGGTGGATGGGTTTGCCCACAACGACGGCATGACTGCTGAGTGCTGTTTGTGTTCTTAAAGATACTGGCGTGCCCTCATGACCCGGTGTGTGCCTTTTTTCCTGTGGTTTGCCTTTTTTCTGTGGTGTGCAAATAGCATGCAGCACTTTCTCTGAGATACCCTGCGTCATGGCTTGGAGCTGTCTTTGTGGCCTCTGCAGATCTGCAAATATCAACTGCTTTCTCTAAAGTTAAGCTTGATTCTCTCAGGAGACGCTCCTTTAATCTGCCATCTGAAATCCCAAACACTATTTTGTCTCCTAACATTGATGTTTAGAATTGTACCAAACTCACAGTTCTTAGCTGTGGTTTTAAGTTCCGTCAGGTACTGATCAACAGTTTCACCTTCTGCTTGCTTTCTGTCCTAAAACTTGTAGTGTTCAAAAACATTTTTTCTGGGGTTGCAATACACTTTAAAACGCTCTAGCACAGTGCCTACATCTTTAGGGCTATCTTCTCCTTCAAAGCTGAAAGTGTTATACTTCTAGGGCTTCCTCCCCAGTTGTATGAAGTACAATTGCTACTTATGTTTTTTGGGGATTTTCCAACTGCGCGAGATGCTTCCATGGAGAGCTTAAACCTCTGTTCCCATCTTCTCCAATTCTCCGACAAATTACCTTGCAGGGCCAAAGGCTCAGTGGCTTGAATTGCTCAATTTTCTTCTGTTCCTTTTTTTTTTTTCCTTGTTGCAGAATTCAGCTACCTTACTGAGAAGCTTTTTGGTTCACTGCTTCTGACACCATGTTATGTTCTTAACTTTTAGAATGACCGAGACAACATGCTGGGTAAACTTCTAGTAGATTCTAGTTGCTACATTTATTAACTGCATCACACAGGACTCCATACAACACACCACAACATGTCCACCCCACACTAGACTTCCGTAGTCATGTGATCCTGGCTCTGTACCTTGTAACTCTTAAAGGTACAGAAGCATATACTACATTCCCGAAGTGATTTTAACCACAAGGATAATTTTCTTCCTCCTGGCTAGTATAAGAGGTGGATAATCTTGTTCTGCATAAACCCTCTGCCCATCCAAGTTAAGGTCTTTCTTACCCCATGCCAGCTGTAGGATTTTCTCTTTTATTGGATAATGTAGGAACTTAAGGATAGATCTGGGAGGGTGCACTGTCTTGGTTTGGGGCAACCACCCAATGTGCCCTTTCGATTTTAAGGGTAAAATCCTCATCCAGAGCCAGCTCCTCACGGAGCCAACAGTCCATATAATCCTCCATACTGTTCTGATCCACTCCCTCTGGTATACCAAACACTCTGATGTTGTTCCTGTGAGCCGGGGCTTTGGAGTCCTCTGCCCGAAGGGTCAAGTCCCCCTCTCCCTTACGTAGGTAGGCCAGGGGCCTACCGAACGCCATGTGCTCATTCTACACTACCTCCAGCTGGGATTCTACTGTAGTAGTGTGAGCCCTCAGTTTGTTTGTTTTTTAAATCTTTCTGCAGCCTGGTGATTTTATAATCAATTCTATGTAGAATTTTTAGCATGCGGTGACCATCTGCTTTTGTAAAAGTGGTGGTGATGGTGTCCGATCCAGAATCATTCTCCTCATTAGCTGATGCAGTAAGCGCCAAGGACCTGGATGGAGTAGGGCTGATAGGCAGCTGATCGATCGAAGCAGTAGATCGCCGCTGGGTGCCAGAATACACCGACGTTTTTGGTTTGCCCATAAGTACGATAATGGAGGCGAGTTGGTATTGCTAATTAGTGTGGTGGAAAACCACCAATGGCAACCAATTACGCAGAAATTACACCTGAGATTACGGAGCTCTGCTCTAGGCAGCCATCTAGGTGCGTGACTTCACCAGAAGTCCTATATCAAGTGTTACTGTGGCATCATTATAATATTATCAAGTTTTACTGTTGTAACCTTATCAGCTGTTAATGAACCTCATTTCTTTTTAATTAAAGGAGAAGTACCAACAAATGAAAAGCAGCAACTGCTTCGTAGATCAGGGCTTCAGAAGCCTGATCACCCATGTTGGCGGCATCTTCGTGTAACTGTTTTCAAACCAGAGTGCTAAATATAGAATAAAGTATGGGTCGGGGTGTGTAACGAGATTTTACACCCAACCGAGTTGTGGGATGCTTCATAAACCCCGAGGGCGAGCCCGAGGGGTTTGTGAAAAGCATCCCACAACGAGGGTGGGTGTAAAATCGAGTTTAAACCCGACCCATTTTTTATTTGATGTAATTGCTGGGTTTCCCTTTTTTGCCTCAGCAATTATATAAAATAGAGAGCTTGAGCTGTGTCCTCAGTTCAGTTTAGTTTTAGCAGTGCCGAGATTTGCCGTATTTTAAACTCGTGCCGAGATTTGCCGTATTTTAAACTCATTTTTCAGCAGGTCTTCCTTTGAGCAGGTGTTTGTATGTGGGGGGGGGAAGAAAAGAAAAGACTTACCGCCACATTCTTCTGGCAGTTCTGTTTGATGCGAGATGGAAGCATTGAGTGGTGGGACCTGGTCTGGCTGCTGCCTGAGCATGCGCACAAGCAAGGGAAATGATGCATGTTTGCCGTTATAAACACTCCTTTATAACGGCAATTACTTCTACGTTTCCTATGGAAAAAGGGAAACCCAGTTATTATATATAGAATAATATATGGGTGGGTGTGTGTAACCAGACTTTTACAAACACCCGAGGAGAGGGATGCTACATGAATCCCGAGGGGTTTATAAAAGCACCCCACACCGAGGGTGTGTGTAATATTCTGGTTACTCACACATCCACCCATATGTTATTTTTAAGCAATAAAGTATGACCAGGGATTATGTAATATAGCACGAGGCACAGCCAAGTGCCATATTGCCCCTAGGGGGTGATTAACTGACTGTTGATCTGACTCCTGGGAGTGCCTTATTGCTATTGTAAAAAATTATGCCAAAAGAAAAGTATTAAAAGTATACTTTTTTAATGTTTTCTTCATTTAGAGGAAGATTTTTAATAAAATAGTTTTTCCAACAACAGTTTAAGAATGCTGGTTCAGAATGAGAATGCAGCATTACAGTCATTCAGCAGTGCAAGAGGATGGAATGCCGACAGCAAGAATCCATGTTCCATGGTGATCAGGCTGCACATGACAGTATAACATGGATTAACGTAAGGCTGTTGAAATCCTAACAGCCAATCAGATTGCAGCGTTTCTGAGACTCTTTTTATATTTCATTAATGGTCATTTTTATGTTGATTGTGCGCAGCGCAAACATATTGCGGCAGCTTTCTCAGTAGCAGGCTGTGGAGGCATGGCACTATTGTGGCAAATGCCCCACAGCCTGCAAAGGCTTGTTCCACTTCCCCCAATGCTGTTGCAGGCTGCTGGTGACAGTAGTTTGGAACGTTTGCACCAATTACTGACAGTTTCGCCACTGCAGTTGGGGGCCGCCTCGTTATTGCAGCATCTGCCATCTGCTGCAATGAGGGAGCAACCAGTCCTTGCAGGGCGGGATGTAAAAACCCTGATATTGTTTGAGAACACGGTGGCGGGTTGCCACCGTGTTCACAAACAATATAACCCTCCCACTGTGTTTATAGGCAACAGGGGCCCCAAACCCCGGCCTTGGTGCCCCATTGCTTTGGTACCGACAGGGAGCCCACCCCGCCGGCATGCTGTAACACCCCACCCCGCTTTATTCCTGCTGACAGTGTGCCCAACCTCGCCGCACAATGAATCTCCCTCCCTAGGTTGCTACGGGGTGCCCAACTCTGTCGGCCACTGCTGCCCCTAAAAGAAAGCCATTGGTGGCATGCTGGGAGCCCACCCAGCGTGCACATGCCCCTGTAAAGGGATAAAGCACCAGCTCTTTCCTTTTTGGTAAAAAAAAAAGTCCTCAGAATGTCTCTGGGCCCCACCCGCAACCCGCACTCCACCCACTGCGACCCTGCCTCCTCACCCCATACTTGCCTCCGGAGCTCGGCGCGACTATCTTCGGTGGACTGGGAACACGTCTGCATTCTTCAAAGCTGACCGCGAACTGAGGAAATGTTGGTAAGCTGTATAACATAATAAATAGGGTTTTTTCAACTTTAGTACATATCTCGGGCATTTTGGGACTTTTTTCGCCAAACTTTCAACATGGGGTTTTTGGGACCCCTCATGAATTCTTGAACTGTCATGGTGTTAATCGTCCCCGGAAGGTGATTTCGCGGTTACTACGTGGAATCACCTTTCGGGGCCGATTAACGAAACGACAGTGCCAGTGTTCATGAGATGGGCTCTCAAAAAGCATATGTTGCAAATTTGGTCGAAAAAAATCCAAAAATTGACTGTTTTACGAGTGTGCGCTGTGCAGTTGCTACGCACGCTCGTAACTTCGTGAATTTGCAATATTTTCATGCCAGATTTTCAGCATTGGCATTTTTTCACACCTCCTTGTGAACAGTACAGCTGTCATTGTTCACATCCTGGCAGAAATGTGTTTTCGCACTTCTGGCGCAGAATAGAAACATAGAAACATAGAATTTGACGGCAGATAAGGACCGCTTGGCCCACCTAGTCTGCCCATTTTCCTACCTAACAGATAAGCTGCAGATCCTAGTTAATCAACAGCTTTATTCCTCCTACCCCCCACTAGGACTGCCCTATGCCTGTCCCATGCATTCTTGAAGTCCCCCACTGTTCTTGACCCCACGACCTCTTCAGGGAGGCTGTTCCATGCATCCACAACCCTCTCATTGAAAAAATACTTCCTCACATTACCTCTGAGCCATCCCCCTTCTATCTTCAAATTGTGCCCCCTTGTTCTTGCACATCTCTTTTTCTGGAAGATGCTACCCTCTTGGACTTTAATTCCCTTGAGGTACTTGAAAGTTTCTATCATGTCCCTCTCTCCCTTCTTTCCTCAAGGGTATACATATTAAGCTCCTTTAGTCTTTCTTCATATGTCTTCTGGTGCAGACCCTGCACCATTTTGGTTGCCCTCCTCTGGACAGCCTCCACTCTATGTCTTTGCAGAGATGGGGTCTCCAGAACTGCACACAGTACTCCAGATGGGGTCTCACCAACTGTCTGTACAGAGGGATAACAACTTCCTGTTTTCTACTATTGATGCCTCTTCCTATACATCCCAGTATCCCCCCAGCTTTCCTTACTGCCATCTCACATTGCTTGCCCACCTTTAGGTCATCTGATATAATTACCCCCAGGTCCCTTTCTATTTTTACTGTTGTCAGTATCTCACCCCCCATTGTGCACGCTTCCCCAGGGTTTTGTTCCCCATGTGCATTACCTTGCACTTCTTTGCATTGAATCTGAGCTGCCATACATTTGACCATTCCTCCAACCTTGCCAAGTCCTTCTCATCCTTTCCACTCCATCTTGTGTATCAACCCTGTTGCAGATATTTGTGTCATCTGCAAAGAGACATACTTTTCCTTCCAGTTCCTCTGCAATGTCACTTATAAAGACATTAAAAAGGACCGGTCCCAGTACTGAACCCTGCGGTACCCCGCTAGTAACCCTCCTTTCGTCACTGTGTACTCCATTTACTACTACCCTTTGAGTCCTGTTGTCTAGCCAATTTTTTATCCAGGCTACCACCTTGGGACCCACTCCAAGGCTGGCTATCTTGTGTATTAATCTTTTGTGTGGGACTGTATCAAATGCCTTGCTAAAATCTAGGTAGGCCATGTCCACAGCCCCTCCCTGGTCTACTACTTTGGTAACCCAGTCAAAGAAATCTATTTGATTCATCTGACACGACCTTCCCATCGTGAATCCATGCTGCCTTGGGTCCTGTGCCCCACTGGCCTCTAGGTACTCAACATTTCTTTCCTTCAGAAGTGATTCCATCATTTTCCCTACCACTGAGGTCAAACTAACTGGTCTGTAGTTTCCTGCCTCTGTCCTGCTCCCACTTTTGTGAAGAGGAATCACATCTGCCCTCCTCCAGTCCTCGGGTACCACCCCATCCTCCCATGATTTGTTAAACAGAGTAGTCAGCTGTGTCACTAGTTCTACCCTTAGTTATTTTAGAATTCTTGAGTGAACCCCATCAGGCCCCATTGCTTTGTCCACCTTCAATTTTATTAGTTCTTTCAGAACCCTTTCTTCTGTAAATGGACTGTTATCGAGCCCCGTCTTCAGAGTGTTTCTCTTGTTTGGTTTAGGTAACTCCCCCTCCTCTTCCTTTGTGAATACTGAGCAGAAGTATTCGTTCAGTATCCCTGCTTTTTCACTGTCACCCTCTACCCACATTCCCTTCCCTTTATTAAGCTTCAGTATCCCTCCTTTGGTCTTTCTTCGATCCCTAATGTACCTATAAAAGGTCTTATCCCCCTTCTTAACAGAATTGGCTATCCTTTCCTTGGTTTGGGCCTTTGCTATTCTGACTGCCTTCCCAGCCTCTTTCTGCTTTAACTGATAAAGTTCTCTGTCCTGCTCCTTCTGTGTTTCCTTATATTTCCTGAATGCTGTCCTTTTCTCCTTAACCTTCCCTGCCACCTCTTTTGAGAACCATAACGGTTTTTTCCTTCGTTGTGTTTTATTGATTTGTTTTACACAAAGGCTTGTTGCTTCTGTGATGGCTGTTTTGGTCACTCCCCATTGTTCCTCCACCCCTCCTTCTTGCCTGTTTGCTAGTGCTTTTCTGAGGCACTCTCTCATTTTCCCAAAGTCAGCCCTCCTAAAGTCCAGTACTCTTGCTTTTGTATGGCTTGATTGTATGGCTGTGTTTATCGTGAACCACACTGTTTGGTAGTCGCTTGTTCCCAGATGGCTACCCACTTCTAAATCTGAGATTCTTTCTCCATCCCCATTTGAGAGTACCAGGTCTAAGATTGCTCCCTCCCAGTGGGTTCCAATACTAGCTGTCTGAGGCATGCCCCCTGTAGGGCATCAAGAATGACCCTGCTCTTGGATGTGCCTGCAGCAAAGGTGCTCCAGTTAACATCTGGCATATTCAGGTCCCCCATCAACAATATCTCCCCTTTTTCTGCCATTCTAAGAAAGCCTTCTATCATTTCCTTCTCCATTCCCTCCCCCTGAGATGGGGGTCTGTATACAACCCGCATGCGGATTGTGGTGCCATTTCCTGTCTCCAGGGTGACCCAAAGTGCCTCATCTGCTCCCTGTTTACTCTTTAGTTCTGTTGCTTTGATCCCTTCCTTTACATAGAGAGCTACTCCTCCTCCTCTTTTACCCTCCCTGTCCCTCCTGTAGATTGTGTATCCTGGTATGTTGACATCCCAGTCATGGTAGCAGAATAACAGCGTAGAATAGTGCGGTCACTGTGGGAAATCGGTGTTCGGGACAGATTAAGAAAATTACAGTGACACTGTTCATGAGTAGAGGTCCTGAAATGGCTGTGTTGAAAATTTGGTAATGATACTTCATAAATGGCTGTGTTACGAGCGTGTGTTGCGCTGTTTGCATGCACGCTCGTAACTTCGCGAATTTATAATATTTTTGCTCCAGATTTTCAGCATTGCCATTTTCCCACACCTACTTCTGAACAGTGCAGCTGTCATTTTTCCCATCCTGGACGAAATGTGTTTTCGCACTTCTGGCGCAGAATAGAGCGGTCGCTGTGGGAAATCACTGTCAAGGACAGATTAATAAAATGACAGAAATACTGTTCATGAGCAGATGTCCTAAAATGCTTATGTGGAAAATTTATTTATTTATTTATTTATTGAATTTTGATGACCGGGTAGGCCCACTGGGCCCCGAAGGTCCCTTTTTCAGGGGCGACCCGGGAATAACAATACAATAATAATTAAACAGTAGAACATAAGCAGATATCATCATATGATGGTGATGACAGCCCATCATATGACTTGTTACAAGTGTGCGTTGCACACTTTCTACACACCCTTGTAACTTCGCAGATTTGTAATATTGTCATGCCATTTTTTCACACCACCTTATGAGCAGTACAGCTGTCATTTTTCACATCCTGACTGAAATGTGGTTTCACAGTTGCGGCACAGAATAACACGGTCGCTGTGGGAAATCAGTGTTCGGGACAGATTAAGAAAATGACAGTGGCATTGTTCATGAGCAGAGGTCCTAAAAGCCCTATGTTGAAAATTTGGTGACGAAACTCCATAACATGACTGTTACAAGCGTGCGTTGAACTGTTTCCATACGCCCTTGTACCTTCGCACATTTGTTGCAGTTTCACACCACATTTTCAACGTTGGCGTATTTCCACACCTCCTTATGAAAAGTACAGCTGTCATTTTTCACATCCTGGCTAAAATATGTTTTTGCACTCCTGCAGGAGAATAGCACGGTTGCTGTGGGAAATCTGTGTTTGGGACAGATTAAGATCGAACGAGTGAGGGGGGGAGAGACCGAGCTCAACTGAGCTCTGTCGGGACTGCTGCGGATTTGTTTGTGGGCAGAAAAAGGCCCCAGTGCAAGAGCCCAGTACAAAAGGGCAGCATGCAGCACTGGGAGAAACAGAACGAGAGAGTGACTGACGGAGGGGCAGTGAGCGAATTCACCGGAGCGCTGTCAGGACTGCTGTGGATTTCTTTGTGGTCAGAAAATGGTACCAATGCAGGCAGGAGCCCCGTACAAAAGGGCCATTTGCAGCACCAGGACAAACAGAATGAGTGTGTGAGAGAGGGAGACTGAGACTGAGCGAGCTCAACGGAGCTCTGTCGGGAGAGCTGCGGATTTCTTTGTGGACAGACAAAGGTGCCAGCGCAGCCAGGAGTCCCGTACACAAGCGCAGCCAGCAGCGCCAAGAGAAACGGAACGAGTGAGTGACAGAGCGGTAGTGAGTGAGCTCAACGGAGCTCTATTGTGACTGCTACGGATTTCTTTATGGGCAGAAAATGCAGAAACGCAGGCAGGAGCCCAGTACAAAAGGCCAGCTTGCAGCGCTGGCAGAAACGGAATGAGTGAGTAAGCTCAGTGGAGCTGTTTCGGAACTGCTTCAGATTTCTTTCTGGCCAGAACAAGCCGCCAATACAGGCAGGAGCCCAGTACACAAGGGCAGACTGCAGTGGCAGGAGACACAGCACGAGCGAGTGAGGAAGGGGGAGAGAGTGAGCTCAGCGGAGCTCTCTTGGGACTGCTGCAGATTTGTTTTTGGAAAGAAAAAGGCAGCAATGCACGCAGGGGCCCAGTACAAAAGGGCAGCCTGCAGTGGTGGGAAAACCAGAATGAGCGAGAGAGAGAGAGAGAGAGAGAGATGGAGTGAGCCACCTCAGTGGAGCTCTGCTGGGACAGCTACAGATTTCTTAGTGGGCAGAACAAGGTGCGAATGCAGGCAGGAGCCCAGTACCAAACAGCAGACTGAGCAAGTGACAGAGGGGCAGTGAGCGAGCTCAACACACCAACGCAGTCAACATTTGGCATTGACAAATGCTTGTTTGTTTTGTTTGCCACACTTCAGTTAATGCAGTAGTTGTCAGAAACACACACACTCAGTCTCTGTCATTTGTCAACGGTCGGTCAGAATGCAGCAGATGAGTCCCGGTCGAGAGGCAAGAATGGAAGGGTCAACCAGATATATTAAAATAAGTGTGCAAATAAATTACTTGGGATGAGGTAAAAGAGTACAGGGAAGTTGCCGCGGAAAGTACTCAGTTAGTGAGGAATGGAGCTGCCATGTTTGAAGCTATGATCGTCCCACCCATTTGGAGGATTGCAGTCAATAAACTGCACAGCTGCTGTTGGAAAGCAGGCAGTGATTACAACCTCCCATGTTGTAACAAAACATATCAACCGGGAGGTTTACCCGAAAATAAAACCTTGATTATCAGTGGTCAAAGAATGACCATTAATGAAAATACGTTAATATACATCAGTATTTATTAATATACATATTGGTATTTTTATGCATAATGATACTCAGAACGTATGCTCATTCCAAGCTTTAAAGGCGAACTACCGGCAAACAAACAGCAGTAACTGCTTCATAGATCCGGGCTTCAGTACCCTGATCACCCATGCTAGCGGCATCGTCTCAGAACTGTTTTCAAACAGGAACACTAACAGCAGGCAGGCATTTCGTGCTGTACCTGTTCCTGCTCCCTGACGTTGCACCAGCAAGAACAGTGTGATGGCACACAACTTCCCCTGGCAGTACAGTGCCCTGTGTATCTCCGATGACCCAATGTATTCACCAACATTAAGCCTAAATGCCTTGTTTATGCTTATAATAAACATGGCATTTAGGCTTTACGTTGGCAAATATAGTGCCAAGTT
Source organism: Neoceratodus forsteri (assembly GCA_016271365.2). Lineage (NCBI taxonomy): Eukaryota > Metazoa > Chordata > Ceratodontiformes > Ceratodontidae > Neoceratodus > Neoceratodus forsteri. Next base: position 85,478,711 of record JADMNL010000036.1, on the reverse strand, counting down.
AAATTCCTAGGTATCATAGGTCATACAGAGCTAAAAAGACCGAAATCCATAATGCTCGCCTGATATTAATTATATCCTACTATATGATTTAGTTTTAGATAACTGTCTAAAAGACTTTTAAAGGTATCAACACTAGTGCATGACACTATGTCCCCAGGTAAACCATTCCAGATCTTACATACTCTTAATGTAAACCAATTACTTATTTTGGTTGTTTTGCACTGTTCTATTTTTAGCTGTAATGGATGTGCCCTGGTTGAATATATTTTGCTTCTTAATTCCAATCCCAATAAATCACCCAGGTCTTTATCATGCATAACTTTGAACACCAGACACAAATCGCCCCTTAATCTATGGTATTCCAAGGTGAATAGGCCCAAATGATCCAGTCTTGCATGGTAGTCAAGATTACTAACTTCGTGGATATATTTTGTTGCTCTGTGTTGGATTTTTTTCCATGTTTTTTATGGTACCCTTATCCCCTGGTGCTCCTAGCTCTAATGGTTAGAGTTATACATTTCTATAGGCAATTACTTTGAGAAGTTATAACTTTGGGACTCTTGGGGCTAGAAAGTTAATTCTTTAAATTCAAGCCGAGAGTCGGCACAACATAGCGGAGTTTTTATGTTCATTTGGTATATCAGTATATGTATTAACACATTTTAGTATGCTTTCATTTAAAAAACAAACATAAGTTTTTAAGGATGTGGATATGGTGTTCTATCCATTTGTCTTGTCGTATCCTTTCCCCTTTAAGACTTGCCAGAATGTCTTCAAGCTGGCTCCTCCCACCTTCCTAGGTGGTAACCCCCTTGGCACCGCCCCATGATGTCAGATCTTCCTTTCCGCTGGAAGAAGGTTCCCTCCTTACTGCTTTTGCGCTGTAGAGGCCCTTTGCTTTTTTTTTTTCTTCAAAAGTATTAAGAAAAACTTGTCTTCAGGCTTATTAGTTCTCGACGACATGAAGTCTGCTCCGGGGTTCTGGAAATGTGGTTGTGGGCAGAAAATGTCCTGAACGGATCCACACACCTTGTGCGTATACTGCCAGAGCCACAAGCACGATACTTAGGCTGGCGGCCTTCGACACACTTTTCATCCCTCCACTTTGGAGGATCTCTTAGCCCTCCTACTCCTTGGCTGTTAGGATGATCAGGACCTGCCCATAAAATCCAAGGATGCCCATCGGGTGGTCTCTGTGGCCACGGGCCCGCTGACAACTTACGTCATTTGAGGAGGCTGCAGCTCACGCCGCCGCCCTGGTGTCGGCTGTGGTCCAAACCTCAGTTTACCATCTGAGGAATATAACCTGGATTAAACACCCGATTCACCTGGTGATCTACCAGCATTGGTTCATGCTTTTGTAACTTCTAACCTTGATTACTGCAGTGCCTTATACCTAGGGCTGTCGTGGGTTGATCTTCGCCGACTGCAGCTAGTGCAGAATACGGTGGCCAGGTTGCTGACCAGTCTATCTAGGTCATGTCTTATCACACCTGTTCTCCGCTATCTGCACTGGCTGCCCGATAGTTGGCATATCTCCTGCAAGGTTTGTTTGCTGACCTATAAAGCTCTACATGGACAGGGGCCTGGCTACCTGCAGGACCTCCTGTGCCCCTCCTACCCCTCCCACCCACTTTGCTCCTCTGATGAGGAATTGCTAGAGATTCCCAGGGTCCAACTGAAAACATCAGGTGCTTACACATTTGCACTTGCAGCTTCGACCCAGTGGAACTCTCTACCTCGCCAGATTAGAGATTGCCAGATCATAGATCGGTTCAAGCGGGAGTTGAAAACGCATGTTCAGATGGGCATTTCCTGAATCAGCTTAATGTTGGTCATGATTATGTAAGATGGCATGATGTTTTAATGTATTTTGTTATAATATTTTACTATATATATATATATATATATATATATATATACTTGTATTTTATGTGAAATGCTTAGGTTCATGCAGAGAATTTCGCTATAAAAATAAAGGTTGGTTACTTGAACCTGGTTGCTGCACAGATAATTCGATTTTCATTCACAAGGGTGAGGTGTGCATGTATATGGAACCCATACATACAGAGGGTTCCATATACGTGCACACTGCACCCTTGTGAAAGAAAATCAAATTATCTGTGCAGCACCAGGTTGTGCATCAAGGAAAGAGTAAGGTGCTTCTGGGAGTCCCAGGTTTCCAGCTGCCTTGGTGACACAGCTGGTAGTGCAACCAGAATTGGTATTCCAGGTGGCCTAGGTTTAAATCCCAGCTAAGGACCTTATTTCTTTCTCTCTCCTGTTTGTTTGGGTTCCATATATGTACACACCACATCCTTGTGAATGAAAAAGGCAAAGGGACCATTTTTGAGGCAACAGAGTCGTGCATGAGAAATTGTTAAAAATGAAACGGGTACAAGAGACCAATATGGTTCTCAGAAAGGGTCAGAGAAGCAGTGAGGGCCAAGGAACAGGTGTTCACCAGGGACAGGGAAAAACAGGGGGAGGAGGAATGGCGAGAGTCCCAAATAAAAACTAGATAAGCAGAGAGGATGGCCCGGACAGCAATGGCACACATGGAGCTGCGTATTGTGGAGAGGTCCAAGGGTTGGGAGAAACAATTCTTCAGCTATATTAAGGAAAAAAGGAAGGAGGCAGGGGGGATTTTTAAGCTACAAGAGGAGGGGAGGGTACTAGAGGAAGAGGAACAAAATGCAGTTGTCCTTAACGATCACTAAGGAAAGACAGTGGGCCCTGCTTGAAGGTGGCATCAAGGCAGCTGTGATGAACATTTCTGACATGAGGCAGCCAGTATTTACCAGAGAAAATGTCCAAAAGGGAACTGAAGCCCTAAAGGTAGATAAAGCCCGAGGGCTGGATGGGATGCCCCCAAGTGTGCTCAAGGAATTGGCTGTGAAACCCCTAGTAGGGCTGTTCAGTAGCTCAGTTCAGAGAGGGGTAGTTCCGAGACTGGAGGGTAGCGGACGTGGTTAGTGGGTAAACTGATGTAGTCCCTGAACAAAAAGGACTTCATGGATTACCTAGACAGCAATGGTCTACAGAATAGTAAACGGCTTGGGTTTGTGGTAGGGTTGTCTTATCAGACCATCCTGTAAGTTTCCTTTGACTGGGTAACAAAGATGGTAGATAAAGGCCACAGCTGTGGATTTACTTTTCTTCGATTTCAGCAAGGCTTTTCACTCTGTTCCACACAGAAGATTGCTGAAGAAGCTGGAGGACCTGGGTGCAGCTATGTAACAAGGCTTTGTAGTAAGGCTTGTAGGATGCTCGGGTGTATCGGAGGTGATACTGACAGCAGGAAAAAGGAGGTACTACTGCCTCTTTATAGGTCATTGGTAAGGTTGCATCTGGAATACTGAGCTCAGTTCGGGAGATGTTACCCAAGAAAGGACAGTGACAGGCTGGAGACAGTGCAGCACATGGTGACCAAGAAGATTGAGGACCAACAAGGAAGATCTTGCGAAGATTGTCTCTAGGCACTGAACATGTACTCACTGGGCTGGCCTGGTGGCGCTGAGGATTGCGGTGCTGGACGGCAAACCTCGTGCCACACCGGCGACCTGGGTTCAGGAATGAGTTTGTCGTCAGGGGTCATCGGGGGCAGGAGAGGACTGAGCATCCAAAGGACTGCTCTTCTTTCCTGGGGTGGGGGGGCTGTGGCTTCTGCTACCATTGTGGCGCCCAGTGGAGACTGGGGGGGCATTGTAACTAGTGAGAACACATAGAGAGGGTTGAGGCTGCAGCGGACATCCTGCAGGCGGGTGCGTGAGCACGCCAGTCATGTGCTGGATGACATTGCATGTCCGAGCCTCGTAGGAAATGGGGGGGGGTGCACTGGTCCCTGGTAGGCGAAGGTGGGTTGAGTGGCAGACCTCCACGCCCAGCGCTGGGTCCTGCAGCCTGCCTCCCATGCTCCATCTGCCGCCTGGTCGACCAACTAGATTACAAAAAGGTCACCAGGAGGAGTCAGCGGTCCCGCCCTGGGGGGCTTGGATCCAGCGGGTTGGAAGATCAGAGCAAATGGAGTGGAGGCTCTTCCCCCACCAGTAAAGTAGGCTGAGGACTTCAGGTGGGGTAGGACAGGGTCGGGCCGGGTGTCCATCCGGAGAGAGTACAGGTGACCAGAGAGAGGAGAGGATAAACAAAGTGTACTAGAAAACCAAAACATGTACTCACTGAAAACCAGGTGAGAAAGGGGGGATGTGATGGAGACCTTCAAGTTCCTGAAGGAATTAAACAAGGTGAACTGTGGGCAATAATTTTGCAGAAGTACAGAGTCGAAAACCCAAGGTCATGAGTAGATACTGGTGTGCGTGTTTGTGTGTGTATGTGTGTGTGGTAACATGAATATGAGAAAATGAGAGAGTGCCTCGGAAAAGCACTAGCAAACAGGCAAGAAGGAGGGGTGGAGGAACAATGGAGATTAATCAGAACAGCCATCACAGAGGCAACAAGGCTTTGTGTAAAGCAAATCAACAAAACACAGCGAAGGAAAAAAATGCTTTGGTTCTCAAAAGAGGTGGCAGGGAAGGTTAAGGAGAAAAGGATAGCATTCAGGAAATATAAGGAAACACAGAACTTTATCAGTTAAAGCAGAAAGAGGCTGGGAAGGCAGTCAGAATAGCAAAGGCCCAAACTGAGGAAAGGATAGCCAACTCTGTTAAGAAGGGGGGATAAGACCTTTTATAGGTACATTAGGGAGCGAAGAAAGACCAAAGGAGGGATACTGAGGCTTAATAAAGGGGAGGGAATGTGGGTAGAGGGTGACAATGAAAAAGCAGGGATACTGAACAAATATTTCTGCTCAGTATTTACAAAGGAAGAGGAGGGGGAGGTACCTAAACCAAACAAGAGAACACTCTGAAGACGAGGGTCGATACCAGTCCATTTACAGAAGAAAGGGTTCTGAAAGAACTAATAAAATTGAAGGTGGACAAAGCAATGGGGCCTGATGGGATTCACCCAAGAATTCTAAAAGAACTAAGGGTAGAACTAATGACACCACTGACTGCTTTCTTTAACAAATCATGGGAGGATAGGGTGGTACCTGAGGACTGGAGGAGGGCAGATGTGATTCCTCTTCACAAAAGTGAGAGCAGGACAGAGGCAGGAAACTACAGACCAGTTAGTTTGACCTCGTGGTAGGTAAAATGATGGAATCACTTCTGAAGGAAAGAATTGTTGAGTACCTAGAGGCCAGTGGGGCACAGGACCCAAGGCAGCATGGATCCATGATGGGAAGGTCGTGTCGGACGAATCAAATAGATTTCTTTGACTAGGTGACCAAAGTAGTAGACCAGGAAGGGGCTGTGGACATGGCTTACCTAGATTTTAGCAAGGCATTTGATACAGTCCCACACAAAAGATTAATACACAAGTTAGCCAGCCTTGGAGTGGGTCCCAAGGTGGTAGCCTGGATAAAAAATTGGCTAGACAACAGGACGCAAAGGGTAGTAGTAAATGGAGTCCACAGTGAAGAAAGGAGAGTTACTAGCGGGGTACCGCAGGGTTCAGTACTGGGACCAGTCCTTTTTTAATGTCTTTATAAGTGACATTGCAGAGGAACTGGAAGGAAAAGTATGTCTCTTTGCAGATGACGCAAAGATCTGCAACTGGGTTGATGCACCAGATGGAGTGGAAAGGATGAGAAGGGACTTGGCAAGGTTGGAGGAATGGTCAAATGTATGGCAGCTCGGATTCAATGCAAAGAAGTGCAAGGTAATGCACCTGGGAAACAAAAACCCAGGGCAAGAGTACACAATGGGGGGTGAGATACTGACAACAGTAAAAATGGAAAGGGACCTGGGGGTAATTATATCAGATGACCTAAAGGTGGGCAAGCAATGTGAGAAGGCAGTAAGGAAGGCTGGGGGAATACTGGGATGCATAGGGAGAGGCATCAGTAGTAGAAAACAGGAAGTTGTCCCTCTGTACAGACAGTTGGTGAGACCCCATCTGGAGTACTGTGTGCAGTTCTGGAGACCCTATCTCCGCAAAGACATAGACAGAGTGGAGGCTGTCCAGAGGAGGGCAACCAAAATGGTGCAGGGTCTGCACCAGAAGACATACAAAGAAAGACTAAAGGAGCTTAATATGTATACCCTTGAGGAAAGGAGGGAGAGAAGGGTACATGATAGAAACTTTCAAGTATCTCAAGGGAATCAACAAAGTCCAAGAGGGTGGCATCTTTCAGAAAAAGAGATGTGCAAGAACAAGGGGGCACAATTTGAAGATAGAGGAGGACGGCTCAGAGGTAATGTGAGGAAGTATTTTTCACAGAGAGGGTTGTGGATGCATGGAACAGCCTCCCTGAGGAGGTCGTGGAGTCAAGAACAGTGGGGGAATTCAAGAATGCATGGGACAGACATAAGACAGTCCTAGTGGGGAGTAGGAGGAAGTAAGCTGTTGGTTAATTAGGATCTGCAGCTTATCTGTTAGGTAGGAAAATAGGCAGACTGGGTGGGCCAAGCGGTCCTTATCTGCCGTCAAATTCGTTGTTTCTATGTTTCTAATATGAGGATGTTCTATTTTACTGAAAGGGTGGTTGAGCCATGGCATAGTCTGCCAGCAGAGGCGGTTGGCACCAAGACTATAAAGGGTTTCATGCATGGCTGGGGCAGATTTTGGTGGTTGCTTAGGTCAGCAGCAGTAAGGAGGGGAGCAGGAGGGTGGACCGGGAAGGATAAAACCCTATATGGACAGTAGGTCCCAGGGCAGAGGGGGAACTTGGGGCAGACTAGATGGACCTTTGATCTTTTTCTGCCATCATTGTCTGTTTCTAAGGGGTAGTCCTTGTCTAAAGTAGTGTTACCATGTCTCAAAATAAAACCGTTTCCCCGTGTTCAACCCTATAATTGTCAGCACCAGCTCGGGACTCTGAGAAAGGAACAAAAATCAACTGTTCAAATTATACGTCTATCTGTAAGCCAGCCTGATCTGATGGAAACTATCCTTTAACATCACACAAACTACTGCAACTTTTTCTTAGTTGATTATCCACATCATAAAGTGAGTTGACAAATAAAAGGCAAATCCAGCTGTGCTGCTGACCAAAAACAGTTACATGACCATGCATAACAGAGCGTCTGACTACTAGCAGAGTCAGTGGGAACATCATGTACAAACCACTTCACACGTTCACTATTATACAATGGCAAGAAAGAGTGCTGGGCCCTGATTGGTCAATGTGTGCCTGGGACAGTGATGTTATCCCAGTAAAACATCACTATCAAGTTCAGGCACACACATGACCATTTTACATGTTGTGTGCATGGTACATACTACTGCAAGCACATCACACAAAGCAGCATGACTGCAGAAGGAAAGATTGTACTTCAAGAGGGCTCTTGCGTAGGTAATCACCTTGAGGACAGCGCCTGCCTCAGGACCGCCGTAAACTTTAGCTAGCAGTATCTGACTGGGGACTGCCCACCTGCCATCACATGACTGACGTCAGTGTGACACTCTATACAGGGTGGTCCCTAGACCCACCTTCCAGTTCTTTCCCGCCATCAACCTGATCACATTGGACCTCGTGGAGATCATCTGTTGCAGTTCGACCGCTTCCACGGATGAGTATCTGTTTTTCCTTCTTTCAAAATAGAATTTGTTTTTTGTGCATGTTGCCGCTGTCTCTTGTCCAGTTGCATAAAAATAAGTGTGCTTCGTGCAGCATGCAGCTTCCACACAAAGACTCTCCTACCCTCTGCCTCTTCTGCTTAGGCCCGGAGCACAAGGTCGAGGATTGCGAGGCCTGTTCCAGCTTCAACCAGGCCACAGAAGCATCGCCAGCAGGCCCTCGAGGCACATTTACTCAAACAAAGAATGGCCACAATGGAAAAGGAGCTCCAAAAACTCTGCAGCGCTTCCTTCTCCCTGACTGATACCTCCAGGCAAAGAAGAAGGAGAAAGAGACATAGGGACCAGGACAGGTCGCCCCCCGGGGCCCTTGGGTGAACAGTGGCCTTCTTCTTCCAGGAAGTCAGCTGCTGTGGTCAAGCCTTCTTCCGCCTCAGGGGCAGTTCTTGGAATTCCCGCCGCCCAAGGGTGCCTAGGCTACGTCCGAAGCTTACGCCGCTTTTAAGCCTCTTTCCACCAGCGGGTCTAAGTTGCCTGGTGGGGCTGATAAGCCGCTTGTTGGATCCTCTGACAACTGCCTGGCCCAAGCTGCATCATTGGGCTCTGGAGGTCCTGCGGCCCGCCCGGCCATGGTCATTAAGTCGAGCGTCGGTACCACCGATGTCTGCCCGACCAGCCCGGTTGATCTGGCGTTGGGGTCTGGTGAGGGCCCCGACATTTCACAGTTGCCGGATCTGCCACAGCTCTCTCTGGTTGGGCCCCCTCCCCACTGGCTCATCCCCTGCTCCCCTGTGGAAGAGTTCCTACGCCCTTCCCGGACAAGGGAGGAGCAGACAAAGGGGTCATCCGTCAGGTGACACTTTTCCTGGCTCGGCTCTGGATCTAATGTTGGTTGTCCCAGTTGACCCTCAGGGACCCCCTCTGCCAGTTTTTCCGAAGGAGACTCTGATGCCATGTCTATCGCTACCGGGTTCCACGTTTGACCCGGTTCTTCCTGGTCCTTTGGGGTTTGGTGTGGGAGTCCCATCGGGTTACCAGATGCCTAATTTTCCAACATACCAGGGCTGACCGCCATCAGGATACTAGATGCCAAGATATGCACCCTCTTATCCTCCTCCAGGTTACCCGATGCTAGATTATCATATGCCAGGTTACCTGACACCAGGGTTCTCTGTGGGGTACCCACCCCCCTCCGCCACCTCTTCAAACTCTGGTGGACTTTCGGACCATTTTACAGTCTTGGTGGTCCGAGACTAAAGCCCAGCTCATGTCAGAGCTGGACAGCCACCACCTCTCCCGGGAGGTTCCCTGAGACCCAGTGGATCAGCCACCTAGGCCTTCTCCTGCGCCAGACCTGTGCCAACTGCCATCGAGCCATAAGAAAGCACCTTCGTCAGGGCGGATTGCAAGATGGAGCACTCCCTGATGTCCGGTCCTCTGACACAGATCCGGACTCTGACTCCGACACTTCTTTCTCTTAGGCGTCAGGATTCAAGATTCCTCCTACCAAGGAACCTCGGCCTAATGAGTCGCCAAAATTTCCACCTGAGGACCCTTCATTTGCTGACCTCCTTAAGAAAATTGTGGAGGTCTATGACTGGAAATCCGATGCTCAGGACCCAAAGCGCCAAAGGCTGGTGAAACATCTAGACATCCAGGAGTCAGTGACTGTCCTCAGGCCTCCTTGGCTCAAGCCGTACAATGATCTGGCATCCACTATATAGATGATGCCCTCCTGGATACTGGCGGTAGCCAAAAAGGCCGCCAGCACTTATCGGACACCAGAGGAGAAAGACAGTTTCAGCATCCACCCCAAGGCAGGCTCGGTTGTAATCGCAGTGGCCCATGATAGGTCATCCAAGCTGAGACATACGATTTCCTCCCCGCCTGACAAGGAGTCAAGGCAGTTGGACCAATTTGGGAGGAAGTTTTACTCCTCTGCTTTGGCCATCTGTGCTTTGAACTACGTATCCCAGATGTTAGTCTACCAAAAGTCTCTTCAGCCAGCTGGAGCCGGCTGTAGAGGCGTTACCTGACTCAAGAGTACAAGTCCATCCTGGCAGACTCTGTTCGGTCCGCCAAGGTTGCCTGTAGGCATTCCTCATGAGCCACCCATGACTCCGTGAACTCCTCAGCAAGTGGGGTCATCACAGTGGTCAACCTCAGATTTTCCTGGCTTAGGGTCTCTGGCCTGGTGCAAGATGCTCAGGCAGCAATCCAGAATGCTCCCCTCAGGGGTTCAGTCCTATTTGGGGGTGATGCCAAGACATCATCACCAGTCTGCAGGATAAGGGTAAAACCCTTCGTAGTTAAGTCCACACAGTGTACTTTCCTAAGTTTCAGGCCAGAAAGCCCTTTCGGCGCCAAGTAAAGCAGCAGCCAAAGCAACAGTAGACAGCCAGGCATCAGCCAAAACATCAGGCTCCATCGGCTTCAGCCGCCCCTCCAGCAAAGGCCCAAAGAGCCTTCGACATGGCTCTCCCCCACCCTCCCTCTACTCAGTCTGCCCTCCCTCCTCCCAGTCCTTTGGAGGAACCGGTGGGTGGAAGGTTCGCCAGTCATCTGCCAGGGTGGCGGGCAATAACTACCAACTTATGGGTCCTTCAGTTAGTCGGACAGGGTCACACCCCAGAGTTTGGGGAAAACCTCCAGACAGGCCCCCAGTAGTGTCCCACTATCCAAAGGTGCACTTCCCCCTCTTAAGGGAAGAAATCCAGGCTCTGTTACAAAAGGAGGCAATAGAGTCTGTTCCGTCCAGTCAGGTAGGAAAGGGGCATTCCTCCCACTTCTTCTTGGTTCCCCAAAAGAAAGGAGACTTGCATCACATTTTGGACCTTGGCGCTCTAAACCTGTACAGAGTGTACAAACTGTTTCGAATGCTGACTCTCCCAGGTCTGCTGCCCCCCCGGTGTGAGGGACAGTGGTTTTGTGCTTTGGATATGCAGGATGCCTACCTACATATCCCAGTTTTTCAGGCCCATCGCTGCTATCTCTGGTTCACTTTTCAGGGGGATCATTACCAGTTCAGGGTCCTCCCCTTTGGCCTGTCCTCGGCACCTCGGGTATTTACCAAGTGCCTGGCAGTAGTGTTGGTGGCTCTGAGACACCAGGGCCACTGCGTGTTCCCCTACCTCGACAACTAGCTTCTGTCAGCCCTGCCGAGGGAGCAGCTGGACCTGGACCGCTTTGCACAAGTTGGGATCACTGTAAATCTCTCAAAATCTCAACTTGTTCTTCCCCAGAGCCTCCAATTTATTGGAGCAGTGTTGGATACAACCCAGGGTATGCCTTTCCTCCCTCTGGACAGGACGAAAACATTTTGCAGAGACAGACTCGTATGGTGGCCTCCAGCAGGTGGGTTCCTGCAGGTCGATTCTTCGACTGCTTGGCCTGAATGGCAGCAGCCATCCCCACTGTTCGTTTTTAGCCGGGCTCCACGTGCAAATCTCGCAGTGGACGCTCGGCACAGTGGCAATCAGAGGCCGGACGACCTCCTGGACCACATGGTCATGGTCTCCAGTTCGATGCAGCGGGATCTCGTATGGTGGCAGGATCTCCTCAACCTCACCAGAGGGGTCCCTTCCTCCCTCCCTCCCAGACCCGGACTACAGATGCATCAGGGATGCGTTCTGCGCGCACCTAGAGAACCAAAGAACCCAGGGTCTACAGTCTCGAGCAGAATCTCATCAGCACATAAATGTGTTGGAGATGAGAGCGGTGCTGTATACCCTTCAGGCTTTTCAGCACCTGCTTTGCCAAGACACTGTTAGTCCAGTCGGACAGTATGTGTTTAGTGTGGTATCTCAACAAGCAAAGAGGCACTCACTCATATCTCCTATCTGCAGGGAGGCGATGCAAGTGTGGAATTGGGCAATTCTGCATCGGATTTGCTTCACAGCCGTTCAAGTTCTGGGCGTGCAAAATGTCCTAGCAGACAGTCTCGGCTGCATCAGAGTCTGAGCCCATGAGTGGGAGCTCAAGCAAGACGTGGTTGAACACATTTTCGACCTATGGGGTTGCCCAGACCTGGAACTGTTTGCCTCCCCATACAATGTAAAACTGCCCAAGTTTTGCTCGCTCGCTCCCGGGCATTGTTTTTTTTTTTTCTTGGGACGTGCTATCTCTTTGTTGGACAGGGCAGTTTTTGTATGCCTTCCCTCCCTTTCCAGTTCTGCAAATGGTGCTGCTCAAGCTTCAGGTGGAGGGGGCACACATGGTTCTGAGTGCCCCATATTGGCCTTGCCAGGTTTGGTTTCTGCTTCTTCAGCAGCTAGCAGTGGAACCCCCGGTTCCCCTGCTCCTCTGTCATGATTTTCTAACCCAGGAGAGGGCATGCTGGTCCATCCAGGGCTGAAATCCCTTCACCTTCACGTGTGGCACCTTAGGATGTAGCTGCTTTACATTTTGTAGTTTTCTCCAGGGTGGCGTAGGTCCTGGTAGAGGCTTGACAGCCTTCTACAAGGACTACGTGTGCCATGAAGGGGAAGCGTTTCTTTATTTGGGCCACTTCGAAGGGTTGGGTCCCTTTTTCGTGCCCCGTCCCGCAAATCTTGGTAGTGTCTCCTGCACCTGTTTGACATGGGCCTTAGCTACTTGGAAGGCTGTTTCTGCCTACCACACCTTGGTGGAAGGTAAAACTGTGGCTCAGCTGGAGGTTTCCAGAACCTTCATGAAAGGAATCCTCCACTTAACCCCCGGTGCACAGTCCCGCGCCACCATATGACTTTCATTTTATTTTGGAAATACTGACCCTGCCTCCCTTTGAGCCTGTTGGTTCTTGTGATATGTGCTATTTGTCGTGGAAAGCACTATTTTTAGTTGCTGTCACTTCCACTCTGAGGATTTCCGAGCTTCAGGCCCTGATGTGTGAGGAGCCTTATTTAATTTTTCACAGAGACAGGGTGGCTCTGTGTACAAACCCTCAGTTTTTACTGAAGGTGGTTTCTGAATTTACGTTGAACCAGTCGATTTTAACTGCCAGTTTACTACCCTGAGCATGGGGGGGGAGGCGCTTCTGCGTACTTTGGATGTTCATAGAATACCGTGCTATTACATTAACAGAACCAAGTCTGTTAGGAAATCGGACCAACTTTTTGTTCCTTTCACAACAGAGAGAAGGTGCAGCAGTTTCCAAACAATGTTTATCCAAATGGTTGGCAAACTGTATTGTTTTCTGTTACCAGATGTATGGTAAAACTCTTCCCCAGGAGGTTACGGGACATTCCACTAGAATCATGGCTGCCTCTACCACCTGTTTCAAGAATGTGTCAGCTGCTGACATTTGTGCTGCGGCTACTTGGAATTCTGTCCACGCTTTCACAAAATATTACAGTCTGGACTTCGCCTCTAGGCGCAGGGCAGGTTTTGGCCTAGCTGTCCTCCAGTGTCTTCTGTCTTGAACTTTCTGCCTTTCCTGCAGATTTTTCTTGCCTCCCATGTTTGTTTCTCCTGATTCACACTGCTTGGGACTCTGTCCTCAAGGTAATTACCTACTGCAAGAGCCCTCTCGAAGTAAGATAGTACAGTTATGTAAGAACTTACTGTAACAGTAGATCTTCGAGAGAGGTTCTTACAGTAGGTAACATTTTTCCCTTCCCCCGAGTTTATTTACTGCTCCTTTTCCATCAGCTCGTTGTGAGCTCCAGAAGCCTCTTTTTCCATTCTCCTGTCGCTCATCATTGGAGGTCGGTGGGAGAACTGGAAGCTGGGCATGGGGACCGCCCACTGTATAGTGTCACGGGTGACGGGTGGGTGGTCCTCCATCAGAGACTGCTAGCTAAAGTTTCCGTGTGGCCCTGATGCCAGGGGTGCAGTCCTGTGAGTAATTACCTACTGCATGAGCCTCTCTTGATGGTCTACTGTTAAGGTAAGTTCTTGCATAACTGTACTGTGCTGTACCCCAGCATCTCCAAGCCTGCCCTGATTTCTGCCTCCTACCTTATCAATCTAAATCACGACTCTTGTCCCAAATCAGATTTTAGCAAATTACCCAATACTGCAGCAAATCCAAATAAATTAAAACTAAAGTCGTCCTTTCTGTTGACTTCACGGCTCCACTGGGCAGCACAACCAAAACTGTGCATGTAGTTTTTATATATGTAATATGTACATTCACACATATACACACGCGCACACACACATATACATATATGTGTGTGTGTGTGTATACATATATAAAATATATGTATACCCACATGTATATAAAACATTCACTGAAAGCTGTTAGTATTTTCTGTATTCCTGTGTTTCCTGTGCTTTCAGTATAGTAACATATTTAATCTATTTTTCAAACAACCCCCACCTGTCTTAGGCTGGCTTCAGAATTAAAAACATAAAGTGAAGCTGTTTAGAGTGCCCACTCCAGTTAGAAGCGTGACAACAAACAGTATGTGGTAAAACACGCTGCAGTTTTTGGGCCAGCTTTCTGATTACATTCTTGCTGTGGAAACACAAATTCAGTTGGTACCAAATCTAAGGACAGGCAGCTGTACTGGGAGAAGTAAAATAACCAGACATGGAACTGCATTTGGTGGGGGGGGGGTCGAGCAACAGACACGGAACTGAGAGGAGGGGAAGCAAACTGCGTTAAAAAAGCTGGGTAGCACTACTCGCACATAACCACTGACTGAAATGGGGAGTGCGTGAGACCGATCACCTAGAGGGGATGGAAATAATGTGTGGGGGGGGGTAAAAAGATAGAAAGGTAACTTCAAGGGGGACAGAGACTCAGTGACACTAGGAGAGAAACCAGTTACACAACAGCATCACCTACTGGACAAACGGAAAACAGAAGCATTTTTGTTTACTATGCTTCCACACTCAAAAATCAAAGAAAAAATTATTATAAAAATGTTTTCTATTTTGAAAAAGGAACCATTGTATAATAGCAATAATGTACTGCAGCGTGTATGTCATGCTGGGATGTCACTTCTGAGGTGTTTGACGCACTCGGCCCGCGGCCTTGTGCCCAGCCACTCCAGTCGTCATGTTATCCCAGCTCAGTACACAGCCTGTCGTGCATTATTTCCTAATTGACATGTCCTCCAAAAAGTAAACAAAAAGTGGCCATATTTAAAATTGCAGTAAGCCAGGTAAAACAAATGAAGCATGAGCGACGCGGTATCAGTAAATTCTTGCAGCAAAGTTATGTAAAAGAAACAAATAGCTCTGTTCTGTGCACTGAGTTTGGCAATAAAAATGTTTTTGTAAAATGAGGGTTATTTCATGTTGAAGTCGGTATCTGAAAAGTAGAATCTGGACTATGCACACGTGCGTCAGCTTCGATGATGCTGATATGCTGTCGATCAGATCCCTGGTGCTGATACACATGTGCCGAGTCCTGCTTCAACTTTTCAGGTAGTGAATTTAATGTGAAATAACCCTCGGTACACAGAAAGATTTGTATTGTTGAACTCAACTGTGTGTACAGAATAAAGCGATATGTTACATGAGCCTCAAAAATTTCCAAACTCGTTCATGCATGAGTTCAGTGCTGAAAAGTGCAATTCAGTGCCACAGCTCTTCTGGGGATGCGCAGGAAGGAGCGGGCTGCCTACATAAGGTCTGATCTTTTTTAATATTTTTTTGGCTCAGATATCATTTAATGAGTACAGTATACACAAAACAAATCCTGTTATCTATCAGTAAGTCTGTGACATCCACAAATACAGTTGGTAAAGGGACACTAAAAATATGTCTAAAGGCTGACAGTATCCCTTTAAACTAGCATGACACATTGTCATCAGCCGCTAGAAAGTGTTATAAAATGTCAGAAAATGGCAAGAATATATTCTGTCTCCTGATTGGCTAAAAGGACCTCTAACCTGGGCATCTATTTCTAAATAAATGCCCAGTTAAAACTAAGTGCCAGTCCAAGTTCCACTTCACCATATACCATTCTGCAGTGGTGCCCAGCCTACTTTGTAACTGGCTGAAAGCACCCGAGAACATTTGAAATGCCCGCCATGTTTTTCAGCCACTTATTGAGAGCTACTGGCCTCCCCCAACCCAAACACAGCACACAGCTGTCCAAACACACCCTCTGACTTAATTTGCTTCAGTAAATGCCAAAAAAATAACAAAAACGTAAAAACTGCCTACTTCTTGCAACTGGAACATTCTCCCTTCATTTTCAGCCACACCTGACAAAGTGTATTGTAAGACACCGAGTCGCGGCTCCCGGTTCCTGAAAAGCCACCTGATTTACCAATTCTAACAACCCAGTAAGATGTCTCTAAATCCGGGGGGGGTTTGCCAGAGCTCCCCTTCCCATTCCCCCGATCGCTTTAGCCCTTCTAAGTTGTCACAGCAACTCCCAACCTGCGACCTGATCGCGCATCCCTCCCTCAAGCATCTACAGCAGCCTCTTCGGTCAACTCCTGCTCCTGTCTTCTGCCACGGTGGTCTCGGACTACACTCCTCCCTCAAACCTCCTGCACCACCAAATAAAAACTTTTGTGAACAAAGAGTATCTTGCTTACAATAAACTTGAGTTAGTAATCCGAGTGTTGTTCTTGCACAAAATGTACTTCAAAGAAAGAAAAAAAAAAGGACCCGATTCCACCTCTACCAACGTCTCATTTCCACTGTAGAACTGCAAGTCTCATAAACATCAACGCCCTCTACTGGCATACACAGCACAGTACAGGGACTTCTTTACAAGAAACACATATTCTGATTGTTTTCAAACACTTATTACAATTCTTTTCAGTGCTTTATTTTATTAAAAATCTTACATGTGAGTCATTTTCTAAGTGCAATAATACCCTCCAGGGTGGGCGGTGTTGGGAAATACCAGACCTTCGAGGGGCTACAAGGCTCTCCACCTGCAGCGTCTGGCCTCATTATGCCCCTGGGTGGTCTGGTATTTCCCAGTACCGCCCAATCCTGTCTGGTATTATTGCTACTTATAATATGGGGCATGATTATTTATTATATATATATATATATATATATATATATATATATATATATATATATATATATATATATATATACACACACACGCATAATTGTGGTGAATCGTGATGAAACCGTATCAGTGGGCAGAGCGGGACTCGTTATATACTTGAGAAATGTAAAGTGAAAGGCAGCCATTAGTGAGGCAAGAGCAAGGATAGGTAGAAAATGAAATGTTTAAATTGTTTTTTTTGTTGTGTACATAATTCTCCTAATATTGTTTCTCTTCCTGTCACATCTCGCATCATTTGTCCCTGCCATTCCTGTTGTTGGCTCTTGTTTCCCCTCCCATCCCCTCTTGCAGCATTTGTTTGTGCCATTCCCATTGTTGGCTCTTGTTTGTCCCGTCCCCTCTTACAGCATTTGTCCTCATTGTTACCACATGCAGTCACTGACAGTGTCTATGTATGTATCTATGTATGTAATTAAAAAATGGCCCACAGTGTCCTGTCTGTGGCTTCCATTTTTGCATGGTTCGCGTTCTGTTTGTGTATCTCCCCTCCAGCAGCTCTCGGCGTGGTAAATGGAGCACCACGCTGCACACAGGGAGCATGAGACACAGCAAGAGCAGAGGTGGGTGACCCACACCCAAATTCACTGCCCCCCCGACAATCCACAGTATGTCCTCCTGTGTACACATGTCAGAGAGAGAGAGAGAGAGAGAGGGAGAGAGAGAATGTAGAGTGAGAACACGCATACTGAGCACCGCACCATGCTGCACACAGGGAGAGCGAGACACCGCAAGAGTGGAGGTGGGTGCTGCACACCCAGATTCACTGCCCCTCCCAGATGATCCACAGTATCTCCTCCTGTGTGCACATGCCAGAGAGAGAGATAAAGAGAATGTAGAGAGTGAGAGAGATGCCGTGAACATAACTGCTGCACTGTTAGAAAACAGACATTCATGCATATGTTACTTATCTGGTGAACATAAGTGTCACAGCTCATTGCAGAACTATATTTGTGGCATTTACATGTTCAGAACATAAATAACACATGCATTACTTTTTGGGACTACTTTCTCAGTTGGCAGGATGCAGTTATATTGTCTTTATTTCAAGCCCCAAAAAACACCTTGTGAAATGATTGTGTCTTTCAAAACATAGCCCATGTTCTAAGTGCAGTAACCCAAGCCAGTGTATGGGGTTATTGGGGATTAATCAACACCCCAGGTGCTGTGAGGGCACTCTGCCTGCAGCTTCATGCCTCACAATGTACCCAGTAACCCATATCCTCTTGTGGGTTATTGCTGACTTTTGCAGTTGATATTTTGTAAAATTAACTTCAGAAACATGTTTAACACAGTATTCCTGAAATTTATGTTAGCACAGAATTTAACTGTTCCTGAGGTGGAGTACTTTACTGTGCTGCAGGATATCAATAAATCTGCCCAGTTTAAAACAAAAAAAGTTTCCTTTTATTTTCAATAGAAACAACAAAAAAGTTTATTTTTTATTAAAAACAAAAACATTTTCTGTTTTATTTTTCAATAAAAACAAAATGTTTAGAATTGCAATGACCTTCTCCAGGCCCATAGGCGTATGGTGGCATTAATCCACTTCTTGGGTGGTTGGATGGCACTCTGCCCCCAAGCCTCGTGCCTCCCAATGCAACCAGGGCATGATTAATGCCCCCGTACCTTATGGTCTGTCGTGGGTTATAGGAAAGGGAAAAGGGAAATTGTTTAACGAGGAAAAGCACACTAAGCTGGAGTTTGCTTCCATGTGTGACCTGGGAGCACAAGGAAGTTGTGACTTGCTCAGGGTCACACAGTATGCCAGTTGTGGCTGATGGGATTCAAACCCAGGTCTCCAGGTTTGCAACTCAATGCCCTTAACCACTACGCTATAGTACCTCCTTAAACCTTATTGCTTACTTCATACATGCACACAATAGTTTTTTTTTTTTTTTCACATTTCAGATACACCCATGATAATTTATTCACATCTATCTAGTGCCCAAGAAAATGGGGGTGAAAGGGCCCTTGGACTTCAGCTACCACAGAGCTTTTAAAAATCCTGGTTCAAAACTCCGTTGTATAAGAATAACAACATTTAGTTACCTGGAGTATACTCTGAGTAACTGACTTCTGAGGTTGATTAGCTTTGGCTTTGGGCATTTAATCACCCACATTAACCAGGTTCCTTTGTATACCTTTACTAACTGAATGTTATTGTAAACCCTTGGTGGCGTTATCCCAAGGGCTACTACCCCTGCCTGCTTGGCTAGCAGCAGGTTAAGGGGCCTGGGTTCTGTAACAGGTGCCTCCCCCGGAGGTCAGGGTCGGTAGTGGTCAGGCTAACCGGAGCACAGCCCTCCGGGACACTGGAACCCCCCCTGTTTCCCTGTTAGTGGCTGGAACAACACCCAGTAGTCACTTTCACAATACCCCTGATACACTTCACAAATACCCCCACAGTTTGCACTTGCCACCAAGACAAGTTTCTCTGGCTCGACCCTATGGGACCCCCTGTAAAACAAGGTTAGACACAGCAACTAGCCACTGCACGGTACTCTTGGTACAAACTGGAACCACAGTCCAGTTAAATGCAGAAAAAATTAGATCGGATTTATTCAGGGGGCTTGAACAAGGGAGGGGCGTAATCAGGTTGATTTGCTTAAATGCTCCATCAAATAAACAGTTATGGATGTACTTCAGAGTCCCTAAACAGTCACAACCTCTGGGTACCCAGGTGGAGAAGAGATGGGCTAGCCAGGACTGTTGCCCGGGGCAGACCAGCGTTGCAGCTAGTTGGGGCCCTGTGATGGAAATAAAACAACATGCACAATACACACTATTTGTAATCCGGAGCCGGAGGGCTCAGTTTGAGAAAGAAAAAAAAAGAACAAGACAATCAGATGACACACTAGATTAACATGATGTTCCAGGGAGCTACCCTGGTAATTACTCACGATACCCAAGACTGTACACAAGCGGGACAAAAATAGAGACAGCAGGTGGTGAATCTGGAGTGTCAGGAGAAGCAGGGCTCACACAATTCGCCGAGGCGTTGTTCCTGTTCAGACGTGGAGCAGGGGGCTGATCCCTAGGCAGGTCTCTCGTTGATGGCTTTCTCTGTGCAGTGGGGTAGTCTGGCAGAGTCCACGTGGCAAGGCCCGGCCGCATGGAGGTAACGGTGGGTTCAGTCCAGTTGGGCCAGATAAAGCTTCCAGCAAGCAGAACACAGTTCACTCAGTGGGGAACCAAATCACGACCCACCACCAATACACAGCACATTTATATGTAAGAAATCCCACAGTACCAGGTAATCCCTCTCCGACTGGGCTGGATGCAGCTTCCAGCAGGCAGAACACAGTTCACACAGTGGGGAACCAACTCACGACCCACCACAAATGCACAGCACATTTGTATGTAAGAAATCCTACAGTACCAGGTAATCCCTCTCTGATTGGGTTGGAACTCCTGACAGGCCGATCGCATTCAGCAAAATATTAGGTCTTCCTTGGATACTGAGCCTGGTACAAGTCAGTGGCTCACAAATTGGATTTTGTCTGAAAATACTGCTCTTCTCTCTCTCTCTCTCTCTCTCGGCACAGGCATACTAGTAGGCCAAACGTAGGTGCCTCCACAGTTCTTCCGTGCAAACTACTCCAATGGACGCTTGACTTGCTCGAGCTGTTGCTTCTTCAGCTTCCAACTAAGATCTGTCTCCAGATAGCAGGCAGCGTGGTGATGTCCCCACAATCCAAACGGTTCAGTTGGCTGACTCAGCTGTCCGTCACAACAAGGCTACCCCTCCAGGTGCAAAAAGCGCTAACATCCCAAAACTACAATCCCCACAGTTTTTACTCCAGACTGCCCCTGCAAGCAGGCTCCATTTTAGAGTCCCAAGGTACTGATTGGTCCAATTCAGCAGTTCTGGACCAAGATGGTGGAGATAGGCAGAAAGTCCTTGCTGCAAAGAAGGCAGGTTAGAACAAACTACGATATTATTATTACCCTAACGGATGATCAGTAAGCACGCACGCCTTCTAACAGAGCTCCCTCTGCATAATTAGCAATGGCAGAAATGGAGCAATTATCCAGCAGCCCAAGTGGGACTCGAGCATGAAAACACTCAGCCCCCCTTCCCAGTTAATTAAAACTGCAACCAGGCAGCTCTTAAAGACAGTAACCAGAGGCTTTACAGGCACTCTGCACATTTAACCGTTATACGGCTAGAATGGCGGACACCAGCCTGGCAGTGAGCATTTAGGCAAGCTCATGGAAGACTTTTCGGGAACCCCCATTAGTAGAGGGGGTTACACCATCACTTAAAGGGACACTGTCGGCCCCATTTTTGCATCATGTTATTCTAGGTAAAAGCCTACATTTTATGCTTGCTTACCTTTTCTGAAGTTCATTGATGTTGCTGGTTGTTTTATCTGTGTCCTTGCTTAGTAGAACTGAAATGCGTGCTAATGTGGCGTTCTAACCAACCTTTCTTTTGTGTCAGCTCTGTGATCCACTCTTACTGCATACTTACGGAACATTACAAACACCCTCAAACAGGGCAGTCACTCCTGGTGCAGTAGTCTCCTTTACTCCTGCTGCATAATGCGTGGCTCGGCTATGTTGGGGGAGGGGAGAGTCATAAGTTCAGGAAAGATGCAGTGGGAGTTGAAAAAGGAATGTAAAGAAACCTGTTTTGTGTGGTAACCAGTATGGTGGTCAGGCTTTTTTTATACTTATTAGCAGAAAAAAAGAACGAACCAGCTTCATCATCAGCCGGCCCGCTGGTGCAGTGGTAGGGCTACCGCTTGCAGTGCTGACAACCTGTGTTTGGGAACGAGCACGGAGTGTCAGCAGGTCGGCCAAGGGAGATAGGATGATAGGATGAGTGTCCGACAGACCGCTCTCCTCCTCCTCTGGAGGGGGGTAGGGATGGTTTCTGGCATATGAGTGGCACCCAACGGAGACTGGATGTACACTGGCTGGGATGACACGCAGTAGGTAGAGGCAACGGTGGATGTCTGTGGTTCATGTGTGGGAGCATACACGGCCCCCAGCTGATGTCATTGCATGTCAGTGCATTCTGGCGGAAACTTAAGTCCCTTGAGCCATCAGCATAATAAAGCCCCTGGACTTCCACCTGAATGAGGTCCCAGGCATAAGCCTCATCTACATCTTGGACTCTCCCCTCAGGGAGCCCTGCTGCAGGCCTCCCAGACTAGGCAGCCTCTGGGGGGGGATGTTGGGTGGCAGGTCCAGGCACCGATAAAGGGGGTACATCCCCACCCAGTGCCTGAGTGGCATAAAGTTGGAGGGGGAGAAAAAGCTTAGTCAGCTGTCCGTATAGAATGTGACCAGTAATAATGTATTTTTTAAACTAGGGACACTTTTGAGGCCTAAAGGGGTTGACGTGTCCATTTAAAGGGACAAATGAAAAAATATAGTGGTGAGAGTAAGAAGCCTGCAGTACACACAAGCTTGCATTTCCAATTAGTGTATATCAAAACAAGGTAAAGGAAGGTTTACATTCACCGCTCTGCCTCTCAACCATCCCTGATTACGAGGGATAGCCTTCATTTTAACCGTCAAAATTCTCCGTCCCTCATCTGTCCCTCATATAAAAAAAAAAAAGAGCTGCCAACACAGCAAATGTGCTGTAAATGCAGATTTCAAATCATAGATTTATAATATTAAGAAGCTCAGTGCAGAAATAAACTTTGTACAAGTAAACAGTGTTTTCCACAGAGTTCTGAGCTTGTATCTCCAAGGTTGTTATGCATCCCTCATTATGCAGGGTTTTAAATAATTGACTAGCAGTTTTTTTTTTCTTGGGACAATGCTAACTGTACAGAAAGTATTTATATAGGTTTTCTAGAAGTGGTGTTTGTTAAACACAGTGAGGCAAGTGCTATGCATTTTCACAATGTTTTAGCACTTTTATGAGCAAAACGCTATTCAATTTTTGGAGTTAAGTAAAACCATGTTATGATGGTTGGTGTCCCTCACTGTCCTTTGTTTTGAGTGTCTTTAAGCAGCATGGTTAAATCTGATGACCCGCCCACCGAGGAAGAGCCAGTGCTGCTTGAAGGTGTGTGTGCTCAAGCTTGAAATCCATTTTGCGAGTTTGTTGATTTATTGTTAAGTATAGAGAATGCTTCAGATAAAATGGAGGTGTTTCAATTCTTCACTTGGCATAAACTTCAGCTGGTAAGTGTGCTGTTTTGTGTGCCTTTACTTCTTCCTTCTACTTGCAGTATCCTGCAGTGTCCTGCAGCACTAGCTTTTGGAACAGTAGGGCCCATTACCTTTTCCTCCCAGATGGCAACCTGTGTCTCCTTATCGAGGAGAATGGCATTCCTGTGTTCTCACAGAAGTTGAGTGTGGACAGGACAGTTCCCGTCATCTAAAGACTTCTTGTTTTAGGATAAATAATTGGTGTTCTTGATTTGTAATTTAATTAGTTTTTCCGAGAGCTGAGACTTTTTATTAGAGCAGAGTGGTCGTTTTCACGGTCCCTAATGGTTCCACGTGCTCACCTGCTGCCGATGCTGATGTGAAATGATTTGTATATATCAAGTTTGTCTGGGTAACTCCCTCACCTGCGCGGATGAGTAACTGCCATTATTACAGCCGTGATGACCCTCATGCTAGGATGCTTCATGAGTCTCGTTTGCTCATATACAGACTTTATTTTAGTTGATCAAGCTGTCACCCCCCCCACCTCCCTTTTAGCCCTCTCCCCCTCAGTTATTGGGGTCAAGGTTGCAGCAATTTATTCTTTGGGTCGAAGGGTGGGTGAACTGCCTGGGAAGCCAGTGCCACTCTGGTTGACTGGCAGAGGGCACACTAAGTCCAGTCAGCTTGCAGACACGTTTTCACAGATCTAAGCATCTCACCTCTGTAACGTTTTAAAAATATTAACATAAAAAAGAGAAGACAGCGCTCACCTCCCCAACTGCAGTTACATGCTGCTCTTAAGAGCATGGAATTGTCCGTAAATCACTATTTCCATTTTCAAGTGCAGAACAAAGCTGTAAATGCAGATTTCACGTAGTGGTTGCTGAAAACCCACGACAATGGCAAAAAGTCAGCTGGCCTAATGATTCGTGCCAAACCATCGCACTTTGTCAGAGCTAAACGCCTGTGATAGCATTTAATTAATACAAAAAGTCGCATCGCTAGACACCACAATGTGCAAAAAGTGCAGAATGTGCAGACACATTAAAAACAACGTATTGGGAACACGCACAGACTCCTAGCATATTAAGTAGATCAAGTGGAGAGTGAAATGGTTTCTTCTTTAGTATGCATTATGCAGTGCTGAAGGAGAGAGGCTGTTGGCATTTTTCCTCTTTTTACACCCCCCCCAACCTCACTTTACTACTTCATATCATTGATAGTGAGGAAGGGGATCTGCATTTTAATTTCCTTATTCTGTGGCTGAACTTTATGAGCAGCGCTTCCTGTCCTGTAGGATTGCATAATCAGTAATAAAGAAAAAAATCATTGAACTAGCCTCCGGCTTTGTTGAGTACGATCTGAGTTTGTGTGTTTTCCCAATGTGCTGGGTTTAATGGGCACCTTTTGCACTTACTGTTTTTGCACAGTCTGGTCTCCAGCGATGCAGGTGACATAACATGCCAGATACAGATTGGTCAATGCCAGCAGGAACATCTGCCAGAATGAGACACATGGTGGATTCCCTGCAGGGGGAGGGCCTCAAGCAGCTGGTACAACAACCCACAAGAGACAGGGCTATCCTAGATCTAGTACTGACTAACAGGGAAAGGATCATAGATCTCCAGGTAGGTCACCTGGGGGCCAGTGACCATCACATGGTATGGTTCAATTTGGCCAGTAGAACTAAATCATCCCATTCCAAGGCAAAAATATGGGACTTTGGAGGAGCTGACTTTGATAAGATGGCCAACAGAGTTAAGCTAGCCCGGGCAAAAAGAAATACAGGTGAGGGGGTACAGGCAAAGGTGGGCAAGCATTGAGGATGCAATACTTGAAGCAACATCTCATTGTGTTAGAGAGAAAAAGAAGTGCAAAAGAAGTAGGCAACCACTTTGGTTCTCAAAAACAGTAGCAGAAAAGGTCAGACACAAAAGGCTGGCATTCATGAAATATAAGGGAACGCAGCAGGATGAAGATAGGGAGACATACCAAACTTCCCTAAGGGAAGCAAGGAAGGTAGTAAGGCAGGCAAAGGCCCAAACCAAGGAAACACTAGCACAAACAGTAAAAGAAGGTGACAAGACTTTCTATAGATACATTCGAGAAAGGAGAAAGTCCACAGGGGAGTATTGCTAAGATCAAAGGAGATAAGGGGGCATGTGAGGAGGAGGACCATGTAAAAGCATCTATCCTAAATAGATACTTCTGCTCAGTATTCACTGAAGAGAAGGTAGGGCAGGGCCAACATCTCAGCATCATGGACACAGGGGGGAAGGAGGTGTGCACTAGTCCAGTCACAAAAGAAAGGGTCCTACCAGAGCTGTATAAGCTCAGGGTGGACAAGGCAATGGGACCTGATGGCATACATCATAGGGTACTAAAGGAGCTAAGAGTGGAACTAGCAGAGCCATTATCAGAACTGTTTAGTGAGTCTCTGAGCACAGGAGAGGTCCCAGAAGACTGGAGAAGGGCTCATGTGATCCCGCTCCACAAGAGTGGTAGCAGGGAGGAGGCAGGGAGCTACAGACCAGTCAGTCTTACCTCAGTAGTGGGCAAGATTATGGAGGCACTCCTCAAGGAAAGGATAGTGCAACACTTGGACTCCATAGGAGCGCAGGATCCAAGACAGCATGAGTTTACAAAAGGAAGGTCCTGTCAAACTAATCTCATAGATTTCTTTGACTAGGTAACCAGAGTGGTGGACCAAGAGGGAGCAGTTGATGTCGCCTGCCTTGACTTCAGCAAAGCTTTCAATACTGTTCCACATAGAAGATTGATTAATAAGCTGGGTAGGCTCGGGTTGGGTCAGAAGTTGGTCAACTGGGTAGCAAACTGGTTGACTGGCAGAAAACAGAGTGGTGTTAAACGGTATACAGTCAGAAGAGATGCAAGTCACAAGTGGGGTACCTCGGGGATCTCTCCTGGGGCCAGTCGTCTTCAATATCTTCATCAGTGACATTGCAGATGGACTGGAGGGTAAGGTTTGTCTCTTTGCAGATGACACCAAGATCTGCAGCAGAGTAGATGATCTAGATGGGGTGGGCAGAATGAGAAGAGATCTGGATAAACTTGCAAAATGGTTGGAAGAGTTGGTAACTAGGGTTTAATGCAAAGAAGTGCAAGATCATGCACATAGGGAAGGGAAACCCGGAAGCCACGTATAGGCTGGGAGGGGAGTTGCTGGCAGTCACAAGGGAAGAAAGAGACTTGAGCATTGTCATCATCACCGATGACCTGAAATTATCCAAGCAGACCACTAAAGCAGCAGATGAGGCTGGGGGATGCTGGGGTGTATTAGTAGGGGTATCACAAGTAGAAAGAAGGAGGATAATAATCCCTCTTTATAAGACACTGGTTAGGCCCCATCTGGAGTACTGCGTGCAGTACTGGAGGCCACACCTTCACAAGGACATTAACCAAATTGAGGGCGGTCAGAAAGGGCAGCCAAAATAGTGCAGGACTGCATCAGAAAACATATGAGGGACAGGTTAGCGAGCTCAATATGTATACCCTAGAGCAAAGGAGGAGAGGTGATATGATCGAAACATTCAAACACCTTAAGGGCATTAACAAGGTGAAAAGAGTCTAACATGTTTCAATATAAGAAAAATAGGACAAGAGGACACAGCATGAGATTGGGGGAGACCGATTAAGGGGTAATGTGAGGAAGTTCTTTTTCACGTAAAGGCGGTGGAGCGCATGGGCAGCCTACCTCAGGAAGTGGTGGATATGAATACAGTGCAGGGCTTCAAACGGGCATGGGACAGGCATAAGGGAGCAATACAGATGAGTATGAATAGATAGGCCATTGAGGGAGCAAAGGCCGATGGCACATTCATAAGGCAGAAAAAGAAACTGGCAGACTGGATGGACCTTGCAGTCCTTATCTGCCATCAACTTCTATGTAAAAATGACTAGGAAATTTCAGACATAAGGGGACACTAGGCCCATCTAGAATGTCTCCCATGAGTGGGTATTTAAACCAGTAATTGTTTCAAATAAGATAGCCTATCCAACGTTTTCTTAAATGTTTCTAAACTAGTGCTATCTACAACTGATAGTGGAAGCCAATTCCATGCTTTTACCGCTCTAATCATTTAGAAATTATCTCTTTACAGTTATTGCTTTCGGTAGCATTCATTTTTTATTATGGGATTTTAAGCTACTCCTGACACTACTGTATTTAATGTTACACTCATTCTTAAGATCTTGATTCTGAAGTGTTTTAAATAAGAATAATAAATCTCCCCTTTGTCTCCTTGCTTCCAGTGAGTGCAATCCTGTTTCTAATAATCTTTTTGGATAGGAACAGTCCTTTTGGTCATTGTTCTCTGTACACTCTCTGTTAGTTTATCTTTTGTCAAGAAGGGTGACCAAACCTGTGATCCATAATCTAATAGGGGGTGAACATAACTTTTATAGAGGGGAATAATAAGCTGTCCAGATTTGCTCATGAAAGAGTGCTTGATTCTAGTGACCATGTTTCTGACAGATCCAACAACTGTCACACAATGGTCAACAGGTGTCAAAGTATTATTAATCATTATTCCCAGATCTTTTACTTTGTCGGGACTTTGAAATAAGATTTGATTTAGTATATAGGAGTCATTTCGATTATCTTTTCCCCAAGTATAGTACTATATATTTATCTGTATTTAAAGTAGCAGTATTACGAAAAAAAAATTGCGCTTTTTTGACAGTCTATTGCCTGTGCCCTGCTAATCGTATACCTGGTACTCTTTCTTGCCGCCATTGTACTATCGCCGAGTAATTTGCTCAGTTGTTCTCTGCTTTTGCTTATATTTCTGCCACTAAGCATGTTGCACTGGAACCCCCTCTGCTGCCAGCTGCACATGTGAATGACTTGCTGGGACATTGGGAATGGTCTGTCAAAAGACGTGATGTGACCGATAGAAAAAGCACAGCTGAAAATTAGTCAGCCTCCATATTTGTTGTAGCGCTACAACAATTCAAATAAATTGCAAATACCTAAAAAAAACTAAAGATGACTGAAAAAAACATTTACAGGTATGGAAAATGGATCTTTGGCCGCATGCTTATAGCCGAAAAACAGAATTTTGATAGCGCACGTCCTGATTTCGTAGTACTGCTGCTTTAAAACCATACCATTTTTCCTTGCCCAGTTTTCCAGTTTACCTAGATCACTAATAACGGTTGGACGTTTATTAATGGTATCAACCACTCCACCCAACTTAACGTGTAACCCCCAGGTGGCGCTATCCCAAGGGCTACTAGCCATGCCTGCTTGACTAAGGACAGGTTTGAGGGGCTTAGGTTCTATGATGGGTGCCTCCACCCAAAGGACAGGTTTGTAGTGGTTAGATTAGCTTGGTCACAGCCCTCTGGGACACCGTGACCCCCTTTTGTTCCCTCTAATGACCCACACAATGCACAGGAGTTACAGTACCAATGCCCCGCATGTACACACGGTTCAACCATAAAGTGCCAGTTACCCTCGAGACTGATTTTGAGGTGTGTCTCTGAGGACCCCCTGTAAAATAAGGTTAATCAACATACACAGACCAATGCAATGCTTGATATATAGGTACTGACACTTCAGACAGTTTAAAGTCAACAACATCAAATCTGGTTTATTTGGGGGGATGAAACACGGGAGGGGGAGATCAAGTTGATTGGCAGAATTAAATCACAGTACTGTGCTCTCATACAGGGTCTTAAAAGTCACACTCTGGGTACCCAGTTTGGGGAGGGGGGCTAGCCAGGTCAGTTGCCCGGGGTTGGCTGGCAGGTGCAGATGGATAGCGCCCTGTAGAAAAAGATATGCACAACACCCAATCGTAACCCAGAGCCAGATGGTTCAGTCCTTGAAGAAATTAAATAAAGAAAATTAGATGATACACTGGTGATTAACAGGTCGTAGGGGCATGCCCTGATTTGTACTCTCACTATCCCAAGCAGAGAACCTAAAGAAGATGGCTGTTCTTGATTGCCAGACCAGCAAGGCAGGGAGATGAAATTCTACTGCCCAGGCCCAACCGCTTTGACTAGCAGACGGATTAAGTCTGATTTAAATTGAATTCAGCTTGCAGCGCATGGTGAAAAGTGAATTGAAATAGCTATCCCTCACAAGCATTCCACACATTTATATGTAAAGGAAATTACTATACCAGGCAGCTGCTCCTAGGCCCCGATCACAATTGCTGCAAATACCTGGGAGTTCACACAGCAGCTTCAGTTCCTGACAGACAGAGCACGATTTAGCAATTTCTCTAGTCTTCTACAGGGTGAGCCTGGTTTCCACTTTTTGGCCTTCCTCACTTTGTCACCTCTGATTCAGTCCGATTTAAGCTTGTGATGGCAACAGACTGACTTCAGGGCCTCTCACGCGCAAAACTATACACCGAAGAAGCACAGAGCTCCTTCTCTCCTCATGGTCACAACTGATCTGACTTCCCAATCGCAGGGCAGAACATTCTCTTTGGGCGCCACCCGGTCCAGTTGGTGGACTCAGCTGTCAATCACTCCAAAGCTCTCTCAGTTGGTGCAAAAAGGCGCCAAGGTCCAAAACTACACTTCCCAGAATTACTGGCTTTATATTCCCCTTGTAAGCCGGCTCCCAGGAGAGTCCAAATTCTGGTTGTTCCAAGCAGTCTCCATTTTATAGCTCCCCTAATCCCACTGGCCCAGCACAGCAGTTTAGGTCCAAAATGGAGGGGCAACACACAAAGTCCCATCTGCAATGAAGGCAGGTTAGACAAACTACAATATTACTAATGCTTTAAATGTTTGCAGGTAAACGGGTATATCTTTCAGATGAGCTCCCTTTGTGCCTTCAGCGGCTGCAAATTGGAGCGATTGGCCCGCAGTTCAGGCAGGATTCGAGCAGGGAAACACCAGCCCCCATGGAAAAGCAGTAATCATGTTTGCAAGCAGACAGCTCTTAAATAGATAGTATGTGGAGGCTTTACCAGCACTAACAGTGCCATTCTAATGGCTTAAACGCAGAACACCAGCAGGCAAGGGGAACACTTAAGCAAGCTCCTAGGAGGCTTTTAGGAACCCCCCATTTGTAGGGGGGTTACACCCTTCCTGGCCTGAAAAGACCTTGGTGTCCGCATCAAGGAGATACCCTTATAACATTTTAAAGCAACCACTAAATATATTTACATCACAACAGTTAGATTTGCATCCTTTAAATCATATCACATATTAACTCTGGGTCATACGCAGTTATTCTGTATTTCACAGCTTACCACATTGCAATTACAACATTTCAGCATCAGGTCACCACTTTCTGCACATGAAACTGGAAAAGAGGGGGCCCTTCCCTATCAGCTACCTTGGGGCTGGACGGGGCAGGGGCACCATACTCAGAGGGCAAGACAATTAACTTAGAGTTAGCACCTATGCTCGGTTTGGGCAATGAGCTCTAGGTTACGTGCACTCCCTTATGGACCACACTAAGAGGCAGGTCTACGGATCGGCTAAGGGATTCATAGCTTAAACGTACCACAGGCTTCACAGCTTGACCAGTCCATCTAGGTGGAACCATGACAATCTCTGGGTTTTGATCCCCGTTTGCAGCAGTGCCTTCACTTGTCAGGGGAGCTTCCATTGGGGTACAGAGGCTAGAACTTGGGGCACTTTCAGCTGAAGGAGTGGCAGTCTCAGAGTCCACAACACTTAGCTCACAGGGAGAGTATTTTTGACACTGGCAGTGAACTGTCCGGGCACTCAAAAAAATTCTCTTGTTCTGGTATATCACCAGTCTGTCCCAGTTCAGCATTTTCCTCTGCTGGCAGCTCATACAGTTCCACCATGCCCAGTGATTCTAGGTCATCTGACTTAATACTTGGCTCTTCACTTTCAGGAAACATTGGTACCAGGGACAAAGCTGGGGGCTTGGACAGTCCAGAAGGCCCAGTTTCATCTCCAGAATTTACTAGGGGATTGCCCCAAAACAATTGACTCAGTTCGTAAGAAGGGTAATATTCAGGGCCACACAAGCTTTCCTCTGACATGGACTGACAGTCCTGTTCAATTGGGACCATTTGTGGGGAGCACTTTAACTCAACATTTGTAGGTGCAGACTTTCTTTGCTTCCGCTTTGCAGCAGCTCTAGTCACTGGGCCAGAGGGAGTATTTTCGGGGGGCTCAGACTCAATCAAGATTTGTCCAGTGGGCAGCAAATGATTACTATGCATGGTTTTCACTTCTTTTGAATTATTTTCAGGCCTTACTTTGTACACAGGCAGATGATCTAGTTTGTCTACCACAATATGGGGGAGATGGTGCCACCTATCAGCAATCTTATGTCTGTCATGCAGTCCCAGATTTCTTAGCAACACCCAATCCCCCTCCTGGAGTTCCAGTGCTTTCACTTTTTTGTGATACCTTTCCTTTTTGGCCAAATTTCTTTTGGCAGCCATGGTTTGAGCCAGTTGATACACATGATTTAATTGGGCCTTTAACTTTTGCACATACTGTAGATGATTATCAGCTCAAACCCCATCAGGAGAAACTCCAAAACAGACATCTACTGGTAGTCGAGCTTGTCTTCCAAACATCAGGCGGTAGGGGTTGAACCCAGTGGCATCACTTTTGGTGCAGTTGTAGGCAGGTACCAGGGTGCTGATTTGTTGGCTCCATCTAGGCTTGTCCTTAGGGTTTAGAGTGCCTAGCATATCTAGCAGGGTGCGGTTGAAACATTCAGGCTGTGGGTCCCCTTGGGGGTGGTAAGGGGTGGTTCTGGACTTTCGTACTCCCCACAAAGAAAGCATCTCTTTGATCAAACGACTCTCAAAATCCCTCCCTTGATCAGAATGGATTCTTTGTGGTGCCCCATAGTGAACAAAAGAGTTTTCTATAACTACCTTGGCCACAGTGGAGGCCTTCTGGTCCCTGGTGGGAAAAGCTTGGGCATACCTTATAAAATGGTCAGTGACCACCAGCACATTACTGATATTTCTTTGATCTGGCTCCAAACTCAGAAATTCAATACAGACCAGTTCCATGGGGGTGCTGGTGGTGATGTTAACAAGAGGGGCAGCCCTCTGTGGCAAAGCTTTCCTCTGTAAACAGCGACTACAAGTTCTAATGTGTTGTTCAACATCAGCCCCCATTTTAGGCCAATAAAATCTGGATCTTACCAAGTCGAGCGTCCTGTCTGTACCCAGGTGCCCCATGTGATTGTGTAGGCATCCCAGCACCAAGTCTCGAAAGGCAGTGAGCAGAACTAGCTGTTGTTTGTCTATTTGCCCTCCTCTGTCCACTGTTTCTCTGTATAACAGTCTATTGATCAATTTCAACTTAGGACCTTCCTTGTATAACAATGCAGTTCTCAAATCAGTGGAACGTAATTTGTACACATCTTTCCCTGCGTAGAGGGCTTCTAAAGCTGATTTGATCTTGGGGTCTTGGGATTGAGCCCGCTGAATACTGTCATTGTTGAATTGAGGCAAAGCACCAATGTCTAAAGCAGAGAAGTGGAAATAAGCAGCAGGTATGCAATTCTCAGAGGTCCCCAAAAAATCCACCAAACAGTTCACTGGGTCTGAGACCGCTGGCTCCTCTTGGTCAAACTTTTGGCAGAGTGCTTGAATATCAGTTTGACAGTCTGACCCAGTCATTTAGAGGAGCAGGCCTCCAGGAGAGAGCATCAGCATCTATGTGGTTCAGGCTGGCTCTGTATTCAGCAGCATAATTGTATGTGGATAATGCAGAGCGCCACCTGTGGCCAGTGGTGTCCAGTTTAGCTGAAGTCTGAACATAAGTTAAGGGATTGTTGTCAGTTTTTACCAGTATCTTAGCCCCATACAAGTATTTGTGGAATTGGTTCATAATGGCCCACTTCAGAGCTAGGAATTCTAACTTGTGTACTGGATAATTCTTTTCGGAAGGAGTCAGGCTTCTGCTGGCAAAAGCCACAGGTCTCGGACCATTCTCATGTTCCTGGTACAACACAGCCCCCAACCCTTGCAAGCTAGCATCAGTGTGCAGGGCATAAGGTTTTGTTGGATCTGCATAGGCCAGAACAGGAGCGTGGGTAAGTTGATATATAATCTCATGAAAAGCGGCCTCACAATCAGGTGTCCATCGGGCCCCAAATACTTCATTTGTATGGAAATACTCGCTCAGTCTCAGGGGAAGTTGACTTTTTTTGTATTTTTTGTGGGTTGGAGGGTACCCTTGAGTAAGATTAGGTAAAGGGCGGATCACTCTTGAATAATCCTTGATGAAACGCCGATAGTGGCCACAGAAACCCAGGAATCTTTGCAGTTCTTTGAGATTTTGGGGCTGTGGCCAGGTGGTAAGGGCCTCAACTTGACTCTGGTCTGTCTATCCCTTCACAGAGGTCCCACATACTTCACGGAGGTTTGGAATAATTGACATTTATCGATGGACAACTTCAGGCCAAAGTCTTCTAGTCGGTCCAACACCTTGAACAATCTGCCCTCATGTTCCTCCAGTGAGCTGCCAAACACAATAACATCATCCAGATACACCAGGCACTCTAATAGATTCATGTCCCCACTGCCGCTCCATCAGTTGTTGAAAAGTGGCTGGTGCATAAATCCTGAGGCATCCTCATGAACTCATAGAAACCCAGCGGAGCAGTTAAAGAGCTGTCTTCTCGTGGTCTTCCGGGGCCTTCGGGATCTGGTAGTACCCGCTGCGAAGATCCAGCACAGAAAACCACTTGCTGCCATTCAGGCAGTCCAAAGCATCTTGAATGCGTGGCATTGTATACTGATCAGGGATAGTCCGCCGGTTTAAAGTGCGATAATCTACGCACATCCTTACTGTCCCATTCTTTTTCCTCACTACCACAATGAGGGAAGCATATGGGCTTCTGGATTCTTGTATTACACCAGCAGCTAGCATTTCTTGCAGATGTTGTCTCACATCGTCTGTCAGCAGGTGCCAGGCATCAAGACCTCTCACGAAATGGCCTACCATCATGCAGCCGGATATGGTGCTCAGCCCCCTGTACGCAGCCTACGTCCCACTCCTTTAAAGAAAACACCTGGTCTCTCTGGGCAAGCTTCCCACTGATCCCCACTTTCCAGTCAGCTGGCAACGGGGAGTCACCAAAATCAAAAAAGTCAGGCGTTAACTCTGTCACTTTTTTTCGAACTCTTGTTACTGGGTAGCACTGCAGTATCCATACAATGCACATTAGCCAGGGTGCAACCTCTGTTTACTCAAATCTCCATGTCAGACACTTTATGAACTTGAACCATTACTCTTCTGGCAAAAGCATGGGCTCTAGCAGCAGAATACTTGGCTTGACCAGCAGTCCCTCGGGCAATTTTCCATCTCCTGGTGCATCCAGCATTAATATTTTATTCTTGACATCCTGTTTTATATGAACCCCTCCCTGTAGGATACACTGGACATTTGGCACAAGATCAGAGACTCAGGATCCTTTTTGCAGACAACTCCAACCGGTTCCTCTGGTTCCATTCTGTCAGCATCCCTCTGGGCATCGTAGGCCTTCCTCATCAAGGCCAGAATTCTTAGAGCTCTACCAGTCCAGGACCCCTGCTTTTCATAACACAACTGTGCCAGCCATCCAAACATATGTGCATTAGTTCCAGTCAGTAATGGAACGCCATCATACAGTCTGGTAGGGGGACACACTAGGGCCAAAGTCTCCACTTGCTCTGCCACTCCAGCCACAGAGGTGGGAAAGGACAACCAAATTCGGATATAGCCAGAGTAGGGGTTGGCCTTTTCACTCAAACCCCAAACATATAGTCCTTCCAATGGTTGCAGGGGTACATTGGACAAAAGCTTCTGATACCAATCCTGGGACATAATTGTCACTTGGGAACCACTGTCTAACACAGCTCTTGTGGGTACCCCATTCACTTTCACAGTAGTCTCCATGGAGGGACCCACCACGTCGGACCATTCCGGTGGCAGTGATTGGGATGTTGATCGGGCATTGGCCCTGGTGGCAAAACTTTCCCGGGTAGCTCCCCCGGTGACCAAGCATAGGTTCTGCGATGCCAGGCCACTAACCTGTTGGTAACTTTTCTCAAGTTCTCTGGCAGGCGACAAGCAGACTGAAAATGTCCATCCTTCCCACAACGGTAGCAGGACTTAATGTCTCTAGTGTTCTTGGAGGGGGGGGGTCTCCTTTCTGTTTGGGCACCTCTGGAGCCCTGCCGGGCTCTTCTTGAACTGGTGGCTTATACCAATGGGCTTCTGTATCTCCACTTCTGTTGGGGATGAGGGCAGCCCTTTGCTGCTCCCCCACCATCTCTCAAGTCCCTTAGTTCTGCTCTCAGGTTACCCTCATTCTGGGCCTCAGGGGAAACGACATGCACTACCACTCCACTTTTGGGCTCAGGGGGAGCCTGATACAGATCTGGTTCTCTGTATACCTCAGTCAATTCCTTAATTAAACCTCTCAACTGTTGAGCCTCATCTAACTCACTTTTTGGGGGTCTGACAAGTGTTCATAGCCCCAGCTTAGGGTTCCCAGCCCTCTTCATCAGTTTCAATCTCACGGATCTCTCTCATCAAATTGCAGTACTCTGGAGGGCTAGTCCTCAGTGCAACTTGAGCTTCAGTAGTATTACGCTCGAAAATCTTGCTAACTTCAATATATGGTCTAATCTGACCTAGTTTAACTCTGTGGCTGGCACTCCCCCTTTCTATCCTGCAAAGCCCTTTCTATCCTGGTGACAAAAGCAGACAATTTCTCATTTCTCCACTATTTAGCTGACTAGAATTTCCATAATAAGTCATCTCCAGTTTCTGTGCTGCCAAATACTCCCTCTAAGGTGGAAATATATTCTGCAGCAGTGGCCTCCGGACTAGTAGCCTGCAGAAATCGAATGGCTTCCAGGGCAGTGCCTTTCAAGCTTTCCATCAAGCATTTCCTCTTTTCCCCCCTTGGAACACTGCCATTCTTGTACTAAAGGGGTAGCATAGTCCATCCAGGTCTCCAAATCATCTTCCCCCAAATGCACTGGGTCAGTACCAGAGAAAAGTCTCAGCCTCCGATAGGAGTCCAGTTGAATGGGGGGAATTACCATGGGGAGGTGGCTATTATGGAGCTCTTGGGGGACCCTGGGGAATGCAGGGTGTGTGGTCAGTTGAGAGGTCTAACACTTTTACCAGTTCCTGAGCAGTTCTCCCTTCTGAGGCCAGCAACTTAAGCAGCTTTTCTTTAAAGCTATTGGTACTAGGTGACCCACCCAGGGTGGCCAGACCACTACGTACATGAATAACCCTCCATCCCTTCTGGGCACCTTTTCAGGGTCTATCGGGGAACTGCATGAAAGTAGCACTTGCAGTGTTTGTTCAAGTAAGGCAGCATATCGCCCCTTTACTTCAACTTTTCCCACACACTTAACATGAACTACAGTGGACACAGTGTTGGCATTTTTAATCCCCAAGGGGACATCCAGCAATAGAATAGCCCTTTGGGAGTCCATCTCCTCAGCTTCGCACCACCCCACCAATTTGTGCACCATCAACTTAAGGGGGTCAATTTTTAACTTGTGCGTAGTACTCCCCTCCATTTTTTCTTTGAATTAAACATAATGGGGTAATTCCTTCACATGACCAATAGAGGACGCTAATCGGTGGCGCTATTCCAAGGGCTACTACCCCTGCCTGCTTAACTATGGACAGGTTGAGGGGCCTAGGTTCTGTGACGGGTGCCTCCACCCAGAGGTCAGGGTTTGTAGTGGTTAGACTAGCTTGGTCACAGCCTTCTGGGACACCGTGACCCCCTTTTGTTCCCTCTAATGATCCACACAATACACAGGAGTTACAGTACCAATGCCCCACATGTACACACGGTTCAACCATAAAGTACCACTTACCCTCGAGACTGATTCTGAGGTGCGTCTCTGAGGACCCTCTGTAAATTAAGGTTAATCAACATACACAGACCAGTGCAATGCTTGATATATAGGTACTGACACTTCAGACAGTTTAAAGTCAACATCATCAAATCAGGTTTATTTGGGGGGAAATGAAACATGGGAGGGGGAGATCAAGTTGATTGGCAGACTTAAATCACAGTACTGTGCACTCATACGGGGTCTTAAAAGTCACACTCTGGGTACCCAGTTTGGGGAGGGGGGCTAGCCAGGTCAGTTGCCCGGGGTTGGCTGGCAGGTGCAGATGGATAGCGCCCTGTAGAAAAAGATATGCACAACACCCAATTGTAATTCGGAGCCAGATGGCTCAGTCCTTGAAGAAATGAAATAAAGAAAATTAGATGACACACTGGTGATTATTAACAGGTCGCAGGGGCATGCCCTGATTTGTACTCACACTACCCCAAGCCAAGAACCTGAAGAAGATGGCTGTTCTGGATTGCCAGACCAGCAAGGCAGGGAGATGAGATTCTACTGCCAGGCCCAACCTCTTTGACTAGAAGAGCAGTTTAGTCCGATTTAAATTTAATTCAGCTTGCAGTTTACAGCATGCCGAAAGTGAATTGAAATAGCTATCCCTCACAAGCATTCCACATTTTATATGTAAGAAATTACTATACAGGCAGCTGGTCCTAGGCCCCAATCGCAATTACTGCAAATACCCGGGAGTTCACACAGCAGCTTTAGTTCCTGACAGACCGAGCGTGATTCAGCAGTTTCTCCAGTCTTCTACAGGGTCAGCCTGGTTTCCACTTTTCAGCCTTCCTCACTTTCAGTCACCTTGGATTCAGTCCAATTTAAGCTTGCAATAGCAACAGACTGACTTCAGGGCCTCTCGCATGCTTCCCGCGTGAAACTATACACTGCAGAAGCACAGAGCTCCTTCTCTCCTCACAGTCACAACTGATCTGACTTCCCAGTGGCAGGGCAGAACATTCTCTTGGGCGCCACCCAGTCCAGTTGGTGGACTCAGCAGTCAGTCACTCCAAAGCGCTCTCAGTTGGTGCAAAAAGGTGACAAGGTCCAAAACTACACTTCCCAGAATTACTGGCTATACATTCCCCTTGTAAGCCGGCTCCCAGAAGAGTCAAAATTCTGGTTGGTCCAAGCAGTCTCCATTTTATAGCTGCCCTAATCCCATTAGCCCAGCACAGCAGTTTAGGTCCAAAATGGAGGGGCAACGCACACAATGTCCCATCTGCAATAAAGGCAGGTTAGACAAACTACAATATTACTGATGCTTTAAATGTTTGCAGGTAAACCAGTACATCTTTCAGATGGGCTCCCTTTGCGCCTTCAGCGACCGCAAATTGGAGCGATTCCCCTGCAGTTCAGGCGGGATTCGAGCAGGGAAACACTAGCCCCCCTGGAAAAGCAGTAATCATGTCTGCAAGCAGGCAACTCTTAAATAGATAGTAGGTGGAGGCTCTACCAGCACTCACAGTGCCATTCTAATGGCTTAAACTTTGAATGCCAGCAGGCAAGGGGAAAACTTAAGCAAGCTCCTAGGAGGCTTTTAGGAATCCCCATTTGTAGGGGGGTTACACCATCATCTGCAAATTGAATGCTATCTCAAGCATTCACCTGTGACAGTGTGCTAGGGTTTTACATGAAACGTTGGGTCAGCTGAAGCTTTGGGGTCCTTGTGGGCTCCCAGCTACCACTGTGTGAAACCTGCTCCTCAGCACGTTCAGTGCTGGAAGAGTGACAGTGAATAATGTCACCTAGCAATTCCTTAGTCCTCAGTGCGGTTTGTACATGCAGGAAGGGAGGGGAGGTGAGTGCTGTCTTCTTTCTGTGTGAAGTTTACTATTTTGAAGCCAGGTACTGTTAGGCTAATAAGCGATCATTTTACCGTCAGCTAATGTAAAACTGTTACTTCATATATGTTCACTGAGAGACTCACTGGGGTTATATTGGCTGTATAATACTGCAGGGGTCTGAAGGAAACACATCCCTATCGCTTGCTGGGGTTATATTGGCTGTATAATATTTATTTGTTTTTGATAACCGGGTTGGGTGCACTAGACATAGAAATGCCTTTTTTCAGACATGACCCGGGAGGTTACAACAAAGTAATACATGACAATGGTGGGAAGTACAGTTTAAACAGTCAGCAAGATAAGGATACAATGCAGATAATGACAACAGCCAATAAGAGTTTGTAACAACGAAAACAAAATAGCATTCAGTGTTTCACAAACTACAATACAAAGCAAGTAAGTGCCTTCATATTATAAAGAAGCATCATAAAAGCAAGAAACACTAGAGAAGGGAGCAAGAGGATAAGAGGGTGACTAGGACCTAAAATAAGGTAGAGGAGTAGCCAGAATAGGTGTGGAAGATAGGGGGGAGACTACAGTTGAAGGTAGTGGAAGGGTCAATAGGGGGGAGAAGTAGTAAGCAAATAGAAGTGGGTATAAAGGGGCTTAAGGTGAGTAGAAGCATGTACATTAGGCTAGCTTGGTAAGGTGGTCAAGGTGTTTCTTTTTAAAGAGGTCATGACTGAGAGCTAGCCAGACATCTAGTGGGATGGAGTTCCAGTAATGAGGGGCAGCATGGGAGAAGCCAGACACCCATAGCTGTTTTACACCCTGGTATATGTAGGAGAGTTTGGTCAGCTGACCTTAGTCCATGCAGTGAGGTTTGCCAGGACAGCATGGAGGCTAAGGATGCAGGGGTTCCAGATCTGATAATGTCATTGGTCAGAGGTCCAAGAGAGAGGAGTCTGTGAGAGGGAGGGGGATGGCCATTTTAGGTCAGCATAGAGCTGACTGTGGGTTTAGGATGAGAGGAGGCAGATATTAGTGTAGGTAGTGTCCCACCTTTGAAGAGAGGTTTTAGAGGCGGTGACGGCGTCATATGTGAGGGCTGGGAGCAGGATGCCACGGGCAACAGCCAGTCTAGCAGAAGGGGTTAGAGCATAATTAGTTTTATAAGCCGCGCCAATTTTGACATTAACAGCTTTGCATATAGAGGAGATATGTTGGTCAGAGTTCAAGGATCCATCAAGCAGCACGCCCAGGTATTTAAGAGGTAACTGTGTCCAACAATGAGCCATTTGCAAAGTGGATATTTAACTTGTTTTCATGTTTTTTGAGCTTTACTTAAGAACCAAAAAAGCATGGCCTGAGTTTTGAGAATGTTTTGGAAGAGCTTATTATTGCGGAGCCAGGACTGAATAACATTAAAATCAGATGAGAGGGTCAGGTTGATGTCTGCTATAATCTTAGAGCTGTAATAAAGAACCAAGTCATCCGCATACAGCAGGGATGAGCATGAAGGAGTATCCAGAGAGATCTTGTTGATAGACGGAGAATAAGTGAGAACCAAGGATAGACCCTTGGGGAGCTCCTATAGTTATAACCGCCAGATCTGACAGGGCAGAGTTAAATTTCACAGCTTGATTCCTGTCAGGTAGCTGCCAAACTAGTACGCTACTTGTGGTGAGAAGCCCAGAGATAACAGGTTCGTGAGGAGAAGGGGGTGATCCAACAAGATCGAATGCTTTAGTT
Source organism: Neoceratodus forsteri (assembly GCA_016271365.2). Lineage (NCBI taxonomy): Eukaryota > Metazoa > Chordata > Ceratodontiformes > Ceratodontidae > Neoceratodus > Neoceratodus forsteri. The sequence continues at coordinate 85,438,638 of JADMNL010000036.1, read as the reverse complement.
AGATCTGTGAAGATCGTGCCAGTGAGAAAGCCCTTGTCCATGGCAGTGAAAACATCATTTGTAAATTTAAGAAGAGTAGTAGTGGTACTATGACCTTTACAGAAACAATGTTGCCTGTCAGGGAGGAGGTTATTGTCCAGTAGGAAGGATATGGTTTGCGTGGCCACCAGTTTTTCAAGAATTTTGCCTAGAACAGAGAGAAGAGCTATTGGACGATAGTTTGCTCTTTCCTTCCGATCCACTTTTTTGAAAACCGGGGTGATTCTGGCAGTTTTCCAAACACTCGGCTATGGCAAAGAGATAGATTAAAGGTCTTTGTCGGGGGGATGCAATAAAGGAGGATGCAAGTTTCAGTAGCCTGGGCTCAAGACCATCAGGGCCCATGCTAGTACTGTCAGAGATGGAGTTTAAAGTTTGTGTACCTCAGTCCTGGTAATGGTTTTGAACTGGAAGGGTGGATGCACAGGAGCGGTGTCGGGTTCCGCGGGAGTGTAGTGGGCAGAGATAGAGTGAACGAGGCTGTATATGTAACTAGATCCGAGAACTGAAGGTTGAAGGCGTTTGCAGTAGTAATAGGATTGTTACAGGGAGGTACATTAATATTCATATCATTAGCTGATTGGGAGCGATTTGCACCCAGGAAGGTTTTTGTATGAAACCAGAATTTATGCGAGTCTCCAGCAGTGTCAGTGCAGAGCCCTTTACAGTAAGAGCTCTTTGCAAGACGAATTTCTTTTTTACAGATATTTCTTTGTGGCAGTCGGGTCTAAAGGGAACATATCCCTAACACACACTGGGGTTATATTGGCTATATCATAATGCAGTGGGACCTGTAGGGAACATATCTCTATCGCTCACTGGGGATATATTGGCTGTATAATGCAGTGGAGTCTGTAGAGAATGTACCCTATTGCACACTGGAGTTATGTTGGCTGTATAATTTATTTTATTTATTTATTTAAAATTGGTGTCCAGGAAAGGCACACTGAGCCGACGCTCGTTTCCAGGTGCGACCCGGGTACAAGATGTACACTGAGGGCTAAATAGAGCAAAAAACAAATACAAGAAATTCATGTTACAGACGTAAGGTACAACAGAAGTGTGCAAGACAGCGCGGTAAATTGCATCATCTGGGTCTTTAATGTCTAGGTGAGTTGCCTTATCACCATAAGTAAGTACAGTAATCTATGTAAAACCTGGTGGCTGTATATTCGGCTTGGGCTGGAAACATTATATAGTGGACAAGTACCAGGATAGGATTGTGGTTACTCAGAGGAACAAAAGGTGAGGCTGTCTGTAGCAGGGGAATTACCAAGTGGGCCAGCCAAAGAGACTAGGCCTGATTCAGGGAGGTACCTAGTGAGCAGCTGGTACAAGAGGGGGCGGGGAGGAGCCTGAGTAGTAGCTTAACTGCTGCTAGGGAGGGGGCCTGTTGGAGGTCGGGAGGGGAGATTGTTCCAGAGGAGAGGGAGGCGGTAGGAAAAGGCCGCCTACCCTGAGGTGGTGTGGGGGCATTTGAGTTGGAAAGTAGGAGCCCCTCTGTGTTGCAGCGGATAGCCAGAGTAGCTGGTTGGTGAGCGGCGGGTGGAGAGGTAGGGGGATAGGGAACCTAACCAGTATTTAGCTAAGAGGGAGGCACTGTGGATAGCCCTCCTGTGCTAGAGCGGTGTAGAGCAAAGAGAAGAGTAGTGGAGGCAGTGGTGAGTAAGTGGGGGGGCTGTGGCAAACCAACAGAAGGAGTTGAGGATGTCGAGTTTTGAGGGATGCGGCTGGGGTAGAACCATAGATGATGTCTGCATAGTCCATGACAGGTAGGATAGTTTTACGTATGAGTTCACTGCGTGTGGGGAGGGGAAGGCTGGCTTTGTGGTGATAGAGGCAGGCCAGCCTGGGCCGGAGTTTAGTGCAGACTGCCTCGATGTGGGTGGAAAAGTTGAGGTAACTGTCCGGCCAGACTCCCAGGTACTTGAAAGCTGGCACTATCTTGAGGGGGGAGCCTTCTAGGGTGCAGATTGGTGGTGGCGTGGCTAGGGAGGCATGCTTTTGTCTAGTACCGAATACCATGGTTACCGTTTTTTTGGCGTTAAGATTGAGTTGGTTATTTTGAAGCCAGGTTTGGACCCTGTTAAAGTAGTTTTTGGAGGGCAGGGAGCAGTCCATTTTGGGAGGGTCCTGAGGCAAAGATGATGGCATTGTCGGCGTATAAATGTATGTTTGAGGAGAGGCAGGCGGAGGGGAGGTCATTTATAAAAAGGGAGAAAAGGATGGGGCCAAGGATAGAGCCTTGGGGATGCCTGAGAGAATGGGTAGCGGGGTGGGGGGGAGAGTGTCCCCAACTTGAACTGACTGTTGCCTGTTCTGGAGGTAGGAGCGGAACGAGTTGACGGCGGGCTGAGCGAGGCCAAGGGAACTTAGTTTGCAGAGTAAGAGGGGATGGGATACTGAATCAAAGGCCTTTGCCAGGTTAATAAAGATGGCGGAGGTGGTTTGGCCTTTGTCCATGGTGGTGAGAATAGAGTCAGTGACTCATAGCAGGGAGGTGATGGTGGAGTGATGTTTTCTAAAGCCTGACTGAAAAGCGGAGAGGGAGCCATTTGAGGAGAGAAACGCTGATAGTTTGGAGAGCATGCATGATTCTTGGAGTTTGGCGAGGGAAGGAAGGAGTGAGATGGGCCGGTAGTTTCCTGGGTGTGAGGGGTCTCTGCCTTTATACAGTGGAAGGATCTTGGCCATCTTCCAGTCTGTGGGGACCATGGCTGTTGAGAGGGAGAGGTTGAGTATGTGTGTTAAGGGGGCGGTGATGGCTGAGGTGGAGATGTAGAGCAGTCTGGGGTGTAGGCCATCGGGGCTAGTTTTGGACTGGTTTAGAGTGGTGAGTGCAGAGTGTACCTCCTGGGGCGTGGAAGGGGGGAAAGAGGAAACTGGCGTCGGAGGGGGGAGTTGTGGGGTTGGGTGGAGGGGCTGAGTTTGGTAGAGCACAGGAGGTGAAGAATGCGTTAGAGTTCGGCTACAGAAGTCGGGTCTTCTAGTGTTCTGCCATTTAGGCTGAGGACTGGACTGGCTTGCTTGGGGGGGGGTCCATAAGGGAGTTTAGTACCTTCCAGAAGGATGCAGGGGAAGTATTGTTACAGGTAAGTTGTGCTTTGAAGTATGAGGCTTTAGATTTCCGAATGATGTTAGTGCAGCTGTTTCTGAGACGTCTGTAGTATTGGAGGTAGCAAAGGGCAAGGGAAGCTTTGTACTGCCTCCATGCCTTATCCCTGGTCTGACATAAGGAGATGAGGTCCGAGGTGATCCGGGGTGGTGGTAACGCTTAACTCTAGCTTCCTGATGGGAGTGTGGTGGTCCCAGGTAGTTAGGAGGATGCTGGTGAAGTGGGATAGGGCAAGGTCAACGTTTTGGGAGGCGAAGACTGGAAGCCAATCGGTGTTGGAGAGGTCTTGCTGTAGCGCAGATTCATCAAGGAGGTGTAGTGGGCGAGACCAGGTGAATTTGGGGCTAGATTGTGGCGAGTGGATTTTACGGATGCAGTACGTGATGCAGTGGTCGTTGAGGGCATCGGAGAGGGTGCCGGAGGCAATGACTTTGTGTGGGTGGGAGGTTAGGATCCAGTCCAGAAGGGAGTGGTTTTGAGACCGGTGATTTAGGCGGGTGGGTTCCTGAATTAACTGGGAGAGGTTTAGGGCTTCGATCCTTGAGGCAGTGGCTTTGGCGTTGGAGGAGAGCCAGTCGAGATTGAAATTGCCTAGTAGAGTGAGTTCGCCGTTTTTAGCGACGGAGGAGATAGTAGTGATTGCCTTGATGAGGGTGGGAGGGGTTTGGAAGGACGTATTGGACCCCCAAGTGAAGGGGGGAAGACGAGGGAAAGGAGATGAGGGCTACTAGAGATTCGTGGGATGTGGGGCAGAATTGCCTAAAGGTAATGGAGCAAGTTAGGGATAGTTTGGCATATAGCTGTACCCCCCCCTCGCTTGCCACAGTCCTGCCAGAAGATGATATATTCGGGGATGTTAACCTGGGAATTTGGGATTTTGGCAGATAGCCAGGTTTCCGTGATACAGAGCATGTCAGGTTTGTACTGGTTTACCCAGACAGAGAGTGCATCTATTTTGGGGAGCAAACTCCTTGCATTAATGTGGAAAATACGGAGGCCCTTGGGGAGAGAGTTTGATACCTGGGGTGAGGAGGGAGCAGGCACTGGCGTGGTGAGACTGGATGTTAGGGGGCCCGGGTTGGGGTGGATGTCCCCTGCCAGGAGTAGTTGTAGTAGTAGGGGAAGAGGTAGGGGAAAGGATTTCTTTTTGCAATGTGTAGTGCCTGGAGGGTGGAGTGCTTAGGTTTAGACAGCGGAGAAATGCCTTGAGGTTTAGTTTGAAGTTTATTGTTCTAGGAATTAATACCTTTGAGCCAAGGCTCTTTTACAAAGGTTCCACGTCATTAAGTACAAAAACATAGTAGACAGTGTTACAGTCAGTAAGCTGTTTAACAAGGCCACAACTTAAACAGTAACATTTATGTACAGAAAAGAAAAAGGAACTCTGAGGCAGTGTCAAGGGCAAGGAATAAGGATTGGAGAGCTTGAGAGGGAAGAGAGGGAGAAATAAGAAGTTTAGGAGCAGACAGAACCAGGTTAGTGGTACTCAGGTTGTCTTTGTCAAAGAGGAGACCATGGTGGTTGAGTGAAACAAATGTAAGTGCACTCAGTGGGATGAGACTTTAGTCAAAGCAGTCACAGGAGCTGGAGGCTGTGAGGTGTGAGTAAAATATGGATTTGAAAGCTCCCAATGTCGTGGAGGATAGGGAGGCAGGTTAAGGGCATTGTACCAGGTGAGAGTGGAGCAGTGATGGGTGGATGGTAGGAGAAAGTGAGTGTGGGTGGGAAAGTAGGGAGGGGGAGAATTGATGCTGTAAGGTGGGAGAGTGCCAGAGAGAGATTTGGGGTGGTACGCCTGGGGGAAGGGGTATTTAAAGGGGTGCCTGGATGGGGGGGGGAGTAAGATGGGTAGGCATTTTGTTAGAGAGGAAATAGAAAGAGTAGGGACAAAGCTGGAAAAAGCAGCATTGAGGCGAGAAGGAAGGTTGAGTACAATGACAGCTTCTAGTGGGGAGAAGTGATAACCTGCTAATGGGAAACTCGGCTGATAGGTTTCAGCTGTCATGTGACTACAGCTATATATCTCAAAGCCGACCAAGGGTGGTGATGGAGGTAGTGGGGAGCCGACGCAGTGCATCGGCGGGGCTTTCCTCAGTCAGGAGCCGAGCGAGCGCGATTCTGCTGAGTAGCGTACCTGTGTGTGTTTGTTTTTTTTTGTCCCAGGGAGAGCTGCTGTAGGGGAGGACATCAGTCTGCCCTCGGAGGCTGCTTCTGTGGAGGTGAGAGAGACGCAGTACGTTATTACAAGACAACTTTTGGGAGGGGCTGGGGCAGTTACAAGTGGAGTGTAATCCGAATCACAATGGAAGCTACTTTGGGAAGGGCTAGTATTTAATTGTGGCTGTTTGCAACATGCAAGATCAACATAGAAAAGAAAAGTAAAATTTTACAACATTGAGAGCTAAAGTAGGCAAAGCTAATTCCTTTGCATTACAAATGTATTTAGAGACCAGGCTAGTGTTCAGACAATTAAAGCACCACATGTATGGAGTAGATTTAAACAGGCATAGTCTTTTATGCCAAGAAAATTAGTTTTAAAGGTGTATAATAATGCAGTGGTGTCTATTGGGAACATCTCTCTTGCTTGCAGTGGCTATGTTAGCTGTATATTAATTCAGTGGGTCTGAAGGGAACATATCCTAATACCCACTGGGATTATATGAGCTATATAATAATGCAGTGGGTTTGAAGGGAACATATCCTATTGCAAACTAGGGTTGTATTGGCTGTGTAATATTGCTGAAGGCCAGTAAGGGAACATATCCCTATCACATATGGGGGTTATATTGGCTGTATTATAATGCAGTGGGTTTGAAGGGAACATATCCTTATCACACACTAGGGTTGTTATGGCTGTATAATATTGCAGTGGGTCTAAAGAGAACACATCCCTGTTGCAAACTGGAGTTATACTGGCTATATAATAAGGCAGTGGGTCTGAAGGGAACAGATCCCCAACGCTCTCTGGGGTTATGTTGGCCGAATAATAATGCAGTGGATTTGAAGGGACTATATAACACTAGGAAATAGTCAACCAACTGGTCAAAAATTAATTTCAACCAAATGTGGCACGTTGGATAGAGTCATGGCTACACAACAGAATGCAGAGAGGGGATATAAGTCTAAATGGGAGAAGGTTACAAGTGGAATGCCACAGGTGTCCGTGTTGGGACCAGTACTGTTTAATATTCTTATCGCATCAATGCAAATATTAGATAGTTCTTGGATTTGCAAATATGCTGATGATTCTAAAATAGGAGCAATTATAAATAACAGGCTGCAATGAAATTACAACAGAACATAGGCAAGGGACATTAGGTTGGAGTTTAACATCGAGAAATGCAAGGTAATGCATTTAGGACCCAATAATATCATAGCCCAATATACACTGGAAAATAAACTCTTGGAAACAACGGGTGTAGAAAAGGATCTAGGTGTATACATAAAAAACGAACCTTTGATCATCGCATAAGAGAAATAGTTAAGAAATGCAGCAGGATTATAGGATGCATTATGAGAAATATCAAAAGTAGAGGAAGGAGGTGATAGTTCCTCTGTACACAACACTGGTCAGACCCCACTTAGAATATTGTGCACCTTTTATCGCAATACACAATATTGGGAGTATGAAACTAATGGAAAAAGCGCAGAGAAAAGTAACCCTAAAAAAATTACGACTGAAAAACAAACCATACAAGGAGCAATTAGAAACACTGGAGTTATACTCCTCTATAGAGTACAGAAAAATAAGAGATGATCTGTGCTGTGCATATAAGACACATCAGATTGAACAGATTCGGATAACATCAGGACTGAGAGGAAGAGAAGTGCGGAGACAAACAAGATCATATAGCGGGCAGTTAAAAGATGAAACAGTTAGAGCAAATAAAAGACGTGAATGGTACAGTCAGAATGTTGTGGGTGCCTGGCATACACTCCCAGAATCAGCAGTATATTATACCTTAGATAAATTTAAAAAATAACTTGATAATTACGTGGGGATTTTAAAAAATTCCACAGTTCCACTGATATGTGGCAAGTCATTAAGGCTAACGCCAATGGACTTGTATAATTACTATGAAACTATATCCCTATAGATCACGCAGGGGTTATTCTAACTGTATAATAATGCAGTGGGTCTGTAGCGAACATATCACTATCGCACACTGGGGTTATACTTACGTAAGCAATAAGACATGATGGGGTACGTGTTGAACATATATTACCGCACGGCTGGGGCGTAGCGGCCTTGTGACTTCATCCCCAGCCGTGCGGTAATATATGTTCAACACATACCCCGGAATGTCTTATTGCACTTTTAAAATGGAGAAATTTAACTGTAATTGAAAAAAAAAAAAGAGAAAATATTGTATTTGCATTAAAATATTGGTTTATTTTAACAGTGTTCCTATGCAAGGAAAAATAGTCCCTTTAAACTGAGTCTTTTTAATGCCAACAAAATGACAGTTTCGTTATTTAAGTAAGGAGTGAATAATGTAACAACATTATAATGCACTAAAACTAACAATGAACGTGAGATAAATGAGAACGAGAACGTGAATATTTTTTTTTTTCACTGAAACGGCTGTTACCAAAAACTACAGGTTATTCTTTCATGTTTATGAAATTTACAGTGCCATTGAAAGTGACTGGACCACTGAAGTTGAATCCTGTGCTCGGGAAATTTATAGGTGACTGCAGGGCTGAGTGAGGTAAAGGATATGCACCCCAAGGGCTACTTCCCGACTTGACAGGTGATTGCACGGCTGATTGCGGTAAAGGATATGAACCCCAAGCGCTTCTCCCAGACTTGGCAGTTTCTTGTCACAAACTTGATTGAGGAGATGAATGACTTGATGTCAGGGGTGATTCTTCTGAATTAGCTGCATGAGAAGCATGATCATTTGGCTTTCGTTTTTCTTTTTTTTGGGTCAGCAGTACTCGGTTCGCCGGCTTTACAGTTTCTAGCCACAGACTTGAATGAGGAGCTGGATGACTTGACGTCATGGGTGATTGATTGGGATTTTGGTTTTCTTCATTTTTGGGCAGCAGTATTTGGTTACTTTTTTTTGCTGGATGCAGTGGTATTTTATCCTGCCCCAAAATGCAGTTTCATTTTCTGCGATCGGAGGAATTGGCAGACCAATACGATCGGAGACTGGCTTCGTTTCTGTGGCTAGTGACTGACATAATTTCTCGGTCCTCACAGCCAGCATCAGATAAGACGGACAGCTGTGGCACGAACTGAGTGGTTTGTGTAAATTTGTGACAGTGCTGCCTCTTTGCTTAGACGAGTCGTCATGGTCGAAAGGAAGTTCAGACCCATAGCTTCACGAGTATACCATGTTTCTTGGGTGTCCAGGAATTCTTGGGGCAATTTACGAGGGTGGCAGTATAGGAATTTGGCATCAACAGGTAATTTTGAAAGATATTTCTTCAGACTTTGTACTGGGCAAGATAGGGATCCAGGATTGGCATAAATAAAGCCACGATAGGATTCTTTGCTTTGTTCTCTTGTGTCGCTATGGTTTTTTGTTTGTTCATTGAAAGTTAAGGTCGCAAATTCATTGCAGTCTTCATCGTGGTGGAATTGAAAGCTGTTGAGCTTTAACAGACAGCTCTTCACGTCCCCGCCTTGCCATGTACAGCTGTATGTCCAGCCACACTTTGCGAAAAAGGCCAGGGGCAGTGTTAGGTGACAGTGCAGGAGAGGTACGTAATTTGTGAAGATCGATATTGGTTATAGGTAGATGATGCTTTGAACAGTCTTTTTGCTCTCTTCTGTATTTGTTCATGACAGCAACAAATACGTTGTTGCTTGATGTGAAGGCTTGGTCTGTGATAATGTTTATTTTCCTACCAATTGCTGTACAGTTTAGATGTCTATTTAAAGCAGCCCTCAGGCTACAGAAACTGCTGAGGGCATATTCTTTTCCATCTGTGTTGCGGACTTCCGCATAGAACTTGCGGAATGTCTCATTCAACAGTTCGGTTGAAGCCGTTTTAAAATCTAATTTTATGTGCCCTGATGAAGCCCAATCATCGAAAACTTTAACTCCCGTATTGTTGAGCTTTGTGTTAAGCTCATTACGGAGTCTTCGATTTTGTTTAGTTCGCTTGCTCACTATTTGGTGCCTGCTTTTCCCGCCACTGGTTTGAAAAATGACAGCTCTGACTTGGTACACACTGCGGCTGTCGGAGCTGTGTTGCTGATGTTTGTAGGTACCGTTTCATTACTGCTGTTTTCCGGTTCATTTTTTTCCAAGTTTTTAAATATTTTGTCAAGCTTGCCTTCTGCTATGCTAATGTTGAAATTTACTAAGCTGTCACCTGCCATGGTTTGATATCTGTGTTTTGCTATGCGAGGAAAAAAGATGGCTAACTTGGGCTTTATCAACATTCTATTTTATTTGTCAAGATTCTATTTTGAGCATTGATTTGTTTGCCTGCTCCTTTTTTTACCTATGTGTAATGCATATATGGCACTGCTTTTTGGACCAATCAGTGATGTTTATTTGGAAATGCCATTTTATAATATATAATAAGGCAGTGGGTCTGAAGGGAATATTTTTTTATTCTTTGGTACCTGAGTAAGGTCCACTAGGCACATGTTCCTGTTTTCAGGGGCAACCCGGGAGCACTGGGGTGGTTAAGTGACTTGCTCAGAATCTCACAGTATGCAAGTGGAAGTTGTGGGAATCAAACCAAGTCTGCTGGATGCACCAATCTCATTCACAGCTCATTACTCCAACCTCTCGGCAATACTGCTAGCCCCAAATATCCGTATCACTCACTGGGGTAATATTGCAGTGGGGTCTGTAGGGAACTTATCCCTATTGCACACAGAAGTTATATTAGCTGTATAATAATGCAGGGGGTTGGAAGAGAACATAGTCATGTCACTTATTGTGGTTATAGTACCCATATTATTATGCCGTGGGTCTGAAGGGAACATATCCATAATGCTCACTGGGGTTATATTGACAGTGTAATAATGGAGTGGATCAGAAGGCAGCACATCCCTATCACACACTGGGTTATTTCGGCTGTATAATAATGCAGTGGGTCTGTAGGGAACATATCCCTAACACTCACTGTGGTTACATTGGCTGTGTGATATTGCAGTAGTCCTGTAGGGAACATATCCCTGTTGCTTACTGGGGTTATATTGACTGTATAGTAATGCAGGGTGTCTGTATGGAATATATTCCTATCGCTCACTGTGGTTACATTGGCAGTGTGATATTGCAGTGCGTCTGTAGGGAACATATCCCTGTCGCTTACTGGCGTTACAGCAGGTGTATAATAATGCAGTGGGGTCTGTTGGGAACATACCCTTGTCACTCAATGAGATTATATATACTTTATTTCTTCCTCACCCACTGGCATCCTTCAGATGTACCCTCTCGGAGTCTACCCTACTCCCAGCCTGAACCCCCACCTCTCCCCTGAACGACCCCAGGCAGGCTTGACCCCCAGTACCATCTCTGGGGCTGATTTTGCCCTCCCGCAGTGGCTAACTCCTTGAGTGTGAGGTGCCTACCTGTTGGTCGTTGGGTCGGCCATGGAGGAAGATCCTGGGTGCGTTAGGCCGGCGCTTAGGATGTGGGCGAAGTCCCCTGGGGCCACCGTCATCTCACAGAGTGTGTGTGAGGCATTTTCAACTTTATTTTTTCTTGCTTGTCCCCTTGGAGTGCAGCAGGCAAGGCAGCGTTAAGCCGCAACTCCGCCCCTAGTACATGCGGTGTCGCCACGCTGGCCGCCCCCAGATCACTGCCAGAGGCCGCTCCAGGAGTGAGCACTTTCCCCGACCCTCCCCGGGAAGAGAGCAATCCTATGGATGCACAATCTCCCACCCCCCCCGCCGAACCCGGGTCACTGGCGTGGCGTAAGATGTGGCGTCCAGCACCTCAATCCTCAGTGCCACCGGGCCTGCTCACTGAGGTTATATTGGCTGTATAATAATGCAGTGGGCTTGAAGGGAACATATCCCTGTTGCTAGCTGGGGTTATATTGGCTGTATAATAGTGCAGTAGTTTTGAAGGGAACATATTGTAAATACCTCGGCATCACACTCGATATTGCAGTCTCTCTTACCCAGCACATCGAGCATGTAGCCAAGACCGTATACTCTCTGACTGGCCAGTTACTCAGGCATAGGCACTGCCTTAGTGAAGTGGCTCTTGAAGTAGCTGTATCTAGCTCTGTACTGTCCGTCATTGGCTACAGGTTAGTAGTCTATGGAGCGGCTAATAACCCTGCACTAAGGAGGATCAAAACAGCACTAAACAAAAACCTTGCAAACTAGTGCTAGGTGCACATCTGCTAACCCATACCTGCGAGCTCTGCGCTCAATCAGGGTGGCTAAATCTCCATAACAGGATCCAGTACCAGCTCTGCCTGCTTGGTAAGAAGGACTCTGTGGGCCTTACATCATCTGGGATTCAGAACCTCCTTTGCTCAGTGTTTCATCAGGGGCACAGATGTAAATACGCGCTCAGTCCCCTTCCGCAGAACATCCCTTGGGCAACGGTCATTTGCCTATGGAGCCCCCAAGTGGATTAACTCCCTCAATGCTAACCTACAATCTGTGCAAAAACTCGGTCAGTTTAAATCTGAACTTTGATCTTACCTGATCGCCTCCAGTACATGTGACTGTAACACCTAGCAGCTAATTTCCACCCCTCTCCTGAGACTACCATCCCACACTAGCGTTTAATAGCTAACCTCCCCTCCTCACCTCATCCCTCCCTCTTCCCCCCTAGACTCCTCCCCACCTTCATTCCTTCTGCATTATCCTTTACCCCCTCTGATCAATCTCCTACCAATTTCCTGATGCTTCCATCCTGCATTAGCACTTAGCCACTTACTCCCCATCCCCCACTACCTCCATCGCCTCCCCTCCACTTTACATAACCCATGCATTATCCTTCCCTCCTCTGCACCTCCCTCACCCCCGACCCCTACTTCTCTCTTGCTTCCCCTATTCCCCCAACAGCAGCCCTTTTCTTCCCCCTACCTTCCATCACGTGACCTACATTCTGGACCCCCCCCCACTCTCCCTCTTACCTTGACAAGGCCCCATGGGCTGCTCTGCCTTTGTCCATCCTTAATTAACTGCTCCTTTCTCATCACATCTCCTTGCAGCCATCCTCAACACTATTCTTACCTTCAAACAACATGTAGTCTTGCTATATTATGACATATGTAGTGAGTCCCAACCTTCGATGAAACTCTGTCTGTTGTTCTTCAAACTCAAACCATCAGATTCTTTACTCCGCCTCACTGAACAGTCACTCCGGAGATTTCTCCTTCTGCTTGGTTCATTTTGTTGGTTAAAGTATTGTTTTTCTCGGTTTTCGACCGAAATTAAACCGCAACCGGTTGGTTCAGACTCTGTCTGTGGTATTGTAAGTACTAGATAGGTTTTACATTGATTTCTATTCTGTGTGGAATTTGTAAACGGTTTATCGATTCGGTTGAACCGATCAAGTTGTTTAAAATATATTTATCTGTCATTTAGAGTGTGGTTACCGGTTCTTATCAGTTCTAAAAAAAAAAAAAAAATGAATTTTGTTACATTTTTTTCCATGACCTGTGACATGGTTGGGAACCGATAAGAGGGTCTTACCTGGCGGATTGCCATAAACGGGTAAGTTTGGTTAGGACTGGCACTATGTCTGAGGAAACCCCCCAAAAAAACGGGCCCACTAGGTTTCAACACTGCAGTGTCTGTGGGGAAGTCTTTTCCAAGGCTGACCCCCACACCACCTGTGTTTATTGTCTGGGGTTTGACCACCTCAATGCAGACTGCCAGATCTGTAAACATTTTCCCGCAGCTACCCTAGAAAAAGAGAGTTGGAAAAGGAGGCCAAAAAGTCCGCTGATCCAGATGGCCAGCCCGGTTCGGTTCCAACCGAACCGAAGAGAGTGCCCTCTGACCAGGGCGAGACTTCCTCGAGCAAAAGGAGATCTGACTCTGAGGGGTCAGTTCCAGCAAAAAGGACTAGGAAATCAGCTGGTGTGGAGCCAAAACTTTCCTCTCCAACCGCTGAAGAAATAGCCAAAGCGATTAAAATTGTCCAGTCGCTTTCCCCGGTTCCGACCGAACTGGCACCATCAGGTAAGCGGCCGGTTCCACCGGTTCAAGAGTATGGTGTAGAGGAATATTATGAACCGGAGGAGGGGGAAGAGGAGTATGAGGAGAGTGAATGTGGATATGAAAGTCTGGATGTGCCCATTGACCCGGACATCTCCCCAGACAGACAGAACTTCAGGAGTGTCTCCTCCTAGGCTTTCTGAGTCCCCTTCTCATTTTATGTTTTATAAGAAAGTGGCTGAAACCCTCCAGCTCCCTATGGAGGAGACTGTGGATGATCAAGAGGAGCCTGACTATGTGGAAATGATGGATATCCCAGAGTCAAGGAGGCTGTCTATTCCTTTGCATAAATCTTTTAGGAAACAGACAGTTAAAATTCTAAAAGCTCCTCACATTATACCTCCTGTTGATAAGAGAATGGACAAGAGGTACACATTGTCAGGCTCTGATACGGAGTTCCTTACACAACAATGCAGCCATGTTGGGGTAGTGCAGGCTGCAGCCTGTGACAAGGCAAATATTCCCTTGGCTTCACGCCCCCTGGACAAGGGCTCCAGGAGGATTGATGCCATGGCAAAGAAACTGTACATGGCAGCATCCTTGGGACTCAGACAGGCAAATTATATGGCTTATGTTGCTAGATATCAGAAATCCAGATGGGATACTGTTATGGCTCTAGCAAACAGGGTCCCCGCCAGCTCGGCCATGAGCTGGAGCAGGTGGCTGCTGATGGTATTGAGGCATCCAAGGTGCAATTCCATGCTGCAGTGGACTCTAATGATGTGTCATCAAGAGTCATGGCTACATCTGTGGCACTTCGCAGAATGGCTTGGCTCAGATGTACTAACCTGTCACAGGATACCCAGACTTGGGCCATGGATTTTCCTGTTGTGGGTAATTCTCTGTTTGGGGAGCAGAGAATTACATGAAGAAAATGGATGAGTATAGGACCACCTATAGGAGTGCACAGGCCAAGGAAAGGCAGGCCACTCCTCAAAGGCAGCTTTCCAGGGGCAGGGGCAGGCCTTTTCATAGGCCTTTTTATCAAGCCCAGGTCTCCTCTTCTGCCTATGCCCAGAGGGGGTTCTTTAGAGGGAGAGGCAGACGGGGTACAAGCAGGCCTGCTTCCACCCCTCAGCCCAAAGCCCCTGCCAAACAGGCAGCCTGATGGGGTTGCCAGGGCCGATTCTCAGCTACCAGTAGGGGGCAGGCTGGCTTACTTTGTCCAGGACGGGAAGTCTCTAACATCAGACAAGTGGGTCCTGGAAGTAGTAAGCCAGGGACTGGTTCTCGGCTTCAAAAAATTTCCAAAGATGAGAACCAGATCCTTTCCACCTGCAAATCCATCAGAGGCAGTTGCCCTAGAGGCAGAGGTCTCTTCCCTCCTGGCTCTCAGAGCTGTGGAAAGGGTTCCACCCCCTACACCAGAGCAAAGGGTTGTACTCCAGGTACTTCCTTACCCCAAAAAAGACAGGAGAATGGCTGCCCATCCTGGATCTCAGATATTTAAACAAGCACCTTTTAAAACCAAAATTCAAAATGGTGACTCTGGGAATTATTCTACCCTCTCTGAGGCTAGGGGACTGGCTAGCGTCCCTGGACCTCAAGGGTGCCTACTTCCATATTCTCATCAGAAGCTCCCATCGAAAGTACCTCAGGTTCGAGCTGCCCTCAGGCCATTACCAGTTCAGAGCAATGCCCTTTGGCCTCACCTCTGCTCCAAGGGTATTCACAAAATGCCTGGCAGTAGCAGTTGCTGCCCTAAGAAGGCAAAAAAATTGCCATCCTTTCTTACCTGGGTGACTGGCTCATAGTAGGCCAGTACATTTACAGGTAACTCAGCAACTGCTCACCTCTCTAGGTTTCCTTCTGAATCTTTCAAAGTCAGTTCTAGAGCCTGTCCAGCTCTTCACCTTCATAGGCGCAGAGCTGAATACAGAGGAAGCCAGAGCCTTCCTTCCTTTGGACAGGGCAAGGACCCTGGTCTCTCTGGCCTCCTCCTTCACCCTGCAGGTCTCTTGACCAGCAAGGCATTTCGTACAGCTCCTGGGGCACATGGCTGCTTCTGTAGCAGTAGTGCAGGGAGCAAGATTTCAGATGAGGGACATCCAGTTCCATTTGAGAGCCTTTTGGTCTCAAAGGAGAGACCCTCTAACCAAATTGATCCCAGTGACTCGAACCGTGATCCAGGCCTTGCAGTGGTGGCAGGATCAGAGCAATCTGAGACAAGGGGTTCCCTTTGTCACTCAGTCTCACTCCTTAATCCTTACTACAGATGCATCCCTCTTGGGGTGGGGAGCTCACATGGGCGACCTCACTACCCAGGGATTGTGGTCCCCTCAGGAATCTCTGCTCCATATCAACCTGTTGGAACTCAGAGCAGTTTTTCTAGCACTGCAAGTTTTTCCCAAATCTGTTCGGAACAAAGTTGTACAAGTCAGAACAGACAACACCACCACGATGTGGTACATCAGCAATCAAGGGGGCACTCGGTCTACGGCCTTGTGCACCGAAGCAATGAAGTTGTGGTCTCTGGCTTACTCCCTGAACACCTCCCTTACAGCAGTTCACCTCCCAGGCAAGGACAATGTCCTAGTGGATGCTGTCAGCAGGATTTCCCAGGGCCATCACGAATGATCACTGGACCCCGTGGTCCTGGAGGTGATATTTGCCAGATGGGGCACCCTGCAGATAGATCTTTTTGCAGCCCCAGACAATCACCAATTTCCCCTTTTTTGCTGCAGGCCCCCAGTGTTGGGCTCAGTCCCTCTGGATGCCTTAGTCCTCAATTGGGAAGGGAAGTTTCTCTATGCTTCCCCCCCCTTCTCTCTCCTGTTCAAAGTGTTAATCAAAATCAGATCTCAGTCCTGCAAGATGATCCTAATTGCCCCAGATTGGGCCAGACAACCCTGGTATCCACTCCTACTGTCCTTAACAGTCCATCTTCCCCTGTGTCTTCCCAGGAATCACAACCAGTTAACCTGTGCTCAGGGGAGGGTTTGGTACCCGAACCTCAAATCTCTCAATCTCAAGGCGTGGCTCTTGAAGAGTTAGAGTTTGCTGATCTACACCTCTCCCAAGGTGTAATGGATATACTAAAGGCTTCTAGAAAGCCTTCCACCAGGGCTACCTATAATTCCAAATGGAAGCGGTTTTCCATATGGTGCTCTGGGAAGCATATTTCCCCAGAATCTGCTGATTTACCCACAGTCCTGGATTATATGGTCCATTTAAATGCCTTGGGGCTGAGACCAGCAACCCTAAAAGTACATTTGGCAGCTGTGTCTGCTTTTATTTCAGCAGGTAAACCCTCTTCTCTTTCAGCTCATCCTGTATTTTCCAAGTTTTTTAAGGGATTGCTTCACAGCAACCCTCCATTCAGGGACTCTGCCCCTGCCTGGGATCTTAACGTTTGCATTGTTCAGCTTACGCAACCTCCCTTTGAGACTTTGTCTTAAGCAGAGCTGAAATTCTTGACTTGGAAGACTGTGTTTCTGGTAGCCATCACTTCTGCCAGATGCATAAGTGAATTACAAGCTTTGTCAGTGGAGCCTAATTTTACCTCCTTTCATAGAGATAAGGTGGTCCTCAGGACTAACAGGAAGTTCCTGCCTAAGGTGGTTTCAGATTTCCACCTTAATCAATCTATATCTCTTCCAGTGTACTTCACTGACCATTCCTCCTCTGGCGAGGAGGCTGCACATCAGATGTGAGAGAGAGCCTTAGTTACTACATAG
This sequence comes from Neoceratodus forsteri, assembly GCA_016271365.2. Taxonomy (NCBI): domain Eukaryota; kingdom Metazoa; phylum Chordata; order Ceratodontiformes; family Ceratodontidae; genus Neoceratodus; species Neoceratodus forsteri. The sequence goes on along the minus strand of JADMNL010000036.1, from coordinate 85,421,648 downwards.
GCGTACCAAGGATCACAGGTTTGACTCCTCCAACTGTTCCTCACTTATGGTGAGGTTGTAAGGGAAACCTGCCACTAAAAGATCCATTGCCAGGTGGGTTGTCTCTTGTATCCAGCTCTGTTATGAAAAGCTGGGTAAGGTTCCTCCCTCAGGCCTGAGGCTCACTCTACCAGAGGCACAGCTGCTTCCCTGGCTGCTGCCAGGGACATCCCCTATTCTAGGGGGTATGTCAAGCAGCTACCTGGAAAACAGTTCACACTTTTACCAAGCATTACTCCCTGGACATCCAGGCTAGGGTGATGCTTGGTTTTTCTTTTACAACTATAGCTTCAGAGCCTATTTTCTAAGTAGGTTCTGTCCCTCCTCCATGGAGGTACTGCTGTGTAGTCTGCATATGTCATAATATAGCAAGACTTCATGTTGTTTGAAGAAAAAATTACTCACCTTAGTAATGTTTCTTCTAATGGAGTCTTGCTATATTATGACCTCCCCCCCTGCCTGCCCCTGTCAGAACCTCTGTTTTTTGGGCTGTGGGTGGGCAGTGCAGTGTTGGCACTTAGTAGATGCCCACCTTGTTATTTTCACCCCCCCTTTTTTCTTTGGGGTGACTTGGTGGTGTGTTTTTATTTTTTGGGTCTCCTGACTAGAGTGTTTTGGGACTAAAAAAATGTGTTTTTATGTTTAGTAGCCAGTTGGCTAGTGTAGGTTTACAGCTTCCACACAGGACCTCAGTGAGTTTAGCTCGTAAAGATCTGACAGTTTGAGTTTGAAGAACAGCAGACAGTTTCATCAAAGGTTGGGACTCACTGCATATGTCATAATATAGCAAGACTCCATTAGAAGAAACATTACTAAGGTGAGTAATTTTTTCTTCTATCACCCCTGCCTTTCTCTCTTCGCTTTCATCCCACCTCCCTTCCTCCTCTCGATCCTTACCCTAGCATAGCAACAATCAGTAGTCTTACCAAATCTGTAAGCTATACACCTAAGTAGTTTGTATTTCTGCTTTAACAATCTTGTAATGTTGAAAATGGCTGCCTGAAAAGCCCTGCTGAACCTGTTAGCAATACTACTATGTATTTTATAACTTTGTTGTAAGAATTTTGAAATGTTGTGTATTGCCTGTGTCAGTATGTCGAACATTGATGATGTGGAACCTCTGTAAACAAGCTTTTAGCTCAAAGGTCTTAATCCAAGATGCTAATAAATAAAAACAATAAATATCTGTCACTCACCGGGATTACATCGTCTGTATTATAATGCAGTGGGTCTGTAGGGAACATATCAATAACACTCACTGGGGTTATACTGGCTGTGTAATATTGCAGTAGTTCTGAGGGGACCATAGCCCCGTCATTCACTGGGTTATAGTGGCTGTATAATAATGCAGTGGGTCTGAAGTGAACATATCCCTAACACTCACTGAGGTTATACTGGCTGTATAATAGTGCAGTAGTTCTGAGGGGACCATATGCAGTATCAGTGGCTCAGTAGGTAGCACACTCACCTCTGAGGCCGGGAGATCAGAGGGCTATGGGTTCAGTTCCCACATCTGGCACTTTGGTTAATATCCCAATACTGACACTGTAGTGTAGCATGAGAGGGGGTGCTGCACATCTGAGGTGCCGTCTTTCGTTTGAGACATTAAACCGAGGTCCCATCTGCCTGGATTGGTTGTAGTTCAGGTAGATGTTAAAGATCCCATGACACTTATCGAGAAGAGTAGTGGAATATTTTATTGCAAAATACATAACATCATATTCACAACCAAAGAAAAACATACACCATCAAATACAAAATCTGTAGATTCATATAAGAAAAAGATGCAAACAAAAACAGGGAAGCACTACAACCAAAAAACATGTTGCCAAAAAGACTGACATTTCCCTCTGTCAGATACCCTGGACTCCTTCATTTTAAGTTGCTTTTAGGCTTCCGTAATCTGTTTAATCAAAACCACATTAGGAGTATTCACATGTTGTAGATAGAATTGACAACGTGCCTGCCAAAGATAATATTTAATATATGCAAAAAGAACATTTAGTGTGCTAGAATGATACCTAGAATAAATACCAGAATAATCCCCCAGTATCAAACATTCATATTGAATATGCTGTAAGGGAGAAAAATGCCAACTTAAGGCCAAATCAAGCCCAAACTGTTTAATATAAGGACACAGAATAAAAAAAAATTCCTGTGATTCTTCCATGCCAATACATGAAAATCTTAAGCACAACCTGTCAGTCACGGGTTTGTGCTTCCAGTTACCTTTAACCCCCAATTTCCCATGACAGCACAGCCACTGAACATCCAAAATATAATCAGGGATCCCCCATCTTTAAGAATGTTCAAAGCAAACTGAAGTTTAGTAGGGAGGCATCGTGGAATATCAACCCGCACAGCATGATGTCTATCCATCCCAAGACCATAAATAGATTTTCTCTGCATGGGAAGTAATCTCAACCTTACTAAGGTTCCACCTTTTGACTCTCCTTAACATAGGAAGAGCAAAATCAGGAACCTGTAAAGACTCAGTAAACCGTGGAAAACTTGCCTCCCATTTTTGAAATGAAATTTGAAACAAACCCAACGTCCACTCTGCCCACTGTGTAGGAAGTCCCACTGTCTTATAAAAGGTAGAAAAAATACGAAAGGATTGAAAAAACACCACAGGATTTAACATACCCAATCCCCCCAGCGAAACTTTAAGATAAGTGAAATCCCATTTTACTGGGTTCAACCTACTGCCCCATATCATCTGGAAAAAACAGCTAAACAGCCTAGTCTCGAGGTTAGTAGGTAAAGGAAGAATGTGAGCAGTATATAAAAAAACCGGGATGAGAAATTGTTTTGTAATACAAACCTGTTTCTTCTTCCCCATCCCTCAGGATTTCCAGTGTGAGACCTTTGCCTCACCAACTTGCAGCCTATCTTCCCAATTTACCCGTGCCATATCCTGTTCTCCAAATTTAAGACCCAGAATCGTAATGAAATGTGGAGAAACCTGAACAGTACTTACTGAGTGTACTGGGTCCCCATCCCCAAGCTGCAGGGCCTTGCTTTTTTGGTGGTTAAAACCTGCCCCAGTAATCCCCGGAAAGGAATCCAATACCCTTAAGGCATATACTCCAGCCTGAACAGAAGCAGACAAATATCATACGCATATGCCATAATTTTTTGAGGAAAAACCTCAGGACTGGGGGATAAACCTATAATCAAAGGATCATTCAGAATAACTCTAATCATAGGGTCCAAGCAAAACGTATAAAGAAGGGGACTACGGGGACAACCCTGCCTGACCCCCCTTCTTATAGAAACTGGAGACCCCAACAGACTACCTACCACAGGAATGGCCACTGTCTGCTGATATAAAATGCGAATCCACCTAATCATAGATGAAGGAATCCCATAGACCTGTAGAACTTTAAATAAAGAGGAATGAGACACATTATCAAATGCTTTTTTCTGGTCCAAAGTGATCAGAAACCCCCGGAACTTCCTCTGCCTCCCAAACTCAGACGTCCCTCAGTAATTGGAGTTTCTGTTGAATGTTTCTTCCAGGAATGGAACATGTTTGGAGAGGGTGAATTAACACAGATGCAGCGTTCTGCAACCTATGACACAGAATCTGTGAAAGGATTTTATAATCGGCATTCAAAAGGCTAATTGGCCTCCAGTTACCCAAATCTAGTCTGTCACCAGTTTTATAAATATAAACCACCATAGCTGAGGAAAAACCATGTGGAACCTCCACAGCCGTAAAAAATTCATTATAAACTTCCACTAAAAGTGGAGCCACTAACTCCTTAAAAGTTTTAAAAAAACTAATTTGTCAGTCCATCTTCTCTTGGGGACACACCTGAGCGTAAGTGAGAAATAACCTCCAATACCTCAGTCAGAGTAACTGGACCATCAGTATCAGCCACACTTTCAGGGGATAAGACAGGCAAGGAGCAATTTATTAATGAATCCCAAGCCACATTAGGGACAAACTCCCGTCCCAGAGAATTCTGAATATATTCCACCATAACATCCAGCATCTCAGCATGTGACGTACGCACTTGACCAGAGGGATCCCAGAGACCAGTCATATTTTTATTTGCCAATTTTGTTTTACATGCCTCAAATGGATCTGAAAAAGGAGATTTAGTACCAAATTTAAAAGTAGCATATACAAAAGCAGCACGCTGATAGTGATAATCCCTCATTTTCTGCTTAACAGTATCCAGCTGTGCCTTAATCCTACAATCTGCTATAGTAGAGAGGGATAGAAGATGATAAAATTGGTCTCTTAAAACTAGATACCCCAAATAATCCTTATTTCCTTTAGATTTCCCAAAATCAAGAAACAAAGTTTCTAAATCCATTTTGGTATCCCGCCACCAAGAGTACCAGGAGTCATAAAGAACAGCCACAGAACCCTTAAACTCAAACAACAATTCTACATTAGTTTTAACCACTGGATCATCTAATACAACAGAATTTAATTCCCAGCGCCTAGGCATCCCTGGAAAAGTGGAGGGGGGGGGACTTGTGAAAATTGAGTATCACACTGTAGAATACAATGGTCAGAAAATTCACAAAACTGTAAACCAAAACCCTGAACCGTTAACTTACGAGAGGTAAAAATAGAATCAATATGGGTACTATATGCACTACGCTGATAGGTAAATCCCCCATCCTTATCCAAAGCCCTATAGGCATCCACCAAATCTGCAGTACGAATAATGTTATGTAATGCATGGGAATCACAATATACTTTTGCTGAACGCTATCCCGTAGTTCCATATCTAAGCTACAGTTCATGTCACCACCCCAAAATAACATTCTAGAAGAAAATAAAAAAGGTTTAATAAGGGTAAATAATTCTGTTCTAACCTTCTTACTTTGAGGAGCATAGGTGTTAATTATACGTAAAGAGAAACCTCCATACACACAATCTAACAGTAAAGCTCTTCCTGGCAGAATATCTATCACCCTCCGAACCTGAATGTAGGGAGACTGAAAAAGAATCCCAAGACCATCTGCTACATCTTCCCCAAAGGACCAAAAAGAAGGCCCCCAAGGCCAGTGTTTTTTTTAACTTGGGCAATGTCCTGTAAGGAAGTAAATCTTGTTTCCTGAATAAGTAAAGCATCAAATGGGCAGTGTCGAAAAAATTCTAATAAGGCCATTTGCTTTCGAAAAGACTTAATGCTACAGACATTAAGGGAAACCAGACGAAAAGAAGCCATGCATAGGTTTATAAGAAAAAATTAACAAAAAAAAAACTTCTTCAACCCTCCTCATCTTTTTTCCTCTTCCTCCCTACTTTTTTTCTTAGAATGGGAACACTCCGAGGAGTATCCTCATCACATTCCATTTCTGAAACCATACCAGATAAGGATGAGACATCAGACTCATAACCCCCTTCCTGATCCTGAAGCACCTGAAAGGAATTTTGTGTGAGAATAGGGCCAACTAGGACCTTGGATTTCAGGGAAGATCTCATCACCCATTTTTGAGGAAGAAAATCAGCTTCCATCGGGGGGGGGGACATCTGGCCCACATCACCCTCTGAAACAACAACTGAAACAGTGGTAGTGTGAGAAACAGGAGAAACCGGGGAGGCTTCAGAAGCAGCAGGGCCAGCTGAGGAAGCAGTTGCCTGGGTGGGATCCAGAGAGGAGGACCCAGAGGCCTCACCCGGTACATCAGGTCCAAGTCCAGGTTCTTGTCTGGCCGGCCTATATCTCTTTTGGGCCTCAGAGACCAAATTCTCCTGATTAAGGCCGCTAGTTAGATTCTGGCCTTCCCAAGGACACTGAAGATAAGCGTGGCCAAGCTCATTACAAAGATTACATTTAAACACGTCCCTGCAAACCGAGATGGGATGATCATATTCTCCACATAAAGCACAAATGATCCTGTCGCAAGTGCTACTAAGATGTCTGGGACTACCACATTTATAGCAAGCTTTCGGTTGCCCTGGGTAAAAAACTACCCCTCTATCCCCCAAAAAAAAAAGCTATTGGGAATATGCTGCACGTCATTTCCAACTAAATGTAATTTGACTTTAAACCTCCAACTACCATTCCAAATACCTTCACTATCAATGATAGCTTCAGGAGGCCCCATAACCTGACATTTCTGTTCCATCCAGTAGTAAATATCACCAACGTTCACCCCCTCATTTCGAAACATTACAACCACTGATTTATACAGGGGTTTAGTAAGGGGGATGGCCCAAAAAGGAGACTATAAAGGCAACGTTTTATGCATGTCATATTTTTTCCAAAAAGAATCAAGCCCAGCAAAAGTCCTAAAACTGATATCAAAGGTGTCCTCCCCCCTGACATTGAGAGCAAAAATATCAGCAGCTTGAAATCCCACAGAATTTTTTAACAGATGTTTAGCCACATAAAGCCTGTTGGGATGCTCCGGTAGACCCCCTCTGTACTGAAGCCGGACAGCATTACGCCTAGGGGCTTCCTCCACTTTATTTTAAAACAAAATCCGAATATCTGGGTCCAGTTCTATTGCTCTCTCTACATGGGGAAGGGGTGGGGTAGAAGATCGGTCTCGGTGCACAGTACATTCAGTTTGATCAGATATAGTAAGAGGGGTACCCACCATAGCAAGTTCAGCCACCGATAGAGGAAAGAACAGGCTGCCCCCCCCCCGCCAAGCTGCACAGTACCTTGCACGGGTATTCTCGCCGAAAGGACTCCTAAGCTGAAACCGGCACCCAGGCCCCATGTGGAGTTTGAATCCAGCCCGCTTGTCTCAGCGATTCCTCCTTTGACCACTCATCGCAACCAGGCACCGCGGCCGGCTCTACTATGGAGAAGGACTTCTGCATTCTCTCTGTCGTCGTCATTGATTCCGTCACTGGCAGCTGAACTCCCAAAATGGGCTTGACAGCAGACGTCAAGGCAGGCTCCACGGAGAGAGGCAGGGACTGCACTGCTACCTCTCCACTAGTGACAGACGGCATAATCACAGAATGCACAGCCATAGCGGTTGATACTGCATGCAGAGAGGAAACACTTGAATCAGCCGGTTCCCGATAAGGTAAGCCCTCCGTGGCTATCTGTAGATGCACAACTTCTGTCTGCCTTAAGCAGACTTCTCCTCAGAACAGAAAACCAAAGCTTCCTCAGCACTCTGAAACGCATCCCTTGGCAAAGCAGCAGCTGAGGCCAGGGATAGAACCTCAGACCGCACCAGACGTCCATCCTCCTCACCCTCCATCATGCAACTGACCACTACTGTGAAACAGAGCAGCAGTCCCTCTGCAGGCAGAGTAGGGGAATTTCCCCTGTGTCCTGCCCAACTTTCCCTCATTCATTCAAAATACCACCAACAGCTTAATCTGGTTCAAGTTCAGCTGGCATTCATCTGTATCCCCCTTCCCCTGGTCGTGCCTGAAAATAGGCAAGATTTGTCTAGTGCAATTACCTGGTCAACAGAAACCAAATAAATAAAATTAAATATCCCTAACACTCACTGGGGTTATACTGGCTATATAATAGTGCAGTAATTCTGTGGGGACCATATCCCCGTCATTCACTGGGTTATAGTGGCTGTATAATAATGCAGTGGGTCTGAAGCGAATCTATCCCTATCACACTGTCTGTCTGGCACTTTAGTAACCTAAGTGTTTTCATTGCTCATGATCACTGTGTATTTTTACAATAGGATGCTATTGTTAAGGTATTGTACTTCTGCAACTACCCGCGTTATGTATGGCTGTGAACCATGCAACTCTGTTTGTGTTTATCATGTTTGTACCACTTGTCTTGTATTGCGTGCTTAATCGACTTGGAACCTTTGAACCTCAAAGGTGTTGATCCGAATTTGAAAAAAATACACTGGGGTTATAATGGCTATATAATAATGCAGTGGGTCTGAAGGGAACAGATCCCTACTGCTCACTGGGGTTGTATTGACTGTGTACTGGTGCAGTGGGTGTGAAGGGGACATGTCCTTAATGCACACCGGGGTTATATTGACTGTATACTGGTGCAGTGGGTGTGAAGGGGACATGTCCTTAATGCACACCGGGGTTATATTGACTGTATCCTGGTGCAGTGGGTGTGAAGGGGACATGTCCTTAATGCACACCGGGGTTATATTGACTGTATCCTGGTGCAGTGGGTGTGAAGGGGACATGTCCTTAATACTACCGGGGTTATATTGACTGTATACTGGTGCAGTGGGTGTGAAGGGGACATGTCCTTAATGCACACCGGGGTTATATTGACTGTATACTGGTGCAGTGGGTGTGAAGGGGACATGTCCTTAATGCACACCGGGGTTATATTGACTGTATACTGGTGCAGTGGGTGTGAAGGGGACATGTCCTTAATGCACACCGGGGTTATATTGACTGTATACTGGTGCAGTGGGTGTGAAGGGGACATGTCCTTAATGCACACCGGGGTTATATTGACTGTATACTGGTGCAGTGGGTGTGAAGGGGACATATCCCCGTCATTCACTGGGTTATATTGGCTATATAATAGTGCAGTGGGTCTACAGGGAACATCTCCCCAACGCTTACTGGGGTTGTATTGACTGTATAATAATGCAGTGGTTCAGAAGGCAACATATCCCAATCACACACTGGGGCTATATTGGCAGTATAATATAGAAACATATAAACGTAGTGATGGCAGAAAAAGACCAGAGGTCCATCCAGTCTGCCCAAGTTTCCCTATAATTCTTAGAACCTACTGTTCCTCCAGGGTACTAACCCTCCCCATCCTCCCTCTAGTCTCCTCCCTGGTCCTGTCCCCCACAGTAACCACTATTCCCTTCATTATGTCCCAGCCCTGCTTGAATCCCAACCGTTTTTGCACCAACCACTTCAGCCATGATGCAGTGGATCTGTAGGGAACATATCCCTATTATTCACTGGGGTTATATTGGATGTATAATTTTGCAGTGGGGTCTGTAGCGAACATATCCTGTCACTCATTGGTGTTAAAGTGACTATATAATAATGCAGTGGGCCTGAAGGGGAACATATCCCTGTTGCTCACTGGGGTTATACTGCCTATATAATAACGCAGTGGTTCTGAAGGGAACGTAATCCTATCACTCACTGGGGTTATACTGCCTATATAATAACGCAGTGGTTCTGAAGGGAACATAATCCTGTCACTCACTGGGGTTATATTGGCTATGTAATAATGCAGTAGTTTTGAAGGGACCCTATCCCTGTTGTTCACTGGGGTTATATTGGCTGTATATTAGTGCAGTGGGTCTGAAGGGAACATATCCTTAACACGCACTAGGGTTATCATGCCTATCACAGGCCTACCATAGAGTTGGCAGGTTTGCTCTTGGGGCCAGTGCTCAGCACCATCACTGCGCTGTCCTGTCTGCCCTGGGATGGCTACCCTATGAATTAAAATTGCACTGTGCCACACTAAGTTATATACATAAGCTTGTCCATTGCTTCACTCCTCCTTGCCTTGCTGATGTTCAGTGTTGTCTCCCTCAACTTGCCCTCAGATCGATTTCCTTGCCTCTTCTCTCAGTGCCAGACTTACGACTCTCCATGGCTCGGATATTGTTTGAGTTTTCTGCTGTGTCCTACTGGAACTCTCTACCTCCTCCTTCTGTGCTGGCCTGCACCTCCCTCTTTCCATTTCAAAGTTTGTTGTCATCTCACCTAACCTTCCCACCTTGCCCCTGCTTCCGCTAATTCCTAATCCCTGTTCACTCCTTGCAGTATTCTCCTAGCAAAACTTTCCACTCTCTCTATCTCCTGCTCTCCGAGAAAAAAAATAATGTAAATGATGTCTGTATGTAAGGTTTTGTTGACTGTGCTTTACATTGCTTATTTTGCATAACTGAATGCAATTGATATACTCTTACTGTATGACTACTCCTTGTCTAATTTCCTGTGTCAGTGAATGCACTATCAATGTAATGCACTTCCTGGGTCAACCCTGAAAAAAGGTCTGTCGTGTCTCAGAGGGCCTACCCGGTTACCAAAAATCCAATAAATAAATAAATAAATATTGGCTGTATAATAGTGCAGTAGTTCTGAAGGTAACATATCCCTGTCATTCGCTGGGTTATACTGGCTGTATAATAGTGCAGTGGGTCTAAAGGGAACATGTCCCTAATGCTCACTGGGGTTGTATTGACTGTATAATAATGCAGTGGGTCAGAAGGCAACATATTCCAATCACACACTGGGGCTATATTGGCAATATAATAATGTAGTTGGTCTGTAGGGAACATATCCTCATCGCTCACTGTGATTATGTTGTCTGTATAATATTGCAGTGGGCTTATAGTGGCTGTATAATATTGCAGTGGGGTCTGTAAGGAACATATCCCTACTGCTCACTGGGGTTATATTGGCTGTATAATAATGGACTAGGTCTGAAATGAACAGATCCCTATTGCTAACTTGGGTTACATTGACTATATAATAGTGCAGTGGATCTGATGGGGAAATCTCCTTAATGCACACTGGGATTATATTACTGTAGCTGCATAATGGTGCAGTTGTTCTGAAAGGACCATATCCCTGTCATTCACTGGGTTATATTGTCTGGTATAATAATGCAGTGGGTCTGAAGAGAACATATCCCTACCACTCACTGGGGTTATACTGACTAAATACAATGGGTCAGAAGGCAACATATATCTATCACACACTGGAGTTATATTGGCTGTATAATAATGCTGTGGGTCTGAAGGGAACATATCCGTATCGCTCACTGGGGTTATACTGACTGTATAATAATACAGTGGGGTCTGTAGGGAACATATCCGTATCGGTCACTGGGGTTATACTGACTGTATAATAATGGAGTGGGTCTGAAGGGAACTGTATCGCTCACTGGGGTTATATTGACTGTATAATAGTGCAGTAGTTCTGAAGGGAACATATCCCCGTCATTCACTGGGTTTTATTGGCTGAATAATAGTGCAGTGGGTCTAAAGGGAACATATCCCTAACGTGCACTGGGGTTGTTTTGACTGTATAATAATGCAGTGGGTCAGAAGGCAACATATTCCTATCACTCACTGGGTTATATTGACTGTATAATAGTACCGTGTATCTGTAGGGAACATATCCCTGTTGCTCAATGTTGTTATATTGGCTATATAATATTGCAGTGGAGTCTGTAGTGAACATATCGTTGTTACTCATTGGGGTTATATTGGCTGTATAATATTGCAGTGGATCTGAAGGGAACATACAGTCGTGGACAAAAATATTGGCGCCCTTGCAGTTTTTTCTAATAATGCACCATTCCTTCTAGAAAATTGTTGAAATTAAAAAATATTTTGGTATCCACATATGTATTTCTTTGGTTTGCAGTGGAATAAAACACACAGAGCAGAAAAATTTACTAAGTCTTGGCTTATTCCACACAGAAATCCTTAAATGGCCCGGACAAAATTATTGTCACCTTTTAGAAGTAGTTAGAAATAATTAGATTTCAAGCAGGTGATTCTCCTTCACTTTGGAATTGAACTCACCTGTGGTGAGTTGCAGGTGCCTGCAATATAAAAATCACTTATTCAACCAGTTTGACTAGAGAAAAGGACTTATTCTCCTGTTTTGTGTCACTGTGTGTACCGCAGTGAGCATGGAGAAAAGAAAGACAGCCAGAGAATTGTCTGAGGAGGTCAGACAGAAGATTGTAGCCAAGCATGGACAATCTCAAGGCTACAGATCAATCTCCAGAGACCTTGATGTTCCTGTTTCCACCATACGTAATGTATCAGGATGTTTAAGGCCCATGGCACTGTAGCCAGCCTCCCTGGACGTGGCCGCAAGAGAAAACGTGATCGAAGATTGCAGTGCAGGGTTGTTCGAATGGTGGAGAAAGCACCTCGATCAACTGCCAAACAGATTCAAGCTGACCTTCAGACACAAGGTACGACAGTTTCAACTCGCACCATCCGTCGCCAGCTCAATGAAAGGGGGTTATATGGTAGGAGGCCCAGGAGGACCCCACTGCTGAGAGAGAGACATAAGAAAGCCGGACTGGGGTTTGCTGAAACACACCTGAACAAGCCAAAATCCTTCTGGGAGAATGTCCTGTGGACAGATGAGACAAAATTAAAGCTTTTTGGTAAAGCACATCATTTCTATGTTTACAGAAAACAAAATGAAGCCTTCAAAGAAAAGAACACCTTCCCTACAGTCAAACATGGAGGAGGTTCAGTGATGTTTTGGGGTTGCTGTGCTGCCTCTGGCACTGGGTGCCTTGAATGTGTGCATGGCATCATGAAATCTGGAGATTACCAGGCCATTTTGGAGCGCAATGTTGAACCCAGTGTCAGAAAGCTGGGTCTCCATCGAAGGTCATGGGTCTTCCAGCAGGACAATGACCCCAAACACACTTCAAAAAGCACCCATGAATGGTTCAAGACAAGATGCTGGACTGTTCTGAAGTGGCCAGCAATGAGTCCAGGTCTAAATCCCATTAAAAACCTGTGGAGAGCTCTGAAAACAGCAGTCTGGAGAAGGCACCCTTCAAATCTCGGAGAACTGGAGCAGTTTGCACAAGAAGAATGGGCCAAACTGCCAGTAGAGAGGTGCAGGAAGCTCATCCATGGCTATAGGAAGCGGTTGATTGCAGTTATTTTGACCAAAGTCTGTGCTACCAAATATTAAGTCTAGGGTGTCAATAATTTTGTCAATGCCATTTCTTTTCATTTTCTGATTTAAAAGGATATATTAACTTCTGAATCAAAAACAAAGGTTCTGTAATATTAACAGAGAAATAAAGAATTGTGGAGACCAAATACTGTACTGTTGTTAATTTCAACTTATGTTTAAAGGAAATTGTGAGTTATTTGAAAAAGTGCAAGGGCACCAATATTTTTGGCCACGACTGTATCCCTATCGCTCACTGGGGTTATATCATCTGTATAATAAAGTGGGGTCTGTAAGGAACATATCCCTGTCACTCACTGGGGTTATAATAGCTGTATGATACAGTGGGTCTGTAGGGAACATATCTGAAACTGTGCACATTTTTATGTTCCTTACTGTGAAGAGGGCATATCACTTCTTCTGCTGGTTAGAAACCCTTGAGTTTCTCCCACTGGAGGACCATTCATTAATCTGGTAATCCTGCAACACATCTGACCATCTAGATGCACCAAAGTTTACTGCCTGAGGTAGGGGTTCCCATCCTGTGGAAGGGTATCACAAATCTGGTAGGTAGTAGAGACCCTGGGCTACTCAGCTGGGGAGCATGTCAGTTGCTGAACCCCGGCCCATTTACAAATGTTCCCAATCCATCTGGGCCACCTGTGTGTGTGTGTGTGTGTGTGGGGTGCAACAGGCTCCTCAGGTGTCTTCCAGCACGCCAGGACCTGCTCTCAGTCAGAGAAGGTCCTCCACCCGGACCTTCAATCCCTGCACCTGACAGCCTAGTTCCTGAGTGGCTACAGTTCCAGGCTTTTGGTCTCTCCGAAGATGTTCTCACTGTAGTTGAGGCATTCAGGAAGGAATCAACCAGGAATTACTATGCCTTCAAGTGGAAGAGATTTTCCATTTGGTGTCAGGGCCTGGACCCTTTGCCCTGTCTGGTGGTTAGCATTCTCAACTACCTTTGGTGTGTCGCTCTCGCTCTCTCGCTCTCTCTCTCTCTCTCTCTCTCTCTCTCTCAAATGGGGTCTTCAGTCTACGACCCTTAAGGTGCTCCTGGCAGCCATATCTGCTTATGGGGCATGGGCTGGTCAGCAGACGGTGGCACAGGAGAAGGTGGTCTGGCATTTTTTCAAAGGCCTCGACCATAATTTCCCCTCCGGTGCATGAACCACCACCACTGTGGGCTCTACTGCTGGTATTGGCAAAGCTCATGGGCAAGCCATTTGAACCAATGCACAGGAGTGAGATGTCACACCTGTCGTGGAAGACCACCTTCTTGGTGGCTATCATGTCAGCCAGAAGGATTGGGGAGCTCCAGGAGCTCTCTGAGTCTCCCTATCTGATCTTCCACAGGGACAAGGTTGTCCTGTGCCCCAACCCAAAGTTCCTTCTGAAGGTTGTGTCTGAGTTTCACCGGAACCAGGTGATGACTCTGCTGGTGTACTACCCTAATTGCACCTTGGAGGCCAAGTACTGGCTCCATACTTTGGATCTGTGACAAGTGCTCTCTTATTGTAAAGAGCGAATGGCTGAAGTTCGGGGAGAGGTTTTGCAACTGTTTGTCACCTACACTGAAGCTGCACCTGGCAGACCTGCAGCCAAGTGGAGAATTGGCAGATGGATTACATCTTGCATTGATCTCTGCTATAGGTTGGTGGGTAGAGAGCCTCCCGTAGAGTTAAGGGCTCATTTCACCCACCTTACCGCTGCATCGGTGGCTGCTTCTAGGGACATCCCTATCTAGGATATCTGCAGGGTTGCTACCTGGAAGTCGGCAAACACCTTCATTTCCCATTACCACATTGACTTAGTCACACCGGGATGCTGGTTTTGGGGCCTCAGTTCTCCAATATCTGTTCCCTAAGTAGGGGGTGTGCACCTTGCCTTCCTCCTCCCAGAGAACTGCTAGGAATCTGCCAAACAGTGTGGATAGAACAACTTATCCACATCCCTAGAAACACAGGTTACTCACCTGTAACAGTAGTTCAAGGAGTGGTATATGTTGTTCATCCACATGAACCCACCCAACCTCCCCAGCTTCAGCGCACAACCTTTGCTTCCAGCGGGCAAGATCTGGCATAGGGCGGAGCCAAGGAACGTACCACCCAGGTGGATGGGAGGAGCCAGCTTTCAGACCATCCGGCAAGATTTATAGGAAAAGAGACATGCCAAACAGTATGGATGAACAACATATACCACTCCTAGAACTGCTGTTACAGGTGAGTAACCTGTGAATGTCCTCTCACCAGGCCACAGTCATCAACATGCCAAGTATTTCTGTGTCGGTCTTCTCTGCTTAGAAATAGACTGCTAGTCTTAAATGCTGTGGCTACTCGGCCTAGTGGTTCTGGGTGTGGCATGGTGAAGTACCACAGTGGTGACCTCGGTGCCATGTGTGAGCCCGATTTCTGTGCTAGGTGATGAAGGCTAGGGAGAGCTGTAGAGGCAGTGCTCTCTGAATCCAGGGAAGAATGTGTCGCTCTCCCCACTCTGTGCATGCCTCCTGATTTGACTCGGGAGTGGGCTGGTACAGTGTGGGTGACGATACAGGGTTGCACTACTCCCGCGTTAGTGCATACAGGTCATGCATGGAATCTGGTGGGTTTTATAGGGTCAGAAATCCCTTCTGGTTGGGCCGTGTGCATGTGCCCTCTCATCCCAGTGCCCAGTGCAGCCAGCAGCCTTCACACTTTGCAACCAGAGGACTCTGAGGAGCCTTGCTGTGTGTGTGTAGGGGAGGATCACAGTGGTATTGCATGATGTGTGTGTGTGTGTGTGTGTGTGTGTGGCTCACAGTAGTATTGTATGACAGGCACGTGTGGGAGTTTGGGGAGGGAGGGGGTCACAGTGGTATTCCATGATAGTGTGTGTGTGTGTGTGTGTGTGTGTGTGGTGGGGGTCCCAGTGGTGTTGCATGACAGAGATTAGCCCTGAAGAGCAGCTGTGGGCAGGAGAAATCTGCCTCTGTGCAGGAGGAGATGTGGCTGACCTGAAGTTAGACTGGGTCTATGGCTGGGGAAGACAAAGAAAATATTTAAAAAAAAAAAAAAGTAATAAAGTGAGCTTACTGTGGGTGCTTCTCCACCTGTAACTTGAAAAGATCTAGGAATAACTATCTAATGATTTATCCAAGTGTGGTGGTCTATAAGACACTGTGAATTCAAGAGATAGAGCCATGCTCTTACCCTTGTATAGGGTCTATGTTAGCCTACTTGTGGATCATGTGTCTCAGTTTTGGTCTCTATTCAAAAAAAGGACATTTCACAATTGGAGAAAATTTAAAGAAAAGTAACTAGATATGTGACAGAAGTTAGAAAACTTCATTACAACGAAAGACTAAATAGTTTTGGTCTTGTGTCTTTGGAAACCAGAAGGTTGCACGGTGACGTAATGCTGACTTGGAATATAATCCAAGACCAACATCTTATGACAGAAATGAGCCTTGACTTTAAACACATATCCGTTGACACTAGAGGTCACCCACAACAGCTGGAAAGAAACGGTTTTTCAACAGTGTGTTCCATTTCTGTCAGAGAATCATTAAGCCATGGAATCTATTGGCTACAGATGTTTTTTTTATTTATTTATTGAAATGTTTCAACAGGAAGGCACACTGAACAACAAGTTGCTCGTTTCCCGGTGCAACCTGGGGGGAAGGGATCAGTGAGGAAGTAACGACAAACCATTACAGATACAGAGAACAGATTCAATAAAGAGCATTTGAGTCAGAATAATACATTCTTCACAATAATGAGTAGCAGACTTTAGGCTGTATCATTCAAGACTTTACAATTCAATTTATACAGACAGTTAACGCATAGACAATTGCATACGACAGTAGGAGGACACAGAATACATGAGACAGAACCTGCCATATAGTGATGCAGCTGTACATTCTTAGTGCCAAGATGTATACAGAGCTGCGCACGGAGATATGCAACAAATGCTAGGTGCAGGCAAGTGCTGGAGCAGTTGCCCATGATAGAGAAATCAGGGAAGATGCTAAGGGAAGCTGTAAAGGGAGGTAACGGTAGCTTAGGAAGGGGATGAATAGGGGGAGGAGACTGCTGATACCAAGTACCCCTCCAGGGTGTAAAGAACCCAGCCAAGGGGCAGAATCTGAGAACAGTCAAGGACAAAGAAATTTAGAGAAGGGGTGAAGAAAGACTTCTGAGACCAAGGTAAACCTCCAGGATTTAGAGAACCCTGCAAGGGATCAGGCAGCAGACAGGAACTGTGAAAATAGGAAAGCTGTCATTAAGGCACAATACTAGTTCTAGTTCCCCCCCCCTTAGGATGCATGAACCCTGCAAGGGTGTCAGGTAATGGAGCTGGACAGGGTATATAGAGGTCAGGGTGTATTACAGCAGGTGCAGCAGGAGGAGAAGTAGTTGTGTAGAGCAGTACCAAGAGAGTAGGTGGAGGAGGAGTGACATATTTGTGAGGGGAGAGTATTCCAGGATTTGGGGAAGCGGTGGGAAAAATTGGTCTGGCCTGCATAGGTAGATCTGCGTGGGATCGACTGTGCGGGTGTCTGCAGATCTCAGGGAGTGAGAGATATGGGGAGGTGAAATAAGGGAAAATTGGAGATGAGGGAGTTCTACAAGCCAGAATTTGGAGGACAGTTTAGCAATGTGGGTAAGCCATCGGTTGGACAGCGGAGGAAAGGTTAGAGCATGATAAAGGGCACAGTGGTGAGTACGAGAGGGGGCATCTAGGGCAAAGTGGCAGAGGACATTAGAGAGAGTCCAATTTGGCCAAGGAAGGTTTGGGAGCAGCACCATAGACTGCGTCACAGTAGTCAAAAATGGGGAGTGTCATCTTATAGACAAGTTCGCGCCTTGCAGTCAGTGGGATGCAACTGCAGTTCCTGTACAGGGCGCCAAGCTTGGAGCGCAGTTTCTTCAAGATGGCGTTGATGTGTACAGAGAAGTTGAGGTGTTGGTCAAGCCAAACCCAAGGCATCTAAATGAGGAAGTGTCCTCCAGGGCTGTAGTGATCAGTAGTACAAAGGAGATGTTTAGAAACAGGCTGGCTACATGTATTCTGGCAAATCCCAACATAGGTTATTATGGGTGAATGATGGGAGCGTTTTATGGGCATTGTGCTCTTGCTGCCGCTCGCTCCTTAGTAGTGTACTTGAGTATTAGTCAGGTACCAACAACAAAGTGGGTATGCTACTTTTAATTAGGTGTGTGTGTGTGTGTGTGTGTGTGTGTGCATTTTCTGAAAATGAGCAGTTAATGCTGTTGGATATGAGACAGGTTTACCCAAGATCTCCACCAGTGTCTTTACTTGATGACTTTTTTTAGAATTAAGTCAGTTGGCAGCTTAGCAATGCCTGAATTCCATGCCCCAATTGAAATTTCATTTGCTTTTTGCAGCAGCTTCTGAAGAAGGACATATCTGACATTCTCCTAAGTTTTTTTTATTTTCCTGTTGTTTTGAAGGCTTTATAATGGAAATACAGTAGGCCAACAGTTTGGATCAAAATGCAGTTCTGGTGACAGAATTGGCTGTGGAATACATTCTGTCTCATTTGATGCTGGCCTTACAACCGTATTCTTCACAAAGAACGGAAAGGAGGTGAGGAATTTAGTTTTCTTTAAAAAAACAAACAAAAAAAAAAAAACTCTTATTTATTTATTTGAAATTTTGAATCCAGAATACAAAAGAGGAGGCCTGGCACTGTCACAGTTAAATACAGTGTTTCATTTCTTGTTTCACTTCATGTTGTTTGTTTCCACTGTTAGTGTTTTCTGCAGCTGTCAAAGTTTCTTGAACTAATTTTATTTCCTCAGGATGGAACTGTCACAAATTCTAAAACATTTTTTAAGACAACATATCCAGTTATCTTATGTAAATTAGATTTAATGTAATCCATACTAGGTAACCCCTTTTTTCTTAAAATATATATTGTTTTCTATTCAGTTTTCATTTTACTATTGTAAATTTCTTACCAACCGCAATGCTACTACAAACATGATACATTTAAAGGGGAACGATGCTTAGTAAGAGCTCCACAGGCAGTTGTGGAGCTGGTCCAAATGTGCAATTTGTATGCAGGAAACGTTTTTTATTAACTTATTTATTTATGGTTTTGGAATTGCAACCCTTTGAGTCAGACTCATTTACAAAGGCTCCTCCTCAAGGAACATATAACAAAGCAGACAAACAAAATAGATACATCAGAGATTATAAAATACAATGTAACAAATCTTACACAGTGTGGTAGCTAAGGTAATGACACATAAGGTTATTATATAGCAGAACAGGTGCTGGCAGGAGATGGAGTGGAACATGGAAATTCTGTGGGGGGCAGGGTTGGGAAGCTACTGTACGACAGGCAGTTACAGATCCGGGAGTAGTTGAGATGAAGCCAGAAGGCAGTCATGAATGGACCAATCCTACATTCAGAGGAGATGGCTGCAGGGAGGGCATTAAACCAGGAAGGGGCTCTATAAATCAAAGACTGCTGGGCAAGGGAGATCCTCACTCTGGGTACAAGAAGAGAGGGTCTGGAGGACTTACTGTTGGATTGTATCAGACAAAGTTTTCTTACTTCCAGTCTGCCATTTTCTGTAATTACAAATCCCAGAATCCCCTGCAGATATCAGAGAAGGACAGCGGCAGTGGGAGATGCAATAGCCTGCAGTGCGTGTTGGTTTATATAAGCACTGATTTGTTTGCTTGCTGGTCCCACTGTCCTCCCAGTGGTTGGTACGGTCACAAAGGATTGTGCTTAGCCCTGGGAGTACAGCAGGTCTGGCAAACATCGGAGTGGAGCTTATAGAAACTGTAGCGTGCACTGCAAATTGTTCAGCCTCCCACTGCTGCAGTCCTGCTCTGATGGCAGCTTCAAGGGATTATGGGTCTTATAGTTACAGAAAATGTCAGCCCAGAAATATGCAAAATTAGTGTGATGCGGTCTACTGTGCTACAGAAAAGTCATTTTATATATATATATATATATATATATATATATATATATATATATATATAAAAGGGGGGTACAGATAGTGCAAATTTGGACCAGCCCCAAACTTGGGTGTAGGGCTGTTGCTGATGACTGTTCCCCTGTAAACATATTGAATAGCTGCCTTGGCCCTTAAAAGGTTTTTACTTTCAAAGTGGAAAGAACAGGTTGAGCCCCCCCTGTCTGAATAGTATAATAATCTGTCAGTTCTAGCACAAAACAAGAGAATGTGTCACCTCCTGCTCAGTCAGTCATCTGAGTTTCTAGATACATGGGCCCCCTTTTTAGAACTGGTAGTGTAAACCTGTATGTTCCTTAATTTGCTTTGTAAGGTTGTGTGTTTTCATTTTACTTCGTGCTATGGCTTTGTCACTCGATCTCAGTCCTTAAATTTCTGTCCTATTAGTCAGATTGAGTAAGTTACGGTTTATGTAACATTCTGGTAACTTGTTAGTGTTTCTTTGCTTTTATTGATGAGTTTGTATCCAATAATGTAATGATCATTGTAACATGGCAGAAATATTAGGACTTCAGGGAAGAAAGGCGATAGGTGTAAGAGGGTCAGGTGATACAAGAGCAACACTGCATTATGGACAATAATGCCGTGTTGCCTCAGAACGTTCAGAGCAATAATGCCCTGTTGAGAGCATGAACGTGCTCACCGAAGTAGGCAAGCAGTGAATGCGGTAGATATGTCGACCAATAGGTGGCGCGACAAACACAGCAGGAAAGCGAACCGGCAGGGGAAGAGAGGAACAGCAGAAATGTCTGTGTCGGTGCAGGCACCATAGAAAACTGCAGAGAGGAAAGAACGGGGAAGTGTACTATTTTGGAGGCAGTGAGCAAGTGAGTTTATATTGTAGAAGTCGCCGATGGATGGAAAAGAGCACTGGAAAACACAACTGAATAAGAGATCAACGCGAGCGAGATGACAAGTTGTGTACATGTTAGAAAGTGCCACCTGTAGGTCGGACTGATGAGGGAGAGGTGAGGGAAAATAAGCTGTGTGGGCAAGTCTGTGAATCGCAAAATAGTGGAGAGAGGAATGGGTAGGAGAACACATGGGTAGAAGAGCAAACCGTGGCATGCAGGGTGGTGCGAGTCGCGGGAGGCACATAACGATAGTGGCAGCAGATGTGAAGGGGAACAGAATGCGTGTAGAAAATGCATGAACAGGGAGATGGAGCAGAATTTCCTTGGTGCTCTGAAAGCGCCATCTATTGGTGGTAATCATGAGCCTTGTGGTGTACAGGGAGCGGAGAAGAGAACTGTGATTTTTGGGAGAATATGAAGGTATGCACGGACATGTTGCCCAGAATGCACCAGAGCAGCGATGTTAAAAACAAATGAGGGTAGACAAATAGAGTAGCCAGCACAAGTACCAAAGTCGCAGGTGCAAACATAGTGTTATGTGACTATTTATACATACACCAGACTTAAAAGATGAAAAAAAGTCGTCGTCACTGTATTACCCGATGTCAGGTGATCAGCATGCATGCGCATGGTTCCAGCAACAGAAAGGCAGGAAAAGTAACCAACGTGCACCATAATTGTAAACGTAAAATGTGTTTCTGCTTTTTAGTGTTCTATAGCAAAGAAAAGAGCATCTGACATAGTACAGTTGCACTTGGCATGTTACCAGCGCATTAATCCACTCCCAAGGTGGCATCTAATGGGGAGTTAATGCATGGTTGGTCATTGTAGGCACGCTGCCGCAATGGCTAACCACATCATTAACTCAATAGATGCCCATCTGCTAGGATTAATGCTACTTTATTTTTGTGATTTGACACTAATAAATATTAATATAGAAGAAATGTTGTGTAAGAATGGTTCTCTGATTTCAACTTTCTCCTCAGTCAGTAAAAACCTAAAGAAGAAAACACATTTATTCAGTTCAATTTAGCAGATAGCCACATCCATTCAAAAACAAGCACGCAAGGGTTATTTATACACATTTAATATTTGTCTGTTCCCTTCATGCTAGCAGTGTTTCCAATTTACTTAGTCCTTCTCTGAAAATAAATTGTAAATCATTTAACAAGTCACTTAACATTACTGTTAGTGCTTTAGAAGTTTAGTACAATTCAAACGTTTAAGTCAGCACTAAGAACGCCACACCAAAGTGTGGGTCTGTCCCCAACTTCAGTTTGTGTGCAAAAAATAAATAAATAAATCAACTCTCTACTGCAGTATGTCTCATTGTATCTGGCTGATCCTGTGACTCCCACTCTCACATTTGCTGTGACCAGAAATCCCAGAATCCCCTGCAACTGTGGAAGATTCAACAGCCTGAAGTACTTGTTACCGTTTTTGTATCCTCTGATCTTTTGTTTGCTGGTCCAGCTGTCCTCCCATGACTGAGTACCATCACAGTGCTTAGCCCCAGGAGAACAACACTGGCAAACAGCTTATTCAATCTTATAAAAGCCCTAACATTCATTGCAGGCTGTTGAATCTCCCACGGCTGCAGCCCTGCCCTGACATCAGCTGCAGGGAGTTGTAGGAGTTCCGCTTACAGCAAATGTAAGCGTGCGAGTCGGCAGAATCAGTCAGGTATGATCTACTGTGCTGCAGTAAACGGATTCTTTTTCACACAAAGTGCTAATTGGGACCAATCCAGGACACATTCTTTCAAATCTCCATACCTCTGTTCCACAGACGGGACTTCTAGTTTCATGTGGGAAGGGTGCTTTACCAGTTAAAGGTGATGCCATTCTGCTTATCCTCCGTGCCTAGGGTGTTCCCCGGATGCCTTTTGGTTGTGGAAGCCTTCCTCTGGTGCATAGATTCCAAGGTCTGCTTGCTTCTGGATGACTGGCTCATCACAGGGAGCTCTGAGGAGGCCATGGAATGCTTCACGGATCTGGCCATCCAGACTTGCTGGGATTTAGGCCTTCTGGTCAATCCAGAAAAGTCAAAACTGGTTTCCAAGTAGGTCATCTTATTCATTCGAGTGGAATTGCACTCCCTCCAAGCCATGGCTCACTTACCAGCAGACAGGTGGAGGATTTTACCTACTTTGTTTATTCATTTCAGGTTGGGCAGTTGTGCCCAGCCTGGGAATTCCTCTAGCTGTTGGGGCTCATGGTGGCCTCAACCTGCATAATTCTTCGGGCCCACTGGGAGCTGGGGCACTAGTGGTCTCAGTGCCACGATGAACTGGACCACTCATTTTGGGCAGTGTGGGACACCATCGAGTGGTGGCTGTGCCTGCATAATCTCAGGTAGTGGATTTCCTTTGTCTGTCTTCCCTGAGCCAACCCTGACAGCATATGCTTCTCAGGTGGGATGGGGGCTTGAACAGCCAACCACAAAGCCAACACAGGTTCTGGGCGTTGAGTGAGACCTGCTAGCACATCAATCTAGTGGAGCTCCAGGCAGTGCTCCTGGCACTGACGGTGTTTTTTCACTGATTTACGGTGGTGAAGGTTCACAGCAACAACATACCCACTGTGTTCTACCTGAGCAAGCTAGGTTGGACTCGATTCATTCTCCTGAGTCAGGAGGTGCTCCGCACCTGGTCCCTGGTACACAGCCTGCAGGTAGATCTCATTGGCAGTGCATGCGTCTGTGGAGGACAGTTGCCTGGTGGATGCTTTCAGCAGGGTGGGACATTGCACAAGTAGTCCATACAGCAGGATGTGGTGACGCAGTTGCTCACCTGCTGGGGCACACCTCTGGTGGACCTGTTTGCCTCCTAGGAGAACAGAAAGATGAGACTCGTCTGTGCCCACCCCCCTCAGATGGGAAATTGATGGGGGTGCCTTCTGTACACCTTTCCTTCCTTTCTCTTGATCTTTAAGGTGTTGCTCAAAGTGCACAGGGACAAAGCCAACCTGATCCTGATAACCCCAGACAGGTCCAGGCAGATCTTCATCAAGGATATCTCCTTCATTAGACCACACCTTTGGAACTGTAAGCTGTCTGTGTCAGGACCACATGGAAACTTTTTTGCTATCTAGGGCTGCCCACAGTGACATGCAGAGTCAATTCGTATATAACATTGGTGACCACAGCACTCTTCATTTCTAGGGACGTGGATATGTTCATCCACACTTTGTGGCACTGTCCCTTTCCCCTTTAAATCTGCTGGAAGCTCTTCAAGCTGGCTTCTCTCACCCACCTGGGTGGTATAACCCTCTGCTTCTCCCCATGATGCCAGATCTTCCTTTCCGCTGGAAGATTCAGGTTGCCTCCTTAGTGCTCTCACATTCTGTAGGCCCTGGCTTCTCAACCTTCGGTTATTCTGAAAATTCAGCTTACTCGCGTTAGCGATTGTGACTGTTGCCCCTCGATTATGGAAGACAAGTATTCCCCTGGATTTTGCTGGTGCCCATGTGGCCAGAAGATGTAGCATGTGAACCCATGGCCGCATCGTCTACTGTCTTGGTGTCATTATGACACCATGACCTGCCAGTTCTGCCTTGCTTTTCAGTCTAACGTCCTCGACAACCGTCTTGCATGCCTTAAATTGGGCAGGCCTGAAAAATGGGACCCATCAGTGGAATCCAAGGAGGCCCGGTTGGTGGTTTCCACGGCCGCAGGATCCGCCGAGCAGTTGGAGCGCATGCAGGCATTCAGTTAGGAAACTGGTCGCTCCGCTGAATCTTCCTCTTCATTCCACTCAACTTGGGCTCCATTTTCTCGGGTTCCTTCCGAGAGTTGTGCCACTCTCTACTGAATAAGGGTGAGAGTCCTGCGGGCATGCACTCCTCTCAGTCCCGTGAGAGGGACCTGGGATCATCTCCATCTTGACAGAAAAGCCCTTTGGATCAGGAGAGATTCTGCTCCCAGGAGTCGGCCATTTCGACCTCGGTCGAGATTGCCTCTTCAGCCGCTGGCTTCTTGGCTCTCAGGCCAGTCGACCGAAGTGTCAGTCGACGAGTTGAGTTTGTTCTCGACCCGATCGACCCATTATCGCCGACTCCCTCAGTCGGACTCTGGTCCTTTCCTTCTCTGCTGAGGAGACCCAACCCGCTGGGAAACCCACCGAGGAAGTGATCCCTGACCCCCCAAAGTCTCGGGTTTTACCGGCGTCTCCCGAGTGACCAAATTGGCCTGACCAATCTCGATCGAGGTCTCTGACCCCCTCGACCGACAAGCAGAGGAAGGCGCCGGTTGGCAGCCACAGTTGCCTCCCGCTGCAGGGCTTGGCTGAGACTCTCCTCCTTCCCGGTGGATACCCGGGACAAATCGGCTGATGTGCCTTTCCTGGGCACTGATCTCTTCGGCCCAGGTGTAGCCGGTCACCTTCAGCACATCGAGCAGTCCAGTGCCACCTCAGACGCCACTTCTGCTCAGAGTTCTTCTGGTCCCAAGAAGCAGCATTCTTCCCCTGTGGCCCAGCAGCAGCCCTCCTTTTAGACAGATCAACAGCAGCAGCAGACTCGGGCTTGGCACCCCTGCCCCAAGCCCAGACCTACCCAGGCCCATAAAGGAGGTTGGGGTTCAGGCTCTGGACCCTCTCCTCCATGTCTACCCAGTGATGGGATAGGGGTTGCCACTCCTATTCCTGTCATGCCAGCTCTGGGTCCTCCCTTGGGGGTCTGGCTCTGCCATTTCCTTTCTGCCTGGACCGCTGTTACCATGGACAGGTGGGTCTTGGAAGTGGTTGGCCAGGGTCTGCCTCTGGAATTCGAGCAGTGCCCTACAAGCCGAGCCCGTGCCCCACAAGAGGAGAGAGTATCCGCCCACACTCAGTTGGCTCTCCGAGACGACGTTGCTCAACTCCTTCTCAAGGAAGCAGTAGCTCGAGTGGCAGATCCTCCACCAGACCCAGGGTTAGGTTCCAGGTACTTCCTGGTTCCCGAAGTGGATGGGGGCTGGTGGCCCATTCTAGATATGCACGACGTGAATCAGTATCTTGGGCCACGCACCTTCAAGATGGTAACTCTGTCCCAGATCATATCATCCCTGGAGCAAAACATGTGGTTCTGCTCACTGGATCTCCAGGATGCATTCTTTCACATCCCAGTCCATCTGTCCTGTCAGCGGTTCCTCCGCTTCAGAGCAGAGGGAACCCTATATGAGTTTCGAGCCATGCCATTCGGCCTGTCATCTGCCCCATGGGTCTTCTCCAAATGCACTGCAGTGGTGGCAGCCCACCTCAGGCATCGGGGGGGGGGGGGGGTGTCAGAATATACCTCTACCTTGACAGTTGGCTCTTAACCGGTTCCACCCAGGAGGAAGTGGAGAGGTCCAGGAACCTGGCCCTCCAGACCTGCTCCCAACTCGGTCTCCTGATAAACGAGGCCAAGCCGGAACTCATGCCTTCTCAGGTGATGTTTCTTCGGGGCAGAGCTAGACTCTTGCTGAGCTAGAGTCTGGCTCCCGTTGGACAGGGCGGAGGTTCTCTCCTCCTTTGCCTGATCATTTCTGGTTGGGCAATTGTGCCCTGCCCGGGACTTTCTGCACCTTCTGGGTTACATGGTGGCCTGCACCTCCGTGGTCCGTTAAGCCCAGTGGTGTATGCGCCCCTTCAATGGGAGCTGGCTACCCAGTGGACTCGGCGCCTAGGTCATTTCGACCAGCTGATCACTGTGACCTGGAAGATGTGGGATGCTCTCCAGTGGTGGACCATCCTAGGTCGGTTGCAGGAAGGGATTCCATTTGTTCGCCCTGAGCCAACAGTCGTCCTCACGACCGATGCCTCTCTCATGGGCTGGGAAGCCCACATGGAGGAGAACAGGGCCCATGGGTTCTGGACCCCCGAGGAGTCCCATTACCACTTCAACCTGTTGAAGCTCAGAGCGATCAGACTGGCACTTTCAGCGTTTGCTCCTCAGCTTTGGGGTCAAGTGGTTCAAGTCCAGACAGACAACACCACGACCATGTACTACCTCAACAAGCAAGGTGGCATGCACTCCCGGTTGCTGTGCCGGGGAGCACTCTGCATCTGGACACTCGTGAGCCAACTGGAAGCTGATCTCCTAGCCATCCATGTGGCAGGAGCCTCGAATCAACTGGCAGATGCTCTCAGCCGTATAGGCAAGACATCCCAGGAGTGGTCTCTCCATCCAGAGGTAGCTCATAGCCTGTTCCCCCACTGGGGCAAACCGATGGTGGACCTAGTTGCCTCCAGGGAAAACACCAAGCTGAGGCTGTTTCATGCCCACCCCCTCTGCAGGGCTCGTTGCAGGGGGGGGTTGCCTTCTCAAGGCTGTGGATCCCAGGCCTCTTTTACACCTTCCCTCCATTTCCCTTGATCCACAGGGTGCTCCTCAAGGTGAGGAGGGACAAGGTGCAGGTGATCCTGGTAGCCCCAGACTGGCCATGATCTTCTCTTTGTCAGTCTTCACCATTCATCACTGCTGAGTGTAAGCCGAATGCGCGCACCCACCATGGGAGCTTTTTTTTTTTTTTGGAGGGAGGAGCTGGCGCCGATGGCACCGCCCACTAGAGTGACACACTATGTGGTGTGCAAGGGGCAGCCGTTAGACACCGCAGACTCCTGCTCCATCCCTGTTCCGTTTCTCCTGCCATCGAGGCTGCACCTGCTGCGTGAGTTCAGAAAATCAGGCACGCCTTAAGGCTTGTTGGTCTTTCGTGCGCTGCTGACGACTCATCCCGTTCTCCATCCTGACGCCATTGAAGCCAGCAAGACCGTTTCATTTATTATTTTGGCGGTGCCAGGACCCATTTCTGTTTATTAGATTGTTTCGCATCATGTCTGGTTCGGGAACTGAACGCAAATCCAAAGCGGGCCATGCCCTCATGCGTCGGTACTCCTGTGACTGGCATTTTTCGGTTACGGACCGGCATGATGTTTGCCGTCGGTGCCTGGGAGCCAGCCATGATATGGATCAATGCAATGCCTATTTTTCCATGGATCACCGTGTTGTGGAAATCCACGCGTTTAAAGTTGGCAGGGCTTTGCCGACTTTTGGAGGATGATGTTGCCAGTGGGCTTCCCAGGCCAGGTCTCCAGACCCTTTCTCCGGGTCTATATGGCATGGCAAGGAGGGAGCCTTCTCCACTTCTAGCCTTGTCAAGGAGGAGGCTTCTTCTGCGGTGCCGGAGGAGCGTTGAGGCTCCTCCTGGAGTCATGTTGCTAGCACTGCCTCGCCAGTCACCTCCACAGAGTTGCAGGTGCCCCCAGTGCTGCGGTCCACGGTTGCTGGGTGCAGCACTGATGGACCCTCAATGCCGCCTTACGGTGCTGCTTCGGATCCTGGTGCTGTTCGCGGCGCCAGTGATTGGGGTGGCGCCGTTTTTGATCTCTGCACCGTTTGAGGCACTGGTGTCTTGGGCAGCGGCACCATGTCGGGTTCTCACCGGTGAGTCTGGCTGCGCTGGGGCCTGGTGTTTGCAGCGCAGGGTACTCAGGTGGTGCTGTTGCCGTGTTCCGCAATGGCATCGTCCGTGGAGTTGTTGTCGCAGATGCTCCTGGGGTGGCTAGTTTCAAGGTCCTCCTGGTTGCCGCCTCTCCGGAGGGGCAGGACTCTGAGTTGGATCCAAGCAGTCAGCCCGATTCCTCGAAATCGGAGGCATCTGTGGGATGCAGTGTCAGGTGGCCCAGTGTTCCTATTTCTGAGTCTCTAGAGCAGGATGTTTCTGAGGATCCCTTGGCCAGGGGTTGCCTTGGATCTCTCAGCAGTGATCGCTCCGAGACTCGGGAGGGGGCTTCCTTTTCTGGAGGGGTTGGAGCAGCTGCCATCTCTGGTGTTGCTTCACCACCCTCCTAGAAGGGATTAGGGACCCTTGCCTCTGTGATCTCCCTGGGGTGGGGAGCCGGTTGGGCTGGGGACACGCACGCTGGCATCGAGGAAGAGGGCAGCCTGAGAGTCTTGATGGGTTGAAAGGCTGGGGTGATTGGTGGTGGCCCTCTCCTGTCACCATGTGGGGGGGTTGGGAGGAGTCGCAGCACTGAACCCCGTCCAGAAGAGCCACAGCACGGAAACTGCCTTAGTTGAATTTTAGGACCATGTCCATAAGGCTTTGGATGTTGGCTGATTAGTGGGCCCTATATTTATAGATATCACTAAGGCCTTTGACACAGTCAACTACCCTATTGTGATCGAGCAGCTATAACCCTGTGGGGGAACTTATTCTCATAGGTGACTTTAACTTAAACTGGCTAAGCAATGCAGTTAGCAGATCCTCGCTATCTGATGTGTCCCTCATGCAGGTAATCGGTGAACCCACGAGGCCCAACACTAAGACTGGAAACCATACTCTTCTAGACTGGATACTGGTTAACAATCCAGACAGATGTAGAGCAGCTGGCCTGATGCCTGACTCTCTCAGCGATCATGCTCCCGTCTTTTGCATCTGGAGGAATAACTCGCTGAATGTTCCCCCTAGGATTATAATTGCCCGGGACCTATCAAGTTTTGTTCCCAATGTTTTTCTCCGGGATCCGAGAGGGATACACTGGGAGGACCTTAATAATCCTTGCTAACATTGATGTTGCTCTCGATTGCTTTGCCCATAACATCTCAAGTGTACAGTACTTAATAAGCATGCCCCATTTAAACAACGGAGAGTCAGTATCAAATGTGCATACTGGTTGGATCAGGAAAGAAGAAAACAAATGAAGCATGGTGCAAGTTCAAATGCTCAGGAGTTCATGCTGATTGGCTATTATACAGGACCCTGAGGAATAGCTGTAAGAAAGAGCTTAAGCATGCTAAAAGTGCCTACATTAGGCAACTCCAAACTTCTAACCTGGCAAACCCAAAAAAGTTCTGGTCTCAAATAAATTGCCTCCTGAAGGGGCGCTCAGCTGAAGCCCCCCAGAGCATCACAGTTGAAGGCAACGTGATGTCTGATCCGGATAAGCTAGCTAATGCTTTTAATAATTTTTTCACTAACCTGGATAGATACATTGATCCCTCACCTAGGAACACTAACTTCAAACAACATGAAGTCTTGCTGTATTCTGACATATTGCAGTGATTCCCAAACTTTGAACTGCCCTGGAGAACAAAGAGTTAACTTTCTATGCAGGGCATAGAATGCTGAGCTCGAGCTCGGTTGAAGTCTCTGTCTGGAGAGTTTCAAACTCAAACTGTCAGATTCTTTACTCCGCCTCACTGAATGGTCTGTCCGGAGATTTCTCCTTCAGCTCGGTTCGAAAGTCTGCTAAAGTTTCAGTTTTCATCGTTTTTTTAAACCGAAAAAGTTAACTGCATAGTTGGTTCAGTCTCTGTCTGTGGTGCTGTGAGTACTAGATAGGAATTGTTCTGTTTTTCTGTGTGGAACTTGTAAAGGTGCGGCCATTTGATAGTGAAATCCTGTATTTTGTGTTTTTACTTAGTGTGTGATTACAGTTTATTGGTTCTAAAAAAAAAAAATTTTAGTACGTTTTTTTCCAATACCCGTGACACGGTTAGGAACCGATAAGGGAGTCTTGCCTGGCAGTTGCCATAAAAAGGGTAAGTTGGTTAGGTTGGCCATGTCTGAGAAACCCAAGAAAAAAAATGGGCCCACTGGGTTTCAACACTGCAGTGAGTGTGGGGAGGTGTTTGCTGAGGCCGATCCCCACACCACCTGTGTTTATTGTCTGGGGTTTGACCACCTTGATTCAGATTGCCAAATACATAAAAACTTTCCCAAATCTACCCTTGAGAAGAGATTAGGTAGACTGAGGGGAAAAGGAGGCCAAGAAGTCTGCTGACCCTTTTGGCCAGCCCGGTTCGGTTCCGACTGAACCAGAAGGAGTGCCCTCTGACCAGGGCAATACTTCTTCAGGCGAAAGGAGAGACGATTCAGAGGGATTGGTTCCGACAAAAAGAAAACGCAAAGACAAGTCGGCCGGTTCGGATTCAGAGGTTCATGTTCCGACTGCCAAAGAGATAGCCAGAGCGATTCAGATTGTGGAATGGCTCCGTCCGATTCCACTCCTTCTGGCAGGGGTTCAGTTCGGTTGGTTCCCCCAGTTCAAGATTATACCCTCGAAGATTTTTATGAACCGGAATTTGAAAAGGAAGGGGAATTTGAGGATGATGATGGTGAAAGTAAGGGTCTGGATGTGCCTGTGGAACCAGACATCTCCCCAGACAGACCTTCAGGTGTTTCCCCTCCTAGGCTTTCTGAGTCCCCTTCTCACTTTATGTTCTACAGAAAGGTGGCTGAAACCCTCCAGCTTCCTATGGAGGAGGCTGTGGAAGATCAGGAGGAGCCTGATTATGTAGAAATGATGGACATCACAGAGTCCAGGAGACTGTCTATTCCCCTCCACAAATCTTTTGGGAAACGGACACAAAAAATCCTAAAGACTTCTAACACTATACCTCCTGTGGATAGAAGAATGGACAAGAGGTATACACTTTCAGGCTCAGACATGTAGTTCTTATGTAACCCCTAGGTGGCACTATCCCAAGGGCCTAGGTCCAATGGCGGGTGCCTCCACCCAGAGGTCAGGGTTTGCAGTAGCTAAACTAACTTAGTCACAGCCCTCTGGGACACTGTAACCCCCCTTTCTTCCCTCTAGTGGCCCACACAATGCATCAGGAATATCTTCACAATATGCACTTACCACCAGGACTGGCTCTGTTGACTGGACTCTGGGGACCCCCTGTAAAACAAGATGATACAGTGCAAAAGCCACAGTACAATATTTTAACATAAACAAATACCTCAGTGTAACTTTGCTGAAACAAACAGATCTGATTTATTTAAGGAGCTGTAACAAGGACGGGGAAATCAGGTTAATTAGGTTAAACGTTAATAATCATAGTACTGTGCGCATATTCAGAGTC
Organism: Neoceratodus forsteri; assembly: GCA_016271365.2. Lineage (NCBI taxonomy): Eukaryota > Metazoa > Chordata > Ceratodontiformes > Ceratodontidae > Neoceratodus > Neoceratodus forsteri. The sequence continues at coordinate 85,390,345 of JADMNL010000036.1, read as the reverse complement.
CCAAACTGTCACTTTCACTGGGTACCCAGTATTGGGGGGAGGGGGGGCTAGCCAGGATCAGTGCAGCTGGTCGGAGCCCTGTGATGGAAAAAAACACTTGCACAATACCCAAATTGTAATCCGGAGCCAGTTGGCTCAGTTCGTGAAGAAATGAAAAAACAACAATCAGATGACACACTTGCAATTCGATAAACAGATGGCAGGGAGCTACCCTACTTTGTACTCACAAACTCAATGCTGGGAACTGGATGGAAGGCAGATTGTCCTGGATTGCCAGGAGGAGCAGCTCATGTGGACAAGGTCCTTGAGACTGGACCCCACGGCAGTTCAGAGCAAATGGATGTAGTCTGGATTAAGCTGGGGTTTACTTCCAGCTTCAGGCACTCAATTCACTGTACAGGGGATTTGAAACGCGATTCCCCACAAGCACTACACACATTTTATATGTAAAAGGAAAGTACTATACCAGGCAGGCTGCTTCTCTATCCCGATCGCAATTACTGCACAATACCTTGGAGAACACACAGCAGATTCAGTTCCTGACAGACCAGGCACGATTCAGCAATTTCTCCAGTCTTCTACAGGGTGAGCTTGGTTTTCTCACTTCTGGTGCTTCTTTCTCCTTACTCTGATTCAGTCCACACTGGCACTCACAAACAATTGTAGGCCGAACTTCAGGGCCACACACGAGCTTCCCAAGCGAAAACTCAACAGCGCAGGAGCCCAGAGCTCCTTCCCTCTTCACAGTCACAACTGATCTGATCTTTCCAGTAGACAGAGCCGGGCATTTCCTTTGAGTTCCTCCCAGTTCAGTTGGCTGGTTTGGCTGTCACGCACAGTAAACTCCCCCTGTTGGTGGAAAAAAGGCACCAAAGTCCAAACTACATTTCCCATTGGCCATACAGTGCATAGGTGGCTGGCTCCACAATGAGAGTCCAAGTTCTGATTTGCCAGCAGCAGGCTCCATTTCAAAGGTCCCCCCACAGTGATTGGTCCAGTTCAGCAGTTCAAAACCAGAATGGAGGGCTAGGCAAAAACAGTTCTGACTGCAAAGAAAAGCAGGTTAGACAAACTGTATTTTCGTCATTACTCTAAATGATGTCTGGCAAACAGTTACATCTTTGAAAAGTGCTCACTCTGCCCACTTAGTGATGGCAGAAACTGAGTGTTCTAGGGACATGGATATGTTGTTCATCCACACTGTCCGGCAGGTTCCTTGCCGCTTTAAATCTAAATCTTGCCGGAAGGTCTTCAAGCTGGCTCTTCCCACCTATCCGGGTGGTAAAACTCTCGGCTCCGCCCCATGATGTCAGAGCTTCCTTACCGCTTGGAAGCTCAGGTTCCCTCCTTAGCGCTCTGTGTTTTAGACTAGATCCTAACTCTTCGGTTCGTCCGAAACTCGATTTAAAGTTTTCTAGACTTTGGTCTTCCTTATCCCTCGTGGCTGCGATGGACAAATTGATTCCCGGCTTTCGACGGTGCCCTTGCGGGCAGAAGATGTCCAGGACGGATCCGCACTCCACGTGCGTCTGCTGCCTCGGCCTAGACCACGACCCACAGGCCTGCAAGCTGTGCCGCTCCTTTTCGGCCAACGTCCTGGAGGATCGGGCTGCCCGATTGAAGCTCGGGCGCCTCGAGAAGCGTCACCCGCCGGTGAAATCAAGAGGCCCGTTGGGCGGTGTCCGCGGTGGCTGGTTCGGCCGAGCAGTTTGAGCAGCTGATCGCCCTCGAGGAGGAGGTGGCCCAGGCCGCGTCTTCCTCCTCCTCGGTTGCGGCATTTATCCTGCTCTCTTTGGGTACCTCTTATTCTGCTTCGTTCAAGGAGCTTTGCCAGTCCCTTTCCACGAAGGGAGAGAGGCCATCGGGACATTCCTCTCGGTCCAAGAAGAGGGATTCAAAGGGTGAATCCCACCGTCGGCGTTCGTGGGAGCAGGAGAGGTCTCCTTCCCCGGACAGCCGACCGTCGACTTTGGTCGAGGTTGTGGCTAAGGCCGCTGGCTTCACGGCGTCCCCGTCAGGCCAGCCTTTCCGAGACACCCGTCGACGCAGTCGAGATATTTCTCGACCCGTCGGACGGGTTGTCGACTGGTGAAGCCGACAACCCTTCTTCGCCGGTCCCCCCGGTGGAGGCAGAAGATCTGCCTGTGCCTTCGGTGCGGCAGTCCCCGGTTAAAGTGTCCGAGCTGAGGGAGGAGCGGGTGTCCCCTGCTCCCTCCCAGGCCCGCCCTCGGACACACTGAGGATCTTGGTCTCGGTCTCAGACCTCTTCTCGGTCCAGCCGATCCCGCTGACATCGGCGGTCTCTGCACTGAGGTAAGCAGCGATGCCGCTCCTCCTCTTCCTCCTCCTCGGAAGAGGAGAGGCTTCGGCGCAAATTGCGTCGGCGCTACGAGGAGCTGATGTGGCAGCAGTTACTGTTGTCTGGGAGTAAGTCGACGCCGACGCATCCCCCGGCCATCAAGTGGCTAGCACCCGAAGGGCCAAAGCAACCTCTCGCTGCTGTCGAGATGCCCATATCTGGGCCGGTTGTTTGGCTGAAACTTGCTGCCCCACCGATTGTGGTGGAACCTCCGCCTCCACAACCGAAATCGGGGGCACCGACCAAAGATTCTCGGATGGGTCACGGCCTGCCCCACAGGTTGTTGGTCACCTTCACTCCCGACCGTCCTCGGCAGGTGGAGGGTGGCTCAGGCCCTAGGCAGCTCTTCGCAGACTCCTCGGAGTCTGACGACGACTCCTCCCTGTTCTCTAGGCAGGTCGACCTGGAGTCCTCCGGGGGCCAGTCTCTGGACGAAAGCCCAGCATCCTTTATGGGTCTGCTTCAGCTCATCTCGGAGTCCACCGGGATGCAGCTCGAGCCCGTCTCCAAATGGGCCAAGTATCCCCTGACGGAGATACTGGACCAAGGGGATTCTCCCACTGAGGCCTTCCCTGTGGCTGAGGCCATTGTCAGTCCAGCCTTGGAGCTTTAGCAGCGGCCTGCTTCCTGTCCTGCGCCCTCGGCCAGGATGGCCAGGAAGTATGCGGTCCCTACTGGCTGTTTGCGCGGTTTCTCGGAGCACCCCTCTGCCGAGGGGTTAGTCACCAACAGCTTTTTCCAGAGGTCTGGGAACGCTAGGGATGTGGACAAGCCCCCCGACAAGGAGTCCAAAGAGCTGGACTACGCCGGGTGCAAGGTCTACGCTGCATCCTCCCTTGGCCTCCACCAGGCCAGCTTGGCCGTGCTGATGGCACACTTCTCCCATGCCCTCATGGGCTCCCTGGATGAGGTGATCTCTCATCTCCCGGCGGACCTGCAGACCATGGTCTGGCAGGTGCGGGACCAGGGTAGGGCGGTGGCAAAGCAGCAGCTTCAGACTGCTCTGGACATAGGTGACTCCTGTGCCGGATCGGTTGCGGCCACAGTGGCCATGTGCCCGAGGGCGTGGCTGAGGATATCCACCTTCATGGCGGATACCCAGCACAAATTGGCAGACATCCTTCCTGGGGACCAACCTCTTGACCCTGGAGTAGAGGGACACCTCCAGCGGATCAAAAGTTCAGTGCCACTCTGGACTCTGTCACCTCTGCCCAGAAGGACAAAGGCCGCCGTCAGCAGCACAAGTCCTTTCGTCCTTCTGTGCCTGCAAGCGCCGGCCCAGCAACACCAGCACCAGGGCTAGCAGGCTCGCTTGGCATCCCAAACCCAAGCCCAGCGGCTTCCTCAAACAGGAAGCAGGGAGGTAAAGGCCCAGGAGGTCCCTCGGCCGGTCCCTCCTCCAAGCCTGCCCAGTGACAGGTTGAGGGGTGTCGCCCCCAGCCTCGTCACTCCTCCCTGGGTTCCCCCCGTGGGGGGATGGCTCCGCCACTTCCTTTCCGCCTGGTCCGCTATCACCACGGACCGCTGGGTGTTGAAGTGGTGGGAAGGGCCTGCCTCTGGGTTCAGCAGACCCACCCTTTCGACCGTCAGCCCGGGAAGTGAGAGATCCGCAGCCTTCATGCTGTTGGCCTGCCGAGCTGATGCTGTCTCTGCTCCTTGAAAAAGAGGTGATCAGGAGGTGGCGGATTCTCCTCCAGACCCGGGTTTGTGTCCAGGTATTTCCTGGTCCCAACGGACGGGGCTGGCGCCCATTCCGACCTGCATGACCGAACAGGTCTTGCTGTCTGACCTTCAGGATGGTCACTCTGGCTCAGATAATCCCATCCTTGGAACGAGGCGTGTGGTTCTGTTCCCTGGACCTCCAGGACGCAGTCTTTCACGTCCCGATCTGTCTGTCTCATCAGAGATTCCTCCACTTCAGAGCGGAGGGATCCCTTTACGAGTTCCGGGCCATGCCCTTTGGCCTCTCTCTAGCTCCCAGGGTCTTCACCAAATGCATGGCAGTGGTGACAGCATTCCTGTGGCGCCGAAGGGTCCGGGTGCACCCCTACCTGGATGACTGGCTGATTGCAGCCCCCTCCAGAGAGGAGGTGGAGCAGTCCAGAGATCTGGCCCTCCAGGTTTGCGCTGATTGGCCTCCTCATCACCGAGGCCAAGTCAGAACTCGTGCCAAAGCAGGTGATTCACTTCATCGGGGCAGAGCTCAACTCTCTTCGAGCCAGAGCACGGCTCCTGGCTGACAGGGCCGAGGTACTTTCCTCCTTTGCCCAATCATTTCTGGTTGGGCAATTGCGCCCTGCTTTGGGACTTCCTGCGCCTCCTGGGCCTCATGGCGGCCTGCACCAGCGTGGTCCGTTGGGCACTCTGGTACATGCGTCCCCTTCAATGGGGACTGGCCAGCCAGTGGTCACAATGCTGCGATCCATTGGATCAGCTGGTGACAGTGACCCAGGAGATGTGGAACGCTCTCCAGTGGTGGACCGTTCCAGCACATCTGCAGGAGGGCATCCCGTTCATCCACCCCGAGCCGACAGTCTCCTAAACATAGAAACATGGAATTTGACGGCAGATGAGGACCGCTTGGCCCACCTAGTCTGCCCGTTTTCCTACCTAACAGATAAGCTGCAGATCTTAATTAACCAACAGCTTACTTCCTCCTACCCCCCACTAGGACTAACTTATGTCTGTCCCATGCATTCTTGAATTCCCCCACTGTTCTTGAGTCAACGACCTCCTCAGGGAGGCTGTTCCATGCATCCACAACCCTCTCTGTGAAAAAATTCTTCCTCACATTACCTCTGAGCCGACCCCCCTCTATCTTCAGATTGTGCCCTCTTGTTCTTGCACATCTCTTTTTCTGAAAGATGCCACCGTCTTGGACTTTGTTGATTCCCTTGAGGTACTTGAAAGTTTCTATCGTGTCCCCTCTCTCCCTTTCCTCAAGGGTATACATATTAAGCTCCTTTAGTCTTTCTTCATATGTCTTCTGGTGCAGACCCTGCACCATTTTGGTCCCTCCTCTGAACAGCCTCCACTCGGTCTGTCTTTGCGGAGATGGGGTCTCCAGAACTGCACACAGTACTCCAGATGGGGTCTCACCAACTGTCTGTACAGAGGGATAACAACTTCCTGTTTTCTACTATTGATGCCTCTCCCTATGCATCCCAGTATCCCTCAGCCTTCCTTACTGCCTTCTCACATTGCTTGCCCACCTTTAGGTCATCTGATATAATTCCCCAGGTCCCTTTCCATTTTTACTGTTGTCAGTATCTCGCCCCCATTGTGTACTCTTGCCCTGGGTTTTGTTCCCCATGTGCATTCTTGCACTTCTTAGCATTGAATCTGAGCTGCCATACATTTGACCATTCCTCCAACCTTGCCAAGTCCTTCTCATCCTTTCCACTCCATCCGTGTATCAACCCTGTTGCAGATCTTTGTGTCATCTGCAAAGAGACATACTTTTCCTTCCAGTTCCTCTGCAGTGTCACTTATAAAGACATTAAAAGGACCGGTCCCAGTACTGAACCCTGACGGTACTCCGCTAGTAACCCTCTTTCTTCACTGTGGACTCCATTTACTACTACCTTTGCGTCCTGTTGTCTAGCCAATTTTTATCCAGGCTACCACCTTGGGACCCACTCCAAGGCTGGCTAACTTGTGTATTAATCTTTGTGTGGGACTGTATCAAATGCCTTGCTAAAATCTAGGTAAGCCATGTCCACAGCCCTCCCTGGTCTACTACTTTGGTAACCCAGTCAAAGAAATCTATTAGATTCATCTGACACGACCTTCCCATCGTGAATCCATGCTACCTTGGGTCCCGTGCCCCACTGGCCTCTAGTACTCAACAATCTTTTCCTTCAGAAGTGATTCCATCATTTTACCTACCACTGAGGTCAAACTAACTGGTCTGTAGTTTCCTGCCTCTGTCCTACTCCCACTTTTGTGAAGAGGAATCACATCCGCTCCTCCAGTCCTCGGTACTACCCCATCCTCTCATGATTTGTTAGAGGTAGTCAGTGGTGTCATTAGTTCTACCCTTAGTTCTTTTAGAATTCTTGGGTGAATCCCATCAGGTCCCATTGCTTTGTCCACCTTCAAGTTTTTTAGTTCTTTCAGAACCCTTTCTTCTGTAAATGGACTGGCATCGACCTCGTGTTCAGAGTGTTTCTTGTTTGGTTTAGGTACCTTCCCCTCCTCTTCCTTTGTGAATACTGAGCAGAAATATTCGTTCAGTATCCCTGCTTTTTCATTGTCACCATCTACCCACATTCCCTCCCCTTTATTAAGCCTCAGTATCCCTCCTTTGGTCTTTCTTCGCTCCCTAATGTACCTATAAAAGGTCTTATCCCCCTTTTTAACAGAGTTGGCTATCCTTTCCTTGGTTTGGGCCTTATCCTTATTGACCAACGCCTCTCTGATGGGTTGGGGTGCCCATCTGGGGGAGCACAGAGCGCACGGCCTCTGGTCTCCTCGGGAGTCCCGATGCCACATCAACCTGCTGGAGCTCCGAGCGGTTCATCTAGCCCTCACCGCCTTCACTCCGTTTCTACGGGGTCAAGTGGTTCAGGTCCAGACGGACAATACCACGACCATGTACTACCTAAACCACCAGGGCAGGACGCGCTCCATGCCTTTATGCAGGGAAGCTCTCCGCTTATGGTCTCTCGTGCGCAGCCTGGAGGCGGATCTCCTAGCCATTCACGTGGCAGGAGCCTCCAACACCCTGGCCGATGCCCTCAGCCGGATAGGGGCTGCGTCTCACGAGTGGTCTCTCCTGCCGGAGGTAGTACAAGATCTCTTCTTCCACTGGGCACGCCTCAGGCGGACCTGTTTGCCTCCAGGAGAATGCGGTTGAGACTGTTCCATGCCGCCCTCAGCAGGGCTCGCTGCAGGGGGATGCCTTCTCGAGGCCGTGGACCCCGGGCCTCTTCTACACCTTTCCCCCATTTCCCTTGATCCATAAGGTGCTTCTCAAGGCGAGGAGGGATAAGGCGCAGGTGATTCTGGTAGCCCCAGACTGGCCCCGTCAGTTCTGGTATCCAGATCTCCTCAGTCTCCGCTCCAGGCTCCCGAGGCGGCTTCCAGCCTGCCCAGACCTGATCTCCATCAGTCAGGGGAAGGTATTCCATCCGGACCTTCAATCCCTGCACCTGATGGCCTGGTTCCTGAGCGGCTAGAGTTCCAAACCTTGGGTCTTTCCGACGAGGTCCTCAACGTCGTTGAGGCATCCCATAAGGAGTCGACCAGAAAATGCTTTGCCTTCAAATGGAAGAGATTTTCCATTTGGTGTCAGGGAAAGGGCCTGGACCCTTCCTCCTGTTCCTTGGCAAGCATTCTGGACTACCTGTGGTCCCTGTCTCAGCTAGGGCTTAGGTCGACGACCCTTAAGGTGCACCTGGCAGCCATCTCTGCTTACCGGGCGCGGGCTGGGAAGCAGTCGGTGCAGGAGAAGGTGGTCTGGCGCTTTTTTTCAAAGGCCTTGATCACATATCCTCTCTGGTGCGAGAACCTCCACCTCCGTGGGATCTACTGCTGGTATTGGCCAAGCTCATGGGCAAGCCATTCGAACCAATGCACAGGTGCGATATCTCCCACCTCTCGTGGAAGACGGCCTTCTTGGTGGCTATAACGTCAGCCAGAAGGATGGGAGAGCTCCAGGCACTTTCCATAGAGTCTCCTTATCTGGTCTTCCACAGGGACAAGGTTGTCCTGTGCCCCTACCCGAAATTCCTTCCGAAGGTGGTGTCGGGGTTTCACCTTAACCAGGTGTTGACTCTGCCGGTGTTCTATCCCAGTCTCACCTCCTCGGAGGCCGAATATAGGCTCCATACTTTGGACCCTAGAAGAGTGCTCGCTTATTATAAGGAGCGGACGGCTGCAGTTCGGGGAGAGGTTCGCCAGCTGTTTGTCAACTACGCTGAAGCCGCACCTGGCAGACCTGCAGTCAAGCGGACGATAGGCAGGTGGGTCACCTCCTGCATAGATCTCTGCTATAGGCTGGCGGGCATGGAGCCTCCCAGAGGGATAAGAGCTCATTCTACCCGCCATACCGCTGCATCGGTAGCTGCTTCCAGGGATGTCCCTATCCAGGAAATATACAGGGCTGCTACCTGGAAGTCAGCACATACCTTCATCACCCACTACCACATCGACCTCTAGTCACGCCGGGATGCTGGTTTTGGGGCCTCGGTTCCTCCAGTCTCTATTCCCTAGTAGGGTGGTGCCTGCTCCTCCCGGGAGAACTGCTAGAGTCTGCCAGACAGTGTGAATGAACAACATATCCATGTCCCTAGAAATACAGGTTACTCACCTGTAACAGAGTTCTAGGATGGTATATGTTGTTCATCCACACGACCCACCCGACCTCCCTGGCTTCGACGCACAAGCTGGCTTCCAGCGGGCTAGATCTGGCATCATGGGGCGGAGCCGAGAGTTTTACCACCCGGATGGGTGGGAGGAGCCAGGTTGAAGACCTTCCAGCAAGATTTAAAGCGGCAAGGAACCTGCCAGACAGTGTGGATGAACAACATATACCATTCCTAGAACTCCTGTTACAGGTGAGTAACCTGTATATTTGGCAGCAGCTCGAGTGGGACTCAAGCAGGGAAACACACAGACCCCCATCCAAATTAATTATGTCTGCAGGCAGGCAGACAGCTCTTAAAGAGACAGTACCAGAGGCTGTAAAAGCACTCACAGATAAACGGCTTGGATGCCGAACACCATCCAGGCTTGGAGCATTCAAGCAAGCTCCTGGAAGACTTTTGTGAACCCCCATTTGCAGGGCGGTTACACTTGTATCAGCAATGCAGCCATGTTGGGATAGTGTAGGCTGCTGCCTGTGACAAGGCAAATATTCCCTTGGCTTCACAACCCCCAGACAGGGACTCCAGGAAGATTGATGCCATGGCAAAGAAACAGTACATGGCATCTTCCTTGGGACTCAGGCAGGCGAATTACATGGCCTGTACAGCCAGGTACCAGAAGTCCAGGTGGGACACTGTACTGCCCCTGGCTAAACAGGCCTCCCCCCAGCTAGCCAAGGAGCTGGAGTTGGTGGCTGCAGATGGGATTGAGGCATCTAAGGTTCAGTTTCATACTGCTGTGGACTCTAATGACGTGTCATCAAGAGTCATGGCTACATCTGTGGCTCTTCGGAGGATGGCTTGGCTCAGATGTACTAGCCTCTCGTAGGACACCCAGGCTAAGGCCATGGATTTTCCTTTAGTGGGTAATTCTCTGTTTGGGGAGCAGACAGAGAATGACATGAAGAAAATGGATGAGTACATGACCACTTACAGGAGTGCTCAGGCCAAGGAGATGCAGGCAGCTCCTCAAAGGCAGCAGTCTAGGGACAGGGGCAGGCCTTTTAAAACGCCTTTTTACCAAGCACAGGCCTCTTTTCCTTTCCTCAGATGGGGTTCTTTAGAGGGAGAGGCAGAAGGGGGATGAGCAGAGCTGCATCCACTCCTCAGCCTAAAGCCCGTGCCAAGCAGACACCCTGATGGGCCTGCCCGGGTCGACTCTCCTACTCCAGTAGGGGCAGGCTGGCTTATTTTGTCCAGGACTGGAAGAGTTTAACATCAGACAAGTGGGTCCTGAAAGTAGTAAGCCAGAGACTGGTTCTTGGCTTCAGAAAATTTCCAAAGATGAGAGCCAGATCTTTTCCACCTGCAAATCTCTCGGAAACTCTTGCCCTAGAGGCAGAGGTTTATTTTCTTCTAGCCTTAAGAGCCATAGAGAGAGTACCTACCCTACACTGGGGCAAAGGACTGTATTCCAGGTACTTCCTGACCCCAAAAAAGACAGTGGAGTGGCGACCCATCCTAGACCTAAGATATCTAAACAAACATCTTTTAAAACCAAAGTTCAAAATGGTAACTCTGGGAATAATCCTTCCCTCTCTAAGGCCAGGGGACTAGCTAGCCTCTCTGGACCTCAAAGATGCCTACTTTCACATTCCCATCAGGTGTGCTCCCACAGAAAGTACCTCTGGTTCGAGTTACCCTCAGGCCACTATCAGTTCAGAGCAGTTCCCTTTGGCCTAACCTCAGCCCCAAGGGTTTTCACAAAGTGCCTGGCAGTAGTAGTTGCCTTTCTAAGAAGGCAAAAAATTTCCATTTTTCCACATCTGGACGATTGCCTAATAGTGGGTCAGTCTCCAGACCAAGTCAAGTCTCACCTGCAAGTGACCCAGCAAGTGCTCACTTCTCTAGGATTTCTTCTCAACCTTCCCAAGTCAGTTCTCGAACCAGTCCAGTTCTTACCTTTATAGGGCAGAACGGAACACTCAGAGCAAGTCTTTTCTTCAGAAAGGGCAAGGGTTCTTATGGAACTATTCTCTTTCAGCCTTAGGGCATCTCGACCAGCAAGGAATTTTCTCCAGCCCTTGGGCCACATGGCAGCTTCAACAGCAGTGGTCCAAGGGCAAGATTCCAGATGAGGGATATTCAGTTCCACCTGAGAGCTTTTTTGTCTGGAGGAAGGATTCCCTTACCAAACTGATCCCAGTGACTCTGACCTTGATCCAAGCCCTCCAATGGTGGCAGGATCAGAACAATTTAAGACTAGGTGTTCCTTTTGTTACTCAGCCTTGTTAAGTGGTCCTTACCACGGATGCTTCTCTTCTGGGTTGGGGAGCTCATCTGGGGTCCCTCACTGCCCAGGGGCTGTGGTCCCCCCACGAATCTCTTCTCCATATCAATCTCCTAGAGCTCCGGGCAGTTTTTCCTGGCCCTAAAAGCTTTCTCTCAGTCAGTACAGAACAAGGTGGTTCAGGTCAGAACAGACAACACCACCACCATGTGGTACATCAACAAGCAGGGAGGCACTCGGTCCATGGCCTTGTGCACAGAAGCCATGGAGTTGTGGTCCCTGGCTTATTCCTTGCAGACCTCTCTGGTAGCAGTTCACCTTCCAGGGAAGGACAATGTGCTAGTAGATGCACTGAGCAGGATCTCTCCGGGCTATCACGAATAGTCCCTGGACCCTCATGTTTTGAAAGTGATTTTTTTCAAGGAGGGGGACACTCCAGAGATGGATCTCTTTGCTGCCCCAGACAATCAACTCCCTCTCTTGTTGCAGACCTCCAGTCTTGTGCTCAGTTCCCCTGGACATCCTGATTCTGAATTGGGAAGGGAAGTTTCTGTATGCCTCCCCCCCCTTCCCACTCCTGTCCAAAGTTTTAGTCAAAATAAGGTCACAACCTTGCAAGGTAATTCTGATTGCTCCAGATTGGGCCAGATAGCCCTGGTACCTGCTGTAGCTGTCCCTAACGGTCCATATTCCCCTGTCTCTTCCCAGGAATTACAACCTGTTAACATCCTCCCAGGGCAGGATTTGGTACCCCAGTCTTCAGTCTCTCAATCTCAAGGCATGGCTGTTGAAGAGTTAGAGTTTGCAGATCTGCATCTTTCCCAAGGGGTTCTGGATATCCTCAAGGCTTCTCGAAAGCCCTGCACCAGAAAGACTTACAACTCCAAATGGAAGAGATTCAGCATTTGGTGTTCTAAGAAGCATATTTCTCCAGATACTGCAGGATTGCTTACGGTTCTGGATTATATGGTCCATCTTAATGGCCTAGACCTCAGACCAGCTACTCTCAAGGTACACTTGTCAGCTGTTTCTGCGTTTTTGTCTGTGGGGAAGTCTTCCTCACTATCTTCTCATTCTGTGTTCTGTAATTTTTTTAAAGGATTGCTTCACACCAGTCCTCCTTTTAGAGAGCCTGCCCCTGCCTGGGATTTGAATGTTTGCATTGCTCAACTTATGCAACCCCCTTTTGAGCCTATGTCTTCAACAGGGCTTAAGTACTTGACTTAGAAAACTGTGTTCTTAGTAGCCATTACCTCTGCCACGTGTGTCAGTGAATTGCAAGCTCTGTCAGTGGAACCTGATTTGATCTCATTTCACAGGGATAAAGTGGTCCTTAGAACCAATAGAAGGTTCTTGCCCAAAGTGGTTTCAGACTTCCATTTAAACCAGTCTGACTCTTCCTGTTTTCTTCACTGATCATTCTTCCTCAGGAGAGAGGAGGCTACACAGTTTAGATGTTAAAAGAGCCCTTAGTTACTACATAGAGCATACCAAGGGTCGCTGGTTTGACTCCCTCCAGTTGTTCCTCACTTATGGAGAAGTCGGGAAGGGCAAACCTGCCACCAAGAGATGTGTTGCCAGGTGGATTGTGTCTTGTTCTGCTATGAAAAACTCCACCCTCAGGCCTGAGGGCTCATTCCACAAGAGGTACAGTTGCTTCCCTGGCTGCTGCCAGGATATCCTCTTAGAAATTTGTCAGCAGCCACCTGGAAAACAGTCCATACCTTACCAAGCATTACCTCTGTATATCCAGGCTAGGAGTGATTCTCGGTTGGCACAGCAGTACTTCAGAGCCTATTCTAAAGCAGGTTCTGTCCCTCCTCCATGGAGGTACTGCTTGGTAGTCTGCAATATGTCGAATACAGCAAGACTTCATGTTGTTTGAAGAAAAAATTACTCACCTTGGTAATTACGTTTCTTCTTATGGAGTCTTGCTGTATTCTGACCTCCCTTCCTGCCTCCCCTCTCAGATCCTGGTTTTGGGAAGTGGGTTGGCAGGTGCAGTGTTGCACCCCAGGGGTGTTTTTTGTTTACACCCTCCTCCTTTTTGTTTGGGTGCTGATTTATTCTTATTTGTATTAGACTGTTTTTTGGTTTTTGGGTTTCCTGACTTGAGTCTTCCTTGGGAATACAAAACTTTTTTCTGCCAGTTAGCTAGTAGGAATTTTTACAATTTCCACATAGAATTTTTAGTTAGTTGGGCTCGTAAGAATCTGACGGTTTGAGTTTGAAACTCTCCAGACAGAGACTTCAACCGAGCTCGAGCTCAGCATTGTATGCCCTGCATAGAAAGTTAACTCTTTGTTTTCCGGGGCAGTTCAAAGGTTGGGAATCGCTGCAATATGTCAGAATACAGCAAGACTCCATTAGAAGAAACATAATTACTAAGGTGAGTAATTTTTTCCTTCTCTCCCCTTGCCACCCACAACGGCCCCAACTTCCACTTCTACCTGGTTACGCTGAAGGAAGTCCTCACCTTACTAAACACCATCAAACCAGACGGCGCTCCTGGGTTCGACAATCTGGAGCCTAAATTTCTAAAAATGGCTGCCCCAATTATTAGGCTCCACTAAGGAACCTGTTTAACAAATCCTCCTTCTCGGCAATTCCTCACTAAATGGAAATGGCCACTGTGGTCCCTTATTCATAAAGGTGGTGACAAGGGCCTAATTAAAAACTGCCGACCTATATCCATACTCGGTGTGCTTGCGAAAACGCTGGAGAAACTGGTGCATAGACAGGTTCTTGATTACCTTGAAACCCATAATCTACTTACAGAGGTGCAACATGGTTTCAGGAAAAACCACGGCACAGACACATCCCTTGTCAAGTTCTCCTCGGATTACTAGGGGCTATGTATCAAGGCCTGGCCACTGGTGTCCTATTCCTGGATCTTACGAAAGCCTTCGATTTGGTGAGCCATGATCTCCTTGTTACCTGTCTTCAGAACCTCAGCCTCGATCCACTTGCCTCCTCCTGGTTTCAACATTACCTCTGTGGAAGAAAGCAGCTGGTAAAATGGAAGGGTACTACCTCCATAATTAGGCCAATGCACCAAGGAGTCCCCCAAGGTTCCATCCTTGGACCCCTGCTATTTACTTTCTTCATCAATAGCATGCCAAAGCATTGCTGTGGGGCCAACATCCAACTGTATGCAGACGATGCCATTATCTATAGGAGTTCGAAGGACTTAACTGAACTAAGCCAGAACCTCAGTATGGACTTCAGAGAGTTGGAAAAGTGGTTAGTGGACATGAAACTAGTCCTGAATCTCAATAAATCTAAGGCCATGCTTTTCGGTACCAAACGGTTGGGAGTCAATAGATCAAACCTCGTACAGATCCAGTCGCCCAATGGGACTACACTTGAGGTATGTGCATCCACAAAATATCTTATAGTGCACCTGGATCAGGGGCTAATCCTGAGCCCGCACATTGAGTCTACCACCAAAATCCTCCATCAAAGAATTGGCCTCTTATACAGACTTGGCGGATTCCTCTCCAGGGAAGCCCGTATGGCTATCACCACTGGTACCATTCTCCCAGTGCTTCTCTATGGTGCTCCCTTATTACAGCCTCTTTGGGGCCCTGAAATCAACAAACTGAGTCCTTTATCACCAAATTGCCCGCTTTGCAGCCTCTGCCCACCCCCATGATCACCACTGCAATGCTTTCACCTCTCTGAGCTGGCCTTCACTTGAGGCCAGACTTGCATTCCCTGCATTCTGTCTGACATTCAAAACAGCCAAACTCCCAGCTCCTCCTGGCCTAAATGGACTTCTCCTATTCAAAACAGCAAAACGTGACCTGAGGTCTACTGCCCACTCCATTCTGGAAGTCCCTAGGACTCTAACCTGAGCTGGTGACAGGTCCTTTGCCAGCTCTGCCCCGACACTCTGGAACTGCCTACTTGCAGCTGTGGCTAACTGCTCTACTCTGTACTCATTCAACACTGCCCTAAAATCTCACTTACTGGTAGTCAGTCAGGGCTGTTGCACTTGAAATGTTGGTGCCCCCTACTTTCCTGAGTCTTGACCTGTATTGTCCTGTTTCTGATTGCCATTAGATTGACTTGTGGTATGCCACCTGTACACCTATCTGGTACATCTGACTTCCTCTACTGCTACCTGTTCTCTTTTGTTTACTGTATGCTCCTTATGTATTAACCTATGCGATTAACTGTCATACCTTTGTCTACTGTATACTCAATTGTCTTTAATCTGCAATTAATTCTGGGTCGCCCCTGAAAAAGGGACTTTGTTGTCTCAGTGGGCCTACTCAATCAACACATTTCAATAAATAAATAAACTTTCATTGAGGCTGGCTCCTGAGACAGTCCATTGGTTCTAGGATTATCTATCCCACAGAACCCAAAGCATCAAACTAGGATGACAATCTCCTCTGCTAATGAAGTCACACTGTGGGTACTGCAAGGATCAGTCCTGGGTCCCTTACTTTTTAGTTCATTTCTGAATAACCTTCCAGCTGCATGCAGGAGCAAATTAATTCTGAATGCAGATGACGTATTCATTCTTAGCAGTTGCTCCCAGCTTGACCTAATTCAAAAAGAATTACAGTCCACCTTCTTCCAGCTTGAGGCTTGGTTCAGCTCTCGGAAATTGCTACTCAGCTACAAGAAGACAAAAACTATGTTGATATCAAGCCGCCAGCATAAGAAAATGTACCCATTACTGACCATTGTCAACAATAAGGCAGCTCCCCTTGAACAGGTACACTCATTCAAGCACCTTGGGGTCCCGATCGATGATACCCTCTCTTTCACGCAGCATATAGACCAGGTGGTAAAAGCCGTTAACTCCAAATTGGGTGTACTCGATAGACACAAACAATACCCAACTCCCTCTGCTCTCCAGACTCTGTTTCTAGCTCAGTTTTGTCAATAACTGATTATGGCCTGGTCGCCTGCGGTACAGCCTCGGACACAGCACTCAAGCGGATGGCCACTGCTCTCAACAAGGCCTGCAGACTCACCCTGGGAGCCGGTAATCTAACACACCCTTGTTCCCTTTATGAACAGACAAATTGGCCAAGCCAGAGTAATAGGATAAAGTTTCAGACATGCCTATTGGGCAAAAAAATACTCCTAGGGAAAAACCCTCCTTGCATCAAACTGGACTGGAAGTACCTCTCTCTGAATTACTGAGGCAAGACTGACTGAGGTATGTGCATCCACAAAACATCTCTATCGCTATCTCTAAATTAAGACATATGTAGGTGCTACTAGGCCCCCAACGCCAAGTCAATGTCCTAGGTACCAACTGGCCCTCTACTTATTAAGCTGAAATGTGTTGCATAATTTAGGGCAAGGTTAAAGCTGGAATGTACTGCATATATAGCATAAGGACTTTTATTGTGTATATCTCTTGTATTATATATTGTTTTTTTCTTTGTTGTTCTACATTTTATATCTCCTGTCTATGTAATTGCGAACTGTATGTGTATGTGCCTCAGGACCTCCTTGTGAATGAGCTTGCTCAACTGAGTCTTTCCTGCAATAAACTTGAACCTCAGAGAATGTTACTGTTTTTCCTGCCTCACTGTAGACTCTACCTAACTCCTTAAACCTCTTCTGCAGCACTTCCACCTTCACACCCTGCCAGATCATTGGTACCCAAATGTACCACTGTGAGTTTTTTCCCGGACCTGCCCCACACATTTTGGTATAAGAGGTCCCACCCTCCCTGCCATCATGCCTGGCATACACTCCACTCACCTTCTACTATTCTTTCCACCCTTGCCTCCCCATCTCACACCATTCAGTATTGAGTCTCGGAAGAGGGACAGATTGGGGGGGGGCTGTATATAGGAGAAGGTGTCAGGCAGGAGAGGAACAGTGACAGGGACAGATGGGTGGGAATTACGTGCAGGAGGGGTCATGCAGGAGAGGAACTGTAGCATGGACAAGTGGGGGGAATTATGTGCTTGAGGAGGAGTCGGTCAGGAGAGGAATGGAGGAGGGGAAGCAGGCAGATGGAAATATGGGGGAAATACTAGTACTGGGGGATCGAGTACTAAGGGGGGTAAGGTTGGGTAGCAAGGGGGGAAAGGCATAGTCATATATATGGGTGGAGGCCATGCCAGGGATGACAGCTGAAAGAGTGGCATAGTCAGTCCTGAAATCTGCTAGAAGGGGAAGGGGAAGGGAGAGACCTCATTTAATTCTACACCTGGGGACAAACGACCTAGCTGATAGTACATTAGAGGTAGTCCAAAAGATGTTTGAGGAACTGGGAGCTTTATGCAAGGGGAGGGTAGATTGGTAACTTTTTCTGCGGTATTACCAGTGCCTAAGGTGAGTACGGCTAGAAAATAAAGGATCAAAGGATTTAATTAATGGTTAGACAAATGGTGTCGCACCAAAGGCTATGGGTTAGTGGGAGAGTGGGGAAAGACCTGGGAGGACAGTAGTCTATACGCTAAGGATAGACTTCACCTAAATGAAGAGGGCAAGAAGGTGCTGAAACGGAAGCTTGGGGAGTATATTGAGGTAGTTGGACATTTAAACTGGGAGAGATAAGGGAGCGTGTGAGGAGGAGGACCATGTAAAAGCATCTATCCTAAATAGATACTTCTGCTCAGTATTTACTGAAGAGAAGGTAAGGCAGGGCCCACAGCTCAGCACCATGGACATGGGGGGAGGGAGGTGTGCACTAGTCCCTTCACAAAAGAAAGGGTCCTACAAGAGCACGATAAGCTCGGAGTGGACAAGGCAATGGGACCTGATGACATACATCCCAGGGTACTAAAGGAGCTAAGGGTGGAACTAGCACAGCCATTATCAGAACTGTTTAGTGAGTCTCTGAATACAGGAGAGGTCCCAGAAGGCTGGATAAGGGCTCATGTGATCCTGCTCCACAAGAGTGGTAGTAGGAAAATACAGACCAGTCAGTCTTGCCTCAGTAGTGGGTAATATTATGGAGGCAGTCCTTAAGGAAAGGATAGTGCAACACCTGGAATCCATAGGGGCACAGGATCCAAGACAGCATGGGTTTACAAAAGGAAGGTCCTCTCAAACTAATCTCATAGATTTCTTTGACTGGGTAACCAGAGTGGTGGACCAAGGGGAGTAGTTGATGTCGCTTGCTTGACTTCAGCAAAGCTTTCAATACTGTTCCACATAGAAGATTGATTAATAAGCTGGGTAGGCAGGGTAGGTCAGAAGTTGGACAACTGGGTGGCAAAATGGTTGACGGGCAGAAAACAGAGAGCGGTGGCAAATGGTATACAGTCAGAAGATATGCAAGTCACAAGTGGGGTACCTCAGGGATCAGTCCTGGGGCCAGTCTGCTTCAATATCTTCATCAGTGACATTGCAGATGGACTTGAGGGTAAGATTTGTCTGTTTGCAGATAACACCAAGCTCTGCAACAGAGTAGATGATCCAGATGGGGTGGGCAAAATGAGAAGAGATCTGGATAAACTAAAAAAATGGTTGGAGGAGGGCAACTGGGATTTAATGCAAAGAAGCAAGATCATGCACATAGGGAAGAGAAACCTGAAGCCACCTATAGCTGGGGGGAGTTGCTGGCAGTCACAAGGGAAGTAAGAGACTTGGGCATCATCATCACCGATGACCTGAAATCATCCAAGGAGACCACTAAAGCAGTAGGTAAGGCTAGGGGGATGTTAGGGTGTGTTAGTAGGGGTATCACAAGTCAGAAGAGGAAGGTAATTATCCCTCTTTACAAGATACTGGTTAGGCCCCATCTGGAGTACTTCATGCAGTACTGGAGACCACACCTTCATAAGGACATTAACCAAATTGAGGCAGTCCAGAGAAGGGCAACCAAAATGGTGCAGGGACTGCATTAGAAAACATATAAGGACAGATTAACAGAGCTCAATATGTATACCCTAGAGCAAAGGCGGGAGCGAGGTGATGTGATCGAAACATTCAAACACCTTAAGTGCATTAACAAGTTGAAAGAGTCAAACATGTTTCAATATAAGAAAAATAGCAGGACTAGAGGACAGAGCATGAGATTAGAGGGAGGCCGATTAGGGGTAATGTGAGGAAGTTCTTTTTCACAGAAAGGGTGGTGGATGTACGGAATGGCCTAACTCAGAAAGTGGTGGATATGAATACAGTGCAGGACTTCAAACAGGCATGGGATAGGCATAAGGGAACAGTAGAGATGAGTATGAATAGATAGGCCATTGACAGAGCAAAGGCTGATGGCACATTTATAAGGTAGAAAAAGAAATGGGCAGACTGGATGGGCCTTGAGGTCCTTATCTGCCGTCAACTTCTATGTTTCTATGAGGTGGTGGCAGGTGGATGGAGGGCACACAATGGCCACGAGATGGGAAGCAGAGCAAGCTTACCCTCAGAACCAGAACAAGAGCGATGAACTAGGTAGAAGCAATAGAAGGGATGCTGGAAGTAGAGAGCAGAGAGATGGGGAGGAATGGAAGGTGGTCACCATGAATGCTAGAAGCCTGAAGGATAAAATGAATGACTTACAGGCCCTCGTGGTGGGGAGGGAGGTGGACATGGCAGCCATCATGGAAACATGGGCCACCCAATACCATGATTGGGACCTGGAGGTCCCAGAGTGCAGAATATTCCACAGGGATAGGGAAAATGGGGGGGTGGTATTGTACGTGAGGGAGGGGCTAGTGTGTGTTAGGGAGGAGGGGGAGAAGGGAGAAACAGTCATTGTGACTGCTAATCCAGGATTCCAGGAATAAGACTCTGCAGATTGGAGTGGTGTACAGGCCAACCTCCTAGACAGAGGAGTTGGACAGGGAACTTTCAAGGCAGATTAGAAGGGCATACGGGAAGGGTAATGTGGTGGTTGTGGGGTATTTCAACCTGCTGGGGGTAGACTGGGGAACCCCAGCCACCAGCAGTAAAAGGGAGCAGGTACTGCTGGACGCCTTTCAGGAAAGCTTCCTGACACAGGTGGTCAGTGAACCAGCTTGGGGGGGGGGGACATCCTCGACCTAAAGCTCACAAATGGGGAATTTGTGAGGGATATCAGGGTGGACGAACCACTAGCTGGGAGTGAACATCACTCTGTATGGTTCAGGTTGATTATGGGGAAAGAGGGGGTGGCATCCAACGCAAAGGTGCTGGATTTCAGGCAGGCAGATTTTGCAAAGATGGGGGAGTAGTGAGTGGATACCTGGCCAGGATCCAGCCTAGTGTGGACACAGACCAGAGATGGGAGCTCATTAAGAAGGCGATACTAGAGGCTATCAGTTCCTGTAGCAGGAAAAGGCCAAGCTGGATGAGCCAGGGGGGTTGTGGAAAAGGTGAGGAGAAAAAGAGTGGCCTTTAGGAGATGCAGGAAATCAGGGAGGGGGAAGATTGGGAGGAGTACCTGCAGAAGGCAAGGAAGGTGACAAGGGCAGTAAGAACAGCAAAAGCCACCAAAGAGCTCAGGCTGGTGCAAGGCATTAATGGGGGGAGAAGAGCTTTTTCAGCTACGCTAGGGAGAAAAGGAGATGTAAAGAACAGATAGTAAGGATTGGGGAGGCTGAAGCACCCAGTGACTACTCTGCTCAGGATTTACGGGGGGGAGTAAAACTGGGGAGGGAGTAACGGATGGGGTGATCACAGAAGGTGGAGTGCTGGAGGGCTTGAGAGCACTGAGGGTGGACAAGGCACCAGGGCCAGATGGCATTCACTCCAGGGTACTGAAGGAGTTAGTAGAGATCCTGGCAGTGCCTTTGGTAGGCCTATTCAAGGCCTCACTGAATTCAGAATGCATACCCAAGGATTGGAGGTTGGCTCACGTGGTTCCCCTGCATAAGAGCAGCCCCAAAGATGAACCAGGGAAGTATAGACCGGTGAGCCTCACATTCATCGTGGGAAAGCTAATAGAAATTATCCTGAAGGAAAGGCTGGTGTCCCTGCTGGAGTTCAGTGGGCTGCAGAACAGTAGACAGCATGGCTTTGTCACAGACCGATCCTGCCAAATCAACCTGGTAGACTACTATGACTGGGTAACTAGGCTGATGGATGAGGGCCATGCAGTGGATGGCCTGTACCTGAACTTCAGCACGGCATTAGATTCGGCGCCGCATGGGAGACTTGGAATAAAACTTGAAGGCACAGGGGCCGGAGCAAAAATGGTGGGATGGGTGACAAATTGGCTGCAGGGAAGGCAGCAGAGGGTGGTGGTGGAAGGGGAACTCTCATCCCCAAGGACAGTAACGAGCGGGGTTCCCCAGGGCTTGGTGCTGGGACCAGTGTTGTTTGGAATATTTATCACAGACATTTCCGTGAGCATCGAGAGCATAAGCCTGCGACGACACCAATATAGGGGTGGTGGTGGATGACATAGATGGGTGACAGTTTGCAGGAAGATCTGAAAAAGCTGGAGACCTGGTCGGACACATGGCAGCTGGGGTCCAGTGCCAAAAAGTGTAAGGTACTGCATTGTGGGGCACAAAATCCAAGGAGAAACTACCAATTGGGGGAGTGCATTTGGCAGAGACCGAGGAGGAGAAGGATCTGGGGGTGGTCATCAGTGGGTCAATGAACAGCTCAGTACAGTGTAGGAAGACAGCAGCAAGGGCCAACAAAATACTGGGTTGCATCACAAGGGGAATAACGATGAGGAGGGGGAGGTGATTCTGCCACTGTGTAGATCATTAGTTAGACCTCATCTCGAATGCTGTGTGCAGTACTGGCCCCCGTACCTGAAAAGTGACATTAAATTACTGGAAGGGGTGCAGCTCAGAGCAACTTAGATGATCCAGGGACCGGGGGTCTTACTGTATGAGAGTAGGCTAAAGGAATTGAACATGTACTCGCTGGAGGAGAGGAGGGACAGAGGGGATATGATTGAGACATTCAAGTACATGAAAGGGATAAACAAGACTGGTACGGAAGGGCTATTCAGGGTAAAGGTGAGGAGGGACACTCGAGGCCATGACATGAGATTGGAAGGGGGAAGGTTCCGGAGGGAAATGAGAAGACACTTTTTTACAGAGAGGGTGGTGGCAGGGTGGAACGCGTTACCAGCAGAGGTGGTAGCCTGTAAAACTGGACTGCTTCAAAAGGGGCTGGGACAGGGCAGGAGGGGGGCGGTGAGGAGGGAGGGGCAGCTGCAGAATAGGGCTGCTAACTGCAAACTGAGTCGACTCGATAGAGTCAAATGGACTTTTTGTGCTGTCAAATTTGTATGTTTGCGGTATAACTTGGACACAATTGTAAAGAGAGTTTTACAAGAGTTTAAAAGAGAGCTTCACTGGGGGTTGTTAAGCCAACTGAGCAGGAGAGGGATCTGGGGATCTTGGTATCAAGCAACCTTAAGGCAGGTCATCAGTGCACCAATGCGGTGGGAAAGGCAAATAGAATGTCGGCGTGCATTGGGAGGGGCATAGCAAACAGAAGGAGGGAGGTACTGATGCCTCTTTATAAAGCCATGGTGAGGACGCACCTTGAGTACAGGGTCCAGTTCTGGATGCTGCAGCTATGCAGGGACATAGATGGGATAGAGAGAGTGCAGGGAAAGGCAACCAAGGTGGTTCACGGTATGCAGGGGCAGTCATATGAGGAGAGGTGGAGGGAATTGGATCTGTATCCACTGGAGACTAGAAGGGAGAAGGGGAGGGACATGATAGACATTTAACTACGTGAAGGGGATCAGTAGGGTAAGGGAGGGGAGCTTATTTAAGAGGAAGGTGGGGGTTAAAACTAGAGGGCATAGTCTAAGATTGGAGGGAGGAAGATTTAGGGGCAGTGTGGAGTGGAATCAGCAGACTAGGTGGGCCATAGGCCCTTATCTGCCGACACTGTCTGTGTCTATGTATCTGTGTGAGGGGGGTGTTACTTCATGGAGAGGGTGGTGGAAACCTGGAATAAACTACCAGAGGAAGTGGTGGGGGCAGAAATGGTGGAGGGATTCAAGAGGGCATGGGACAGACATAAGGGGTTGGCAAGTGGGATGAAAGGGAGGTCCTGTGACATCGGTAATGAGTAAAGGGGGCATTAAGGGACAGACTCGATGGGACAGAGGGTCCTTTTCTGCCATCAGATTTTTATGATTCTGTGATTACTCTCCTCTTGCCTTCCAGTAAAATAAAATTAAAATGGCAACCCTCTCAACCATCCCTTGCCCCTCCCTCTCATGTTGCCCCTCTCTCAGATTCTCCTTTCTTTAAGTCCAGCCTCTCCTACTTCCCTACTTAACCCCAGCTTCTCCTCCCCTTTTCCCTCTCACCGGTCTCTTTTCGTGGACTAGCCCTCTCATCCCCTGGGTATCCCCCTTCCCTTACTACCTTTGCCCTTGTTCTTCCTCTCCTCTTTCTGTCCCATATTCCCCTTTGTCTCTGATTCTGGACTCTGCCCTGCTCTGTTCTTTGACCCCCCCTTCTCCTTGTTCATCCAAACTTGCCAGTACTGTGAACCTGTTCGAGGTCATCCTTCCATTGGCAGAACTAACTTCTGTTACCCCTCCCTGCTCCCTTCTCCACCCTCCTTGCCCTGAATCCCCCCCCCGCTTTTACCCTTCACCACCTGCCAGTTCCTCACCCCGTTTCCCCTTGGTCCCTGTGGTGAGGGTGCCCCTTGACCTTGCATGGACCTCATTAGTACTGCCCTGAGTCCACCTACCATGCTGTCCGGAGATGACATCACCAGACACTTCCTCCCAGCCTCTTTCACCCCCCTTCCAGTTCCCATCTCAGCCACCTTATTGTATCCCTAAGTTGCCCAAGCTGCCTACACACTAGACAGCCCCCTGCACTCCACATTGTACCCATTTCAGGCAGCGGCTCTTTGAGGCAGCGGTCTTTGTACCCTGCCTCCCAGCCCCTGATGCTCAGGCCCTTACCTCCCATGGGTCCTCAGCCAGGCAGCTGGTGTTGGAACTTCTGGCAGTGGGTCTTCGCCCGTCGCTTCCCCAGCCAAGGCATTGTCTTCATCGGTCCCCGACCCCAGGGCTGGCACTAGTCCTTCCAGGCATTGCCTGGAGCATGCACTCACCTACTCTTCCAAGCAGACGATAACTCTGCCCTTGCCTCTGGGGACTTCCTCCCCGCAGGCATCACCCTCGCCATTGGAGCCAACTATTTTTTTGTTCTTTATATTTTTCCTTTATCTTTATGCACATACACATAAGTTTCTCATATCCAGGACAACCATACATCAAATAGTATCCTTCTGGAGAATAACATTTCCCCTCAATATTTAGGAATTATATGCATCCTCGATATAGTGATACCACAGTGAGGGGTAACTACAGTAAATATTTCATCTCTTTGGTAACATAAAACATCTTAAGCTGTTTAAGTCCATGAGCAGTATGACTTTTCCTATGATACTTAAGTCCATGAGAGTCCCAAATAGTCCACACCCTGCTAGAGAGCTCATGGTGTCCTACTTTTAAGCTAAAAGTCTAAAAAGAACATCAAGTTTGAAGCCAGATCAGCAATTTCTTACTACAGGTATATGTTAAACAACTTTGAATAGAAAGAAGCAAGAAGAACTGTATTAGGTCCATTCAAACGCTTGTACTACAATTTTAGTTGCTTTAAAATAAACTTAGGATCCACCGTTCACAAGCATGCTCATTGTGTAACCCCGGCTACATGGGTATGAAGGGAGAACAAGAGAGAACATCATTACCCAAGGCAGGACTTGTAAGGCTTTCTGCAATAAAACTGTAATGCAGAATTGTCAAAAGAAAAGGATCGGTTTACTTTCCTGTCTGATTATATTTTACAGTTTTTAAGGAGAATCAATCTTCTGTATCAGATTCAGATTCCTCCTCTTCTTCTCGTCTCTTTCCACGATCGGCAACAAATCGAGAGGCCCATTTCCCTGCTTCACGGGGTGAGAGAAGGCCCAGACTTTTCCTCCTTGCACCACATGCAGCCTTGCAGGGAGCACCACCGTGTGGATGATGGAGGCGTCTTGTAGCAGTTTTCTCACTCTGTCAAACTTTTTTCTCCTCATTCGAGTCGCGTAGCTCAAGTCAGAAAAGAGGTAGATGTTCCAGTCATCCTGGGTTATTGGCCCCGCTTTTCTAGCCAGTCAAAGAACTTTATCACTGGATTCAATGCCATCTGTGACCAGAAGTAATGTTCTGGGGTTCTAACTGATGTTTAAACTCTGGCCCTCCAGTAATAGTTTTGAATCAAGACACTCCCGAATAAACATAAGAGGGTGATCTCCCTCTATCCCCTCGGGCAACCCCCAAACTCTGAGATGTGAAGATCGGACCTGATTTTCTAAGGTTTCAAGCCTAACCCGCATGTGGTGGTTCTCTTTCACCAGAAATTGCCTTTTTGCGTCTCCAACCTCCTGCTGGATCACTTCTACTGATTTCTCCACGATCATGACCTGGGTAGCAAATGAATCTAACTTGGAGTTTAAATCGGCAACTGAAGTTATTAGTCTCTGCAATTTGAGGCCGATTGAGGACATAGTTTCTTCAGGCTCCCTCTGGGATATGGCCTGTTCCTTGGTTCCAGCTTGTGCCGCTTGCAATACTCCAGACGACTTAGTGCTCGTGCCGCCAGCTCTATCTTTTCTGGGGTTACCCATTTTAGGTTTTCTGGGTTCCTCTTTCGAGCTTTAGTACTTATTTTTTGAAAAAACAGCGGTAAAGTATATATTTTATACAGTCCTAATACTTCTCAGAGCTGCTGAAAATTGCTGCCTGTCAGCTTGGGCTCCACAGTGCCCCCTGCTTCTGGGGCCAACGTTGACTACTTCTCCAGACCGATGCCTGCCCTTGCCTCTTAGGCTGGTGCTGGCCCTACTGGCGCCTCAACTGACTCCTCCTCAGCCTTTGTCACCTTAGCCCCAGCCTACACCACAGCTGATGCCGGCTGGTCCTCCTTGGGTCCTCAGCTGGCACCATGTGGACCTACGCTAACTCCTCCATCGATGTACCCACACTGTTGTCAGTTAATTCAGGCCTCATTCCTATCCCTCATTGATTATGCTGATTTTCTCTACTGCCATTGTTCAAGTCATCTCTTACATAAGCTGGACACCCTGTATCACAGGTCCATAAGATTTATTACTGACCTTCCCTCCAACACCCATCATTGCTCCTTTATATGGCAGTCAACTGGACATCATTGCAACACAGAAGAAATAGGAATGCTGTTATCTGGATACTCAAAGCGTTAATAGGCAAACTACTCGACCTATATCACTGATTGCTTTTACCCAAATTACAACCAGGCCATACACCTTAAGGATCAGTAAACCATCACATTAAAGGTCCCCAATGCCTGCACCCGTATGGGAGGGCTGCTTTCAGCTATTCCTTAGCAGCTGCATGGAACTTTCTCCAAAATCCATGAAGCTAGATAGCCTACTACCTCTGGCATCCTTCAAAAGATTGTTCTCCCTTTTTCCAGAGCTCTGCAATTGCTTTTATAAAGCATAATCCCCCACCAATCTGACCCAACTAAACCTCCCTTTTCTATCCATTATATTAACTCAATTTCTTTCTTCGAATCACCTATTATATTCACTTAAAAACTAGTTTAGACCATATAACTTATTTTTAGGACTGCTATACCCTTTGTCCTCTTTTTTTTCCTACAGGCTAAATGGTTTCTATTGTTACTTGTATATATGTAAATTGTTGTATATAATCATTTCATGCCATTGTATTGCTATTTATTCTATTCTTGTCTATGTAATAATACTTGTATCCTCATTTGTATGACCACTCAGGTCCATCTTGTAAATGAGCTTTGCTCAATGATGTTCGCCTGAATAAAGATTTTGATTGATTGATTGATTGATTGATTGATTGATTGTCAGTATCTTTATCCTCCTTATAATCCATTCCCACCGGTGGATTATAATGCTCTATTCAATGCCTGGTGGTCCTTCATGCAAAATAAGGACACACCTAAAAGGTTTCTCCTCCTCATCCTCCCTGGGCCCTCCACCTCAGGACTCTGACTGGGCAGGACCTAGCGACTCTCGTACTACAGGATCTTTTGTGAGACGCACTGGGGGCTCCAGCCACCATGTGGACGACCGTCGCCCTCAGATGCCAGCCCCTGACAGTGATCAGTCTGGAGATGACTCTTCATCTTCAGAGTCATCTGAGGGCTCCAGGGGCTCCTTTGAGGGTCAGGACCAGGTCAGGGAGACCTGTAAATCTCCCTGTCAGCGATCCCTTTTTCCTTGACATTATGCATCATATCCGGTCCCTCATGGGATAGGAGAAAGAGGAGCTTGACCTGGAGTGCTGTTGCCTGATCATATACCTATGGAAAAACGACACCCTCCCTTTCACGGTGATTTCTTTAATTGACTCTTTCGAAAATGTTACTAAGGTGGCATGGAACCACCCTTCTTCCACCCCGGCGTTACCCAAGGAGGAGGATCACCTTTATCATGCTCCGATGGGCAAGACCTTCCTTGGTGAACATCCCATGGCAGACTCTGTGGTCATGAATTCAGCCCATGACCATACGGAAAGGCCCAAACATCTTCGCACCCCCCGATGAGGAGTCTTATTAAACTAGACCAGCTGGGCAAGTGGATGTATGCCTCTGTGTCGTTGAGGCACAGGTCAGGAAGCACAGGAAAAACAAGGAGCAGTTGTAAAATTCACAAGTGTTTTATCATTAATAACAGTAAAATAAAAAAAAATTGTTCGGAATAACTATTTACAATGGCAGTACAAACATAGAAAGCAGAGTTCTTTTTCTTAGTTTCAAATCTGTCTCCGTCTCTCTCTCTCTCTCTCTCGCAAAACATTGTAGCTCTTTTTATAACAAGTCTTTGCAGGAGCTCATTGAGAGAACAGCATGCTTTGTACACAGTGTTCTTGTCAGTTTCAGCAGGTGCAGAAAAAAGAACATTGTGACCCAGAACTGACCTTTTGTTTACATATCTGCAAAAGGCTTAAAAATTGCATCTTGGGTTAACACCTAAAGTTCCAAATAGCTTTGCAATCATTTCAACAGTATAGCTAAATACAGTTTCAGCTTTCCAATCATGTCAGCAGTATAACTATATACAGTTTTAAACAAAGGGATCCCAGTATCAATTAAATTTCTACAAAATGATTCACGTATATTTTTATACCAGCAGATATGCATGGGGGGGAGAAAAGACAGAACAGCTAGTGAGGATAGAGAGATAGCGAGAGACTTAGAATTGTAAGACCGTTAGGGTGATCAGGTCCAGGTCTCACGAGAAAATGTGGTTGCACAACCATAAAGAGAAGACAGAAAAGGAGAGAATAAAACAGATCCTTGCATTTAAGCACATTCTGCATAACAACTGGGACAGGGCCGTCAGTCAACCCTGCCACACTGGCCATTCGGGCACTTAACTATCTGGCCCATATGGTGCAGTACCAGAATGTCCTCTGGGATCGGGCGGGGGATCTGGTTCAAACTCTCCCTGAGGATTCTGCTAAAACACAGTTGGTCCAGATCCTGAAATCAGGGTCGGATGTGGGCAACCATGTGTTGAGGGTGGCAAATGATACTGTTGACGCCTCCGGGCATGGGGTGGCAGCAGGGATGTGACTTTCCTGGCATTTGTGGCTTAGGGAGTCTGGCTTTGTGCTTGATATTCAAGCCAGCATATTGGATGCCCCCTTTAGAAGTTCCGTCTTATTTGGGGGCGATGCCCAGGACATTATCTCCCACCTCCAAGAGCTGGCCAAAACCCTAATGTCGGTTCATTCCCTCTACTGAGCTCAGCCTCTGACTACCCAGCATCAGTCCTTTCATTGGTCCTTGCTCCAGCCCACCAAGGGCCAGCAGATGAAGGGACCCTTCAAGCGCAGGGCACACACCCCACCAGGCAGAGCTGCTGCCCCTAGGGCCCCTAGAGTGCCCACAGCCACTCTGCCCACCCCTGGGTCCACTGCCTGATGCCTTGCCCAACCCCCCCAGCAGAAACCTTAGGGGAGGCGGTCAGGGGGTCAATTCTCCCTTTACCTCAACGGGTGATGAACAGTGACCTCGGACCAATGGGTATTGCAGCTTATCAAGCCGGGTCACGCCCTCAAATTTCTGGAGCCCCCTTCAGAAAACCTTCCCTTGCTCTCCCATTACCCTCAGGCCCACATCTCCTTCATCTAGGAAGAGATTCAGGCACTACTGCGCAAAAAGGCCATGGAGCCCACCCCTCTGGCTCAAAGAGGAAAGGGGCTGTACTCCTACTACTTCCTCATTCTCAAGAAAACGGGGGATCTGAGGCCAGTCCTAGATCTCTGCCTCGTAACCTGTACATATAGAATACAAGTGATTTCGGATGGTTACCCTCCAGTGGTTGTTACTCCTCCTTCAACAGTGGGACTGGCTCTGTTTCCTGGACATGCAGGATGCGTATCTTCATATCCGGGTCTTCCCAGCCCACTGCCGCTTCCCTCATTTCTGCTTCTAAGAGGACCACATTCAGTTCAGGGCCTTTCCTTTTAGCCTTTCCACGGCACCTCGGGTCTTCACCAAGTTCCTGGTGGCAATGGCCATGGCTCTGAGGAGACAGGATTTTTATGTGTTCCCTTACCTGGATCACTGCTGCTGACAGACCCTTCCAGGGAACTTTTGCTGCACACCCTGGAATGCACCTTTTCACTTTTCCAGGCCTTAAGGATCACGGTCAATCTACTAAAGTCTTTTCTCTATCCGTGTCAATGCCTCCAGTATAGTGGGGTGGTCCTGGACTCTTCCCAGGACAAAGCCTTCCTGCCAGCGGACAGGGCGGAATGCTTGATAGAGCAGGCCTGGTTAGTCTCCAGTTGACAGATCCCAGCCAGAGCGTTCCTCCATCTGTCGGGGCACATGGTGGTGGCTATAGCCACAGTTCCCGTGGCCTGTGTGCACATGAGGGTTCCTCAGTGGAACCTTTGGGTTCAATGGGATCAACATACCGACGACCTGGATCAGCTGTTACTGGTCTCCGACCCCGTGAGGAGGACTTTGGAGTGGTGGCAGAACTCTGCCAATCTCTTGCCAGGGTTCCCCTTTCGAGCTGTGCCCCCTCTACAGATCCTCACTGCAGATGCCTCAGGTCTGGGCTTGGGTGCTCACTTAGCCGACCGTCCGAACCAGGGGACCTGGTTAAGAGGTGGAGCAGCATCTCCACATCAGTGTGCTGGAGATGTGGGCATTTCTTTAGGCTCTTCAGGCCTTCCAGACCCACATTCTTCTTGGGCAGCTGCTAGTGCAGGTAGATAACATATCCGTGGTATACTATATCAACAAGCAGGGGGGCACCCACTCTTACCCCCTTTGCCGGGAAGCAATGATAGTCTGGTACTGGGCCATAAAGCACAGCTTGGAACTCTCGGCTGTCCATTTTCCAGGCAACCAAAACGCCCTGGCCGACAGTCTAAACCAGTCCAGGTCGAGGGCTTATGAGTGGGAACTCCTGTCCTCAATGGTCAAAGATCTCTTCAACAGTGGGGCCACTTTGCTTCCTCGCTCAATGCAAAACTGCTGCTTTTCTGCTTGCTTGATCCAGGGCCTAGAGTTTTTGGCATGATGCGTTGTCCCTCTCCTGGTAGGGGAGGTTCCTGTATGCCTTTCCTCCCTTCTTGCTCCTGCAGAGGGTTCTTCTCGAGCGCTAGTCAGAGGGGCAGAGATGATTCTCATAGGTCCCTACTGGCCATGTCAAGATTTGGTACCCCCCTGCTGCAGCAGTTGGCAGTGGACCTCCAGTACCCTTGCCTCTGTATACTGGTTTGCTCTCCCAGAACAGGTACCCTGGTCCATCCAGATCTCAAGTCTCTGCATCTACATGTGTGGCACCTGCAGAGTTGGCTGTCGCCCACTTTGGGGTTTCTACCAGGGTCACTGGCATCCTGGTGTCTGCAAGAAAAGTGCTTCTCCCTTTGGGCCACTTCTTGCCACCTGGACCCCTTCACCTGTCCGGTGAACCTGACTTTGGAGTACCTGCTCTCCCTTTCGGACTCCGGCCTCGGGTACGCCTCTCTTAAGGTGCACCTTTCTGCCATCTCTGCATACCATGCACCTATTGAGGTAAGATCTGTTGCCCAGCTGGACGTGTATCACACTTTTTTATGGGATATCCTGCATTTGAAGCCTCCCGTTTGGGACCCTGTCCCACCATGGGATCTTCTTTTCATGCTGGAAAAGCTCACTTTGCCTCTCTTTGAGCTAGCCACGAGTTGCGAACTGCGCTTTCTGTCATGGAAAGTGTCATTTTTGGTTGCTGTTATTTCTGCTTAGAGGATTTCCAAGCATCAGGCTCTGATATGTAAAGAGCCTTAGTTAGTTTTTCACAAATATAAGGTGTCTTTGCTGACTAATCCTAACGTTTTGCTCAAGGTGGTGTCTGAGTTCACATTAAACTAGTCCATCCACCTGCCTGTTTATTTCCCTCAGTATTCTAATCAGGGGGAGGCGTTACTCCATACTTTGGATGTCCATCGGATGCTTTGTTATTATATTAACCGCACCCAGACTGTTAGGAAAACTGAGCAGTTGTTTGTGACATTTGCCTCCAAGAAAGAAGGGGTGCCCATTTCAAAACAGTGTTTGTGAAGATGTTTGGCTAATTGCATTGTTTACTGTTCTCCTAAGTACAACAAGCCCTTACCTGGGGTGGTAAAAGGCCACGCCACCCGAGGTATGGCTGCCTCTACCTCCTATTTCAAAAATGTGTCTGCTGCAGATATCTGTGCGGCTGCCACCTGGAGTTCCAGCCATACTTTCATTCAGCACTACAGTCTGGACATTGCTTGTAGGCACAGGGCCAATTTCAAACTAGCTGTCCTTCAGGGCCTTCTTTCATGAGCCTGCTACTGTTGCCTTCTGCCTCCTCCCGGCTGATTTTTCGGTCAGTTCTGGTACTGCTTGGGACTCAGTCCTACTGGTGTTGCCTGCTGCAAGAGCCCCCTCGAAGTAAGATGGTACAGTTACGCAAGAACTTACTGTAACAGTAGATCTTCGTGAGGAGCTCTTGCAGCAGGTGCTGCTTTCCCTTCCTCCTTCCCCCTGATAGTTTCTACTCCTTTGCAGTTATTCTGATTTTCCTCGTCTGAGGAACTGCCTCTGTTCTGCTTTTTGCCTCCTGTTCTGGGGTCTTGGGCGGGAGAACTGAAGTGGGTCTGGGGGACTGCCCCCTTTAAAGGATAGGTGGACATCAGCGTGCTGATGTTGCAGGCAGCCCCTCATGGTAGACTGCTAGCTAGAAGTTTTCTGGGTGGTTCTGGCACCTGGTGGCTTCAGTCCTACTGGTGTTGCCTGCTGCCAGAGCTCCTCTTGAAGATCTACTGTTACGGTAAGTTCTTGCATAACTGTACTTTTCTGGGTAGCCCTCATAGAAACATAGAAGTTGACGGCAGATAAGGACTGCAAGGCCCATCCAGTCTGCCCATTTCTTTTTCTACCTTATAAATGTGCCATCGGCCTTTGCTCTATCAATGGCCTATCTCTTCATACTCATCTCTACTGTTCCCTTATGCCTATCCCATGCCTGTTTGAAGCCCTGCACTGTATTCATATCCACCACTTCCTGAGGTAGGCCATTCCATGCATCCACCACCCTTTCTGTGAAAAAGAACTTCCTCACATTACCCCTTAGTCGGCCTCCCTCTAATCTCATGCTGTGTCCTCTTGTCCTGCTATTTTTCTTATATTGAAAAATGTTAGACTCTTTCACCTTGTTAATGCCCTTAAGGTGTTTGAATGTTTCAATCATATCACCTCTCTCCTCTTTGCTCTAGGGTACATATTGAGCTCCATTAATCTGTCTTCATATGTTTTCTGATGCAGTTCCTGCACCATTTTGGTTGCCCTTCTCTGGACTACCTCAATTTGGTTAATGTTCTTGTGAAGGTGTGGCCTCCAGTACTGCATGCAGTACTACAGATGGGGCCTAACCAGTGTCTTGTAAGAGGGATTATGCCTTTTTCAGTAAACCTAAACTGGAGGGCATGCAGAGGCAGGAGCCCCTGCAAAACAAAGCTTTCCGTTTAGTTTTTGTTGACTGTGTAAGTGCACTGGACAAATTCTGCCTATTTTCAGGCACGACCCGGGGGAGGAGGATACAGATGAATGCCAACTAACTTTGAACCAGATTAAGCTGTTGGTGGTATTTTTAGTGAAAGGGGAAAATTCCCCTACTCTTTTCGAGAAGTGCCATGTGATCTTTAACATCTACCTGAACTACCACCAGAACAGGCAGATGGGACCTCGGTTTAATGTCTCATTCAAAAGACTGCACCTCAGGAGTGCAACACCCCCCTCATGCTGCTCTGCAGTGTCAATATTGGGATATTAACCCAAGTGCCTGGTGTGAGGATGGAACCCACAGCCTTCTGATCTCCCGGCCTCAGAGGCAAATGTGCTACCTGCTGAGCTACTGACACTGGCAAGAGAGCTTTATGTTACTACTTGGACCACACAGGATGTCAGGTCCATCTCTACACAGCTGGTTGTCACCTGAGGGGATGCAGGCCAAGGACAGCCAGCAGCAAGGAAAACTAACATCTAGGAGAACCGTTGCTCGCGGGATAGTGGCTTGTATCCAGTTCTGTGTTGGTAAAGCTTGCACACTTTCACCTGTGGGCCTAAGGGCCCATTCCATAATGTGACAGCATCTAGAGTGGTCTCCATTCAGGAAATGTGTAAAGCAGCTACCTGGGAAATGGTACACACTTTCACAAAGCACTACTGCCTAGACATTCAGTCCAGAAGGAATGCCAGCTTTGGCACTGCTGTCTTGTAGAGACTTTTACCTAAATATATTTTGTACCCAGCCTCCCAGGGTACTACTATGGAGTCTGCATTTGTCAAGCAATAGTGAGGGATTACTGGGGTTTCAAGAAAAAAAAATTACTCACTGTAGTAATGTTGTTTCTTCTGGTGGATCCCTCGCTATGCTTGACAGTCCCGTCCCTATCCCCCTTCCAGAACCTGGGAAAGGTTCTCACAACAGATAGTACTCTCTATAAGTCAGCATTACTTGTTGTATTGCTTTGCTACCGATGCTCAGTATTTCACATACTAAGTTTGTTTTTGTTTAAAAAAAAAAAAAAAGAACAGGAACAATTTTTCCCCAGTGTGTCCCCCCACTAATTTTTGGTAGTCGTTTAGCTAGCTAGATTTCTTGGTCATTGCTCTCCTATAGCTTGAGAAATAAATCTACCATTAGATGGCAGGGGAGAGCGTGACAACACAGTAGAGGTTCGAATTTCATTCTAAGGTTCTGTAGTTGGCATACAATTCTAGGCTGCCCTTTCCAGGGGAATTATTACATTTGTCAAGCACTAGATAGAGATCCCTTTGGAAGAAACAACATAACTATGGTGAGTAATTTACTTCTTTGATGCCAAGGTTTTTATTACTGAAATTACATTTTTTGAGCTTTGGGAGCTAGGGTGCCCATTAAATTGAAATTCGGTAAAGTCCATTTATAGGAAGAGTCAGCCTGTTTATAAGAACAGTTTTTTTGGAGGTGGTGGTGGTAGTAACAATAAATAGTTTATTCTTGCTAGACAAAAAATGAGATTGCCCAGTTGAGCCGAAGCACATTTACAATGGGGTCCACCATTCATTCTCAGTTAACGGTATGAAACCTGTAAAAATCAAAAAAGCATAGAGCAATTTTTACTAGAAGACTGAAAAGAGTTGGTCAGCTAGAACACATGGAAGCATAGATGATGGCAGAAAAAGTCCATCAGCCCGACTTCCCTATCCAGCCCTGTGACCTGCTGTCCACTCAGTTATGCATGATAAACAAGTTGCATGAATTATACATATTACACTGAAACATTCCTATGGCAACTGTAATAAATAGTCAGAACTCTAGAAGTTTTGTTCAGCTGATGATGACTCCAGATTTCAGTTTCCTTGGTCACTGTTTCCGAGAAACATCAATAAGATTTAAACACACATATATATGCAATTCTAAACATATTAGCCAATTTCCATAGAGTTACATCATCTCCTTAGTAAAATGGCCTGATGCATGAATTATGATTTTACTGAGTGCCATGGAAATTTTCCATATAACAGAGTTTCTACAAATTGAGGTAAGTCATTCCAGACTCTTGGCACTGGCGATAGAGGGTAGAACTTCCTGTAGTAGTTTTCAAAACTGGAATTTTAAATATTGTATTTCCAGTGGCAGTTAGACCACTTTTTACTATTCTTGGTGAAACAAAAGTAGATTGGGTATAATGTTTTTTGTGAAAGACTTTGCCAAATCAAGTGTAGAATGTGTAATCTTCTGCACTCAGATAAGCCTATCCAGATCAAGAATCTGTAAAGGGAACAATGGTGAGTTTCCCAGGGGGAGTCCAGGATGAACCAGGCAAATCTGTTGTATATTATTTCCAGTTTGTGCAGCTCCTTCCAGGATGCCCCCAACACCGTACGTCTAGTCTCCAAAATCAAGGAGAAGGACCACCGTAGTGTTGACCGTCTGTTTCTAGGGACATGGATATGATGATCTGTCCACACTGTCTGGCAGTTTCCTTTCCCCTTAAGACGGGACAGAATGTCTTCAAGCTGGCTCCTCCCACCCACCCAGGTGGTAACTCACTCAGCTTCGCCCTGTGATGCCAGATCTGTTCTGCTGGAAGAAGCAGGTTCCCTCCTTACCGCTGTTGCACCAAGTCTGCCCTTTGCTGTAAATCTTTGGATTTTTTTTTTCATCAAAACCGACTGACATGGATGATACGTCTGCTCCGGGGTTCCAGAAATATGTTTGCGGGCAGAAGATGTCCTAGACAGATTTGCACACAGGGTGCGTGTATTGCCTGCGTCACGAGCATGATCCCCATCCTTGCGACGTCTGTTGTACCTTCCGTGCATCCATCTTCGAGGACTGCTGCACCCACTTGCTTTTGGGCTGTCCAAGCGAATGGCACCTGCCGGTCAAATCAAAGGATGCCCATCAGGTGGTCTCCATGGCTGTGGGGTCTGCTGAACAACTAGCAGCTTTCGAAGAGGTGCGGCTCAGGCCTCCTTGGCTTTGGCTCTGTTGCCGCTCTCTTTAGGCACCTTCTTCATGGGGGTGTTTAAGGATTTGACTCTTGGTCAGGGCCCCTCGTCTGCACACAAATTTAAATCTCAAAAAGAGGCCGAAAAAACGATTGCGCCATCTATCATCGGATTGGGAATGCTCTCGGACTTCTGATTCCTATGCTCCTTCAGATTTGACTTTGGTCGAATCCTTGGCCCAGGCTGCCGGCTCCATGGTTCCGATGGCCGAGACACAGGTCGATCTTCTGGTCAAGATTTTTCTAGAACTGGTTGACCCGTTGTCACCCGAAGACGCCAATACTTCTCTGTCCATGATTCTGGTCTTGACTCAGATCCAGGGAGGGCCGGATCAGTCTGCTGACCCGCCACCTCTCATTATCGACCAGGAACTGGAAGTGCCTCGGCTCTCGACAACACCCTCTGAGGCCCGCTGCTGGTCCCCCCCCCCCGGAGGCAGAGGTCCCAGTCTCATTCCCGTGGGTCGAGCAGCTTGTGTCAACATTAGTGCTTCTGCTCTTGGCGCGTGGGAAAGCGACGCTGTCACTATTCTTTGTCCTCCTCAGGTGAGGAGTGGCTTTGACGCAAGTTGCATTGACACAAGAAGGACCTGATATGGCAACAGCTGGTATTTACCGGTATGAAGCCAGTTTGGCTTCTACCCAAGCCATCACCTGGCTTTCACCGCAGAGGCCGACGCCTTCTCCGCCTCCGCAGGAGCAGATCCATAAAACTGTCCTGCTCTGCCTCCCCAGTGTCTCTGCCAGTCATGGTGGAGCCGCCCCTAAGCAACTGATATCCATCACTCATACTAAGGAGTCTTGGTCAGCTTTGGTTCTTTCCCATTGGCTGTCGGTTACTGTCACCCCTAACCATCCGTGGAGGGTCAGTGGGGATTCGGGCAGTAGACCCCTCTTCAACTCCTCTGAGTCTGAGGGTTCCTCCTTGCACTGTTGTCCAGTGGACATGGAGTCGACTGGGGGTCTCTTGAGGGATGAAGGCCCTACCTCATTCATGGGCTTTCTCCATCTTATCTCTGAATCCATGGGTCTCAAGATGGCACCCGTTCAGAAGCAGGCTCAGTTTCTGCTTACCGGGATCTTGGACCGGGGTGACTCCCCTGGAGAAGCCTTCCCGGTAGCAGGGTCCATCCTTGGCCCTGCTTTGGAGTTCTGGCAGCGCCCCACCTCCTGCCCAGTGCCGTTGGCTCAGATGGCCCGCAGGTATGCGGTTCTCTTTCGGGGTTCACAGAACATCCCTTGGCTGAGGGCTTGGTGGCAGATTCTGTGTTTCGGTGCTCCAGCAATACAGGAGACATTGACAAACTGCCTGCCTGACAGAGTCCAAGAAATTGGACCATTCAGTGAAAAAGGTTTATGCTGCCTCATTGTTTGGCCATCGCCAGGCAAGCTTGGCCCTCTTGATGGCAATTTTTCTAATGCTCTGTTGGGCACTCTGGATGAGGTGCTCCCTCATCTTCCAGCAGACCTCCAGACCATGGTCAAGCAGGTCCTGGACCAGGGTCAGGCTCTCACAATACAGCAGCTCCAGACAGCCATGGACATTGGGGACTCCTGTGCCTGTTCTGTGGCAGCCGCAGTGGCTGTGTGCCGCAGGGCTTGGCTGCGGATCTCGACCTTCACGGCCGACACCTAGCACAAGCTGTTGGATGTCTCCTCCTTGTGCATCAGTCTGTTCAGACCCATGGTCGAGGGGCACCTCACCCACATTGAAAAGTCCAGTGCCACCTTGGACTCTGTGACATTCGCCCAGAGGGACCCCAAGTGCTCCAGACAGCAGAAGATGCCCTTTTTGGTCCATCTCCACTTCTGTGGCCTAATCAGCCCAGCCCCCTGCTGGACAGCAAGCTCAGGCCTGAAGACCTCGACCGAAGTCTGTGGCCTCGGTCGTCTACAAGCTTGGAGGACGAGACCCTGGTGGTTCCTCAGCCATACAGTCCTCCTCTACCTACCAGGCCTGCCCAGTGACGGGAGGAGGGGTGCCTCCCTCATGTCCACCATGTCACCCCTGGATCCTCTCGTTGGGGTCCGACTCCTCCACTTCCTTTCTGCCTGCTCTGCTGTCACCACAGACAGATGGGTGCTTGAAGTGGTTGATCAGGGTCTGCGTCTGGAATTTGAACACTACCCACCTTGCCAAGCCCATACCCAACAGGAGGACATGGTATCCGCAGACCTGTTGTCAATCTTTTGGGACGACATCGCCCAACTCCTCCGAAAGGAGGTCGTGGTTCCTGTCTATGACCCTCCGGAACACCTAGGGTTTGTCTCCAGGTACTTCCTGTTGCCAAAATAGATGGAGGGCCTGGTGCCCCATCTTAGAACTGCACTACCTGAACAAGTTCATCAGGTCATGCACCTTCAGGATCGTAACTCTGTCTTGGATCTTACCATCTCTAGAGCAAAACATGTGGTTCTGCTCCCTGGATGTACAGGATGTATTCTTTTATGTCCCGATCCGTCCATCACACCGGCAGTTCTTCAACTTCTGAGTGGAGGGGACCCTCTATGAGTTCCAGTGTATGCCATTCAGCCTGTCCTCGGCCCCCAGGGTCTTGACCAAGTGCATTGCAATGGTGGCAGGGGTCCGGGTCTACCTCTGCGTGGATGACTGGCTGATCATGGGTCCCTCCAAGCAGGAGGTGGAACAGTCCAGGGACCTGGCCCTCCAGACCTGTTTCTCTTTTGGCCTCCTGGTCAGCGAGACCGAATCGGAGCTCGTTCCCCTCGAAGGTGATCAGCTTCATTGGGGCAAAGCTCGACTCTTTCAGAGCCAAGGCTCGGCTCCCAGCAGACAGGGTAGAAGCTGTCTCTTCCTTGGCCCGATCATTTCAGGTTGGGCAATTGTGCCCTGCCTGGGACTTTCTGTGCCTTCTGGGTTACATGGCAGCCTGCACCAGCTGGAGAATGCACTGTCTGTAGTGGGGACTGGCATGCCAGTGGTCCCAGCACAAGGGTTGCTTCAACCAGCTAGTCACCGTGAGCCAGCTGATATGGGATGCCCTCCAGTGGTTGGTAGTCCTGGCACATCTTGCAAAAGGTATCCTGTTTGTCAGCCCAGAGCCAACGGTCATCTTGATGACTGATGCCTCTCTCATGGTCTGGGGTGCCCACCGGGGGAACACAGAGTCCACGGCCTCTGGACCCCCAGGGAGTTCTGGTGCCACATCAACCTGCTGGAGCTCCAAACAGTCCGGCTGGCGCTGACTGCCTTTGCTCCTCACATTCGAGGTCGGTGGTCCAGGTCCAGGTGGACAATACCACGACCATTTACTGCCTCAACAAGCAGGGTGGAATGCACTCCTTGCCTTTGTGCAAGGAAGCTCTCCGCATGTTGACTCTTGTGCACAGCCTGGAGGCCAATCTCCTGGCCATTCATGTGGCCAGTGTCTCCAACCAGCTTGTGTACGGCCTCAGCCGTGTGGGTGAGGCGTCTCACAAGTGGTCTCTCCACCCAAAGGTTGTGCAGTCTGTTCTCCTAGTGGGGCACCCCACTGGTGGACTTCTTTGCCTCCAGGGAGAACGCAAAGCTGAGGCTGTATTGTGCCTGCCACCCTCAGCAGGGAATGCTACAGGGGGATGCCTTCTCGAGGCCCTGGAACCCAGGCCTCCTCCATGTCTTCCCACTGTTCTCCTTGATCTACAAAGTCTTGCTCATGGCGAGGAGGGACAAGGCACAGGTGATGCTGGTGGCTCCAGACTGGCTGTGCCAGTTTTGCTATTCCGATCTCCTCAGCCTCAGCAGCAGGCTCCTGAGGCATCTTTCTCTATGCCTGGACCTGCTGTTCATCAATCAGGGGAAGGTATTCCATCTGGACCTTCAGTCCCAGCACCTGACAGCCTGGTTCCTGAGCGGCTAGACTTCCAGGCTTTGTGTCTCTCCGTAGATGTCCTCGGTGTTGTTGCGGCATCTCAGAAGGAGTCAACCGGGAGATGCTATGCCTTCAAATGGAAGAGATTCTCCATTTGGAGTCAGGGAAATGGGCTGGACCCTCAGTCCTGTCCAGTGGCTAGCATCGTTGACTATCTGTGGTCCCTCTCCCAATTGGGCCTTAGCTCGATGCCCCTCAAGGTGCACCTGGCAGTCATCTCTGGCTATAGGGTGTGGGCCAGTCAGTCAATGCCACAAGAGAAGGTGGTCTGACACTTTTTTTAAAGGCCTTGATCACATTTCCCCTCTGGTGCATGGCCACCACCACCTTGAGATCTTTGCTGCTTTTGGCAAAGCTGAGGGGCAAGCCATTTGAACTGATGCACAGGTGTGAAATGTCTCGCCTGTCATGGAAGGACCGCCTTCCTGGTGGCTATCACGTCTTCCAGAAGGATCAGTGAGCTCCAGATGCTTTTGGTAGAGTCTCCTTACCTGGTCTTTCACAGGGACAAAGTTGTCCTTCACTCCAACCTGAAGTTCCTCCCGAAGGTTGTCGGATTTCCACCTTAACCAGGTGATTACTCTCCCGGTGTACCAACCACACCTCGGAGGCCGAGCACAGGCTCCATACTTTTGGGCCTGCGGCGAGTCCTCGCCGATAATAAGGAGCGCACAGCTGGAGTTTGGAGAGAGGTTCGCCAGCTGTCACCTGTGCTGAAGCCGCACCTGGCAGACCGGCAGCTAAGCAGATGATTGGCAGGTGGATTGTGTCCTGCATCAATCTCTGCTATAGGTTGGCAGGTAGGGAGCCTCCCGTAGGGTTTAGGGCTCATTCCACCTGTCATACCGCTGCCTCGGTGGCTGCTTCCAGGGACGTCCATATCCAGAAAATCTGCAGGGCTGTTACCTGGAGGTCAGAATACACCTTAATTTCCCACTACCACATCAACCTTGGGCCAAGCCTGGGATGCTGGTTTTAGGGCCTCAGTTCTTCAATCTCTATTTCTCAAGTAGGGTATGTGTGCCTTGCCCCCTCCTCCTGGAGAACTGCTAGGAGTCATCCACGTCCCTAGAAAAACAGGTTACTCACCTGTAACAGTAGATATTCTATGGACATGTGTCTTGCACTAGGTTATTACTCTTGGAAGTCCACTAGCAGGCGCTGTCACATGGTAGCTTCTTCCAGCGGTCTTCTATAGGACTGCCCTCCATACATTACTTCCTCTGGCTGTGTATAAAAGGGGGTGGCCCCAGGTACACATTGTTCATTTTCCCGCCGGCTTCATCCCGCACGGCAGCTAGCTCAATCTTCTATGTTCCAGTCTTCTTGAACTTGAACCTGATTTTTCTATTCTGTGCCGTGCTTATGGAACATTCCCAGTCCCTGGCTTTTCTTCCAGAACCCAGGCCTGTGAACCACTTACAGCAACCCTGGCTCCTGCCTCTAGTCCTGGGCCTGTGTACTACTTCCAGGCCCCGGCTGTTCTGCTTCTACTGGGCCGGGCCTGTGCTTCTCACAGTACCTCTGACTCTCCTTGATCTTACTTCGAGATACAGCTCTTGCAGCAGGTTACACAATCAGGACTGAAGCCAGCAGGCGCCAGGACCCCACGGAAATTTTCTAGCTAGCAGTCTACAGCGGCGACTGCCTCCGATGTCGGTCCCACCCCCAACGGGCATAGTACATAAGGAGGCGGTCCCCCCATAATCCCCAGTTTTTCCCGCTGTCGACTCGTCAGTATCGGCCTTTCGGTCTCCTTTTCTAGCGTGCGACAACCATAAGAACTACAACGATTTTCGTCTACTTTTCGAATTCTGAACAACTGATGTCCTCTCCAACCACTTCTTTAGAGGGTCACCGTACGAAGTGCGCCTGCGGCAAACAGATCCCCCTTCAAGGATCCACATTTGGCCTCTGTGCGCTGCCTAGGCCCGGATCACAACACCAAGGCCTGCTCCTTCTGCCAGAGCTTCAACAGTCGCACCAGGATCCGCCGCCAGAAAGCACTTCAAGCATTTCTCCTGGAAGAGAAACTCAAAACCATGGACAAGGAACCGTCCTCCCGGGGACAGCCTTCAAGCAAACCCACAAGCACCGGGACAAGCACCGGGAAAAGGAAAGGTCCAGGTGTCCTGTGAGGGCCTCGGACTCCCGAAGCTCCGGCTCAAAATGTGACCGCTCTCCCTCCAGGGCTCAGTCGCAGCCTCCCCGGTCCAGGTCAGGTCATCCAGCAGTTCCTCCTCTCTTCAGCCTCTGAAGACTTCGAGGCCTTTGGCCTCCTCTACTCTTTCCAAGGCCTCGTCAAAGTCGGGGGTGCGCCATAAATCTTCCTCCC
Organism: Neoceratodus forsteri; assembly: GCA_016271365.2. Taxonomy (NCBI): domain Eukaryota; kingdom Metazoa; phylum Chordata; order Ceratodontiformes; family Ceratodontidae; genus Neoceratodus; species Neoceratodus forsteri. The sequence continues at coordinate 85,348,235 of JADMNL010000036.1, read as the reverse complement.
GTCACCAGGACACAGACGCCAGGTCAGTCTACCAGCCACCCCGAGGTTCGGATCTGGTACCCTGTAAAACCAAAGACCTGATGTCCCTTAAACGGATGTATGACCAGAAGTCTGCCCACCTGACTTCGGCCAAGTTTCACTGGCGCTTCCAGGAGCCGAAGACACCTGTCACCGGCCAGGCGTTCTCCTCCGAAGACGTCAGCCAGGGGACTGACATCGGCTACCCCAGAGAAGAGGACCGCAACCCCGTCGCCAGCGGACGCTGGTCAGAGGGACTCCACCGAGGAGGACGCCACACAGCCCGAGGACCAGGCAGGCGACACCGGAGATGCTGGGCTCCCAAGGGAACCTTCCCGGAGCGGGAGACCCCCAGGGACCTGACGCTCGAACCCGGCGACAGGCCACTGGCGCCAGGCCCGTCGTCTGGTATGAATCTGGCAGAGGTAAAAGAGCTTTTTACCTTCTGGTGGGACACCATCAAAAAGATGTGGTCCCTGCACGTCCTCCTTCTACACCTTCTCCGCCTCCACCCACTCCTTCACCGCCTGCGCCCCCTCCTCCACCTGAGGGGCCCATAGGACGACCTCCATCCCCCAAGGAGCAGACGCCACCTCCTAGGGGTAGATCTTTGGAAAGGAGAAGGCCTCCCTTCAAATCTCCCTCAGGGTCACCCAGCCCCAAGAGACCCAGACGACGCCGGTACATGCCGTCGGGGGAGGATTCCAGGTCAGACACTTCGGAGTGTTCCAGATCACTTTCTTCTCTCAGCATTCCCTCTCCTGACCCACACGACCTTTCCAGGTCTCCTCCGGAAGATTCCTCCTTCGCAGAGATCATGAGGCACATCCAGGAAAACATGGGATGGGATGCTGAGGAGCTTGACCCCAAGCAACAACGCCTTACCCGCTACCTTCGGCAAAAAGACCTGAAGCCTGTGGTAGTGCCGCCCTTGGTGGATACCTTCGTGGACGTCACCAAGGCTGCGTGGAAACGTCCGCATTCCACTCCCACGGTGCCGAAGAAGGCTGACCGCCTATACAAGGCCCCTACGGAAGACCAGTATTTGGCGAACCATCCTCTGGCTGATTCCCTGGTTATCACTGCTTCGCATGACCGGTCTCAGAGACCTCAGCATTTGAGCACCCAGCCACCGAACCAGGAATCCAAGCAATTGGACGTCCTGGGAAGGCGCACGTACGCGGCTGCAACTTGCGCTATCAGGTCACTGAACTGTCTGACCCACATAGTTCAGTTCCAGAACACACTGTGGGAACAGGGTCAGGACCTGGTCGAGAAGATGCCCGATGGCGATCACAAAAAGGAGCTCTTGAACCTCCTCCACACGGGTTCAGATGTGGGGACGCAGGTGCTCAGAGCCGCATATGATTCTGTGGACTCTTCAGCCAGAGCTGCAGCCTCAGGCGTTTGTATCCGGAGACACGCTTGGCTCTGTGTTTCCGGATTTACCCCGGACATCCAGAAAAACATCCTAGACGTTCCTTATAATGGCAAGGTCCTATTTGGTGAAGCCTCCGAGAGAGTGATCACCCAACTCCAGGACGCAAGGAAGGCAGTCCGATCTGTACAAGCTATGTACAGGTCTCGGCCTAGTTCCTTTCGTAGGAACCAGAGCCGTTTTCGTGGCCGGCTACAAAGGGCAACAGCCATGTTCTGGTCAGCAGCAGAGGGGCACTTTCATACGCAAGGCCCAGGCCAAGTCATCCCCAGGCAGAGGTCAACGATTTTCAGTGTCAGCCCAGCCTGCCGGGTTGAACGCTGCCACAGCATGACTCCTTCCCGGCCCTCGCCCCTCCCCAGGATCAACGGGAAAAGAAAGTCGGGGGGTCGCATCGCACGCCACTTTCCAGGGTGGCAATCGATCACCGACAGGTGGGTTCTGCAGCTGGTCAAAAAAGGCCATTATATAGAGTTTGTAGGCAGCCTACCTACAAGGCCTCCCCTGCTCTTCCGTTATTCGGGTCAGCATGCCTTGCTCATACAGCAGGAAGTGCTCATGCTTCTGGAAAAGGAAGCCTTTGCGCACGTCCCAGAGAGCCAGAGAGGACTAGGGTACTATTCTCACTTCTTCCTGGTTCCAAAGAAAACAGGGGACCTCCATCTAGTACTGGACCTCAGCGACCTCAACCTTTCCGGCGTTTACAGGCGCTTCCGCATGGTGAGCCTTCCGGGCCTAATTCCCATGCTGAAGCAGTATGCCTTTCTGGCGTCTTTGGACATGCAGGACACCTACCTGCACATTCCTATTGCTCAAGCGCACTAGAGGTTCTTGCGCTTCGCGTTGCAGAGCCGCCATTATCGGTTCCGAGCTCCTCCCTTCGAGCTGTCTTCGGCACCTTGTGTATTCACGAAGTGCATGGCGGTCGTAGCTGCGTCTCTGAGGAGACAGGGCCACTACGTGTTCCCATATCTGGACGACTGGCTTCTCATGGCACCCTCCAGGGAGGCCTTGATGACTGCTGCACCCAGTCTCTCTTTTCAATCACTGGATATTCTCATCAACTACGAGAATTCACACCTGGTTCCGTCTCAGAAGCTGCAGTTTATCGGAGCAGTTCTGGACACTGTCAGAGGGAAAGCTTTCCTTCCCACGGACAGAGCGGAACACATCAGATCCCTCATCAGGGAGTTGTCGGCGAAGAAGACCGTCCCATCCAGACTGGTCCTTTGCCTGCTCGGACATATGGCTGTGGCCATTGTAACAGTCCCGCTAGCCCATCTCCACATGCGGGTAACCCAGTGGATGTTACGGGTGCAGTGGGACCAAAGGCAAGAACATCTGCAGCATCCAATCCAGATCACGAAAACCGTAATTCGAGATTGGCAGTGGTGGCAACATCCAGGGAACCTCTCTGCAGGGGTTCCCTTCACAGCGCCGTCCCTGACTGTGACTCTCTCCACAGACGCCTCAGGGCTAGGGTGGGGAGCACACCTCGATGGAGTTCGGTTTTAGAGCCCGTGGACAGCTCAGGAGTCTCATCTCCACATCAACATCCTAGAAATGAGGGCAGTCCTTTATGCTCTGCAGGCCTTCCAGTCAGAGATCCCACCGGGTACACTTCTGTTACAAACAGACAATTCCGTGGTGATGTATTACCTCAACAAATGGGGCACTCAGTCCTACCCACTTTGGAGGGAGGCCATGAGAGTGTGGGAGTGGGTATTGCAACACGGTGCAAACCTAAGTGCAGTTCATGTCCCAGGAGTGGACAACACCATTGCAGACAGCCTGAGCTGCTCTCAGGCCAGAGTCCACGAATGGGAACTTCTGCAGGAGGTGGCAGAGAATCTGTTTCACAAATTGGGTTCTCCAGAATTAGACCTTTTCGTGTCCCCACCCAGTGCAAAACTGACCAATTTTTGCTCGCTAGATCCAGGGCCTGGTGTTTTCTGGCGAGACTCATTGTCCCTCTCCTGGGAGGGCAGATTCCTCTCTGCCTTTCCTCCTTTCCCGTTGATCCAAAGAGTTCTCTTAAAACCTCGCAGGGAGCAAGCGACGCTCATTCTGATCGCACCCTTCTGGCCCAGACAGATTTGGTTCCCTCTTTTGCCCCAGCTATCCTGGGAACCTCCACTTCCTTTGCCAATCAGCTCCCATCTATTGTCTCATGATGCGGGTTCATTGGTCCATCTGGACCTACGCTCATTGAACCTGCATGCTTGGCTCCTAGAGACATAGCCATGATGCGATATGGGGTCTCGCAAGAAGTGGCAGACGTACTCTCTGCTGCCAGAAAACCGGCTACCCACGCAACTTACGCCATGAAATGGCGCAGATTCTGTCTGTGGGCTCAAGCGCGTGGCTTTCCACCATTAGACTGTCTAGAAAAGCAGGTTCTGGACTACCTGCTTTCCCTCTTCCACTCCGGACTGGCTTGCTCCTCGATTAAAGTGCACCTTTGTGCCATTTCGGCTTACCATGCCCCCGTAAGCCATCGGACAGTGGCCCAGCTGGACACTACTCGTGCCTTTTTAAGGGGCGTCCTCCACCTTAGGCCTCCCATTAAAGACCCAATTCCTCCTTGAGACTTGCCCTTTGTCCTGGAGCAGCTCACACTGCCACCCTTTGAAACTGCTGCAGATTGCGAGCTACGTTTTCTCTCTTGGAAAACGTTATTTTTAGTTGCAGTTACTTCTGCCAGAAGAATTTCAGAATTGCACACTCTTGTGTGCAGAGAGCCTTATTTGGTTTTCCACAAGGACAGGGTATCCCTAAGGACAAACCCAAAGTTCTAGGGACATGGATATGTTGTTCATCCACACTTATTGGCAGGTATCCTTGCCGCTTTAAATCTTGCCGGAAGGTCTTCAAGCTGGCTCCTCCCACCCACCTGGGTGGTAAAACTCTCGGCTCCGCCCCATGACGCCAGATCTTCCTTACCGCTTGGAAGCTCAGGTTCCCTCCTTAACGCTCTGCGTATAAGACTGGTTCCTAATTCTTCGGTTTTGCGAATTTAAAAGTGTTTCAACTTTAGACTTCAGTCTTCTATCCCTCGCGGCTGCGATGGACAAATCGACTCCCGGTTTTCGGAGATGTCCTTGTGGGCAGAAGATGTCTCGAACGGATCCACACTCCACGTGTGTCTACTGCTTAGTCCTTGAGCACGACCCGCAGGCCTGCGACCTGTGCTCTTCCTTCTCGGCCTACGTTCTCGAAGACCGTGCTGCCCGGTTACAACTTGGGCGTCGAGCGTTTTCCTCTGGTGAAGTCAAAAGAGGCCCGGTTGCGGTTTCAGGTGGCGGCCCGGCGGATCAGTTTGAGCAGATGATCGCCTCAAGAGGAGACGCCGTGCCGCCCTTCCTCGGCCACGGCTTTTATTCCGCTCTCCCTGGGTTCCTCTTATTCGGCCTCCTTCAAGGAGCTCTGTCTGTCCCTCTCCACCACGGAGAGGGCCCAACGTCTGCTGGACCTTCTCGGTCCAAAAAGAAAGACAAGGGTAAGTCCCTCCATTGACGCTCTTGGGAGCGGGAAAGGTCCCTCTCCCCGAGTAGTCGGCCATCGACTTCGGTTGATCCTTCGGCTTCGGCCACTGGTCTCACGGTATCCCCGTCAGATCAGTTGACAGAGACTCCCGTCGACGCAGTCGAGATATTTCTCGACCCGTTTCTCGACTGGTGAAGCCGAAAATCCTCTCTCCCTGGTTCCCCCCGTGGGCTTGCCAGTGCCTCCGGTTCTGGAGCCCTCGGGTGAACCTTCTGAGCCGAGGGGAGAGCCGGTCCCACCCGTCCCTCCTCTGAACCCCCCTCGGGAAAACCGAGGTTCTCGGTCTCGGACTTCTTCATGGTCCAGCCGATCCCGCCGTCACAGGCGGTCTCGGTCTCTGCACCATGGCAAGCGGCGCTGCCGCTCGTCCTCATCCTCCTCCTCGGACGAGGAGAGGCTCCGACGTAAGTTACGTCAGTGGTACGAGGACCTCATGTGGCAACAGCTTCTTCTGACCAGGAACAAGCCGACTCCGTCGCCTTCCCCGGCCATTAAGTGGCTGTCACCGGAGCGGCCGAAGCAACCCCTCGACCTTCCCGAGGCGCCTGTTCCCAGGCCGGTTGCTCGGCCAAAACCAGCTGCTCCGCCAATTCCGGTGGAACCCCCGCCTCCACAGCCGTTATTTGGGGCTCCGACCAAGAATTCTCGGTCGGTTCAGGGTCTGCCCCATAGACTGTCTGTCACCCTCACTCCTGATCGGCCTCGGCAGGTGGAGGGTGGCTCAGGCCCGAGGCAGCTCTTTGCAGACTCTTCGGAGTCCGACGATTCCTCCCTTTTCTCCAGCGAGTGGACTTGGAGTCCTCTGAGGTCGGTCGATGGACTGAGAGCCCTTTGTCCTTTCTGGGCTTGCCAGAGGCTCATCTCGAGTCCACGGGATGCAGCTCAAGCCGGTATCTAAGCGGGCCAAGTATCCCCTCACGGAGATATTGGACTGAGGCGATTCCCCTTCGGAGGCCTTCCCGGTAGCCGAGGCCATTGTGGATCTGGCCTTTGAGCTCTGGCAGCGTCCTGCTTCCTGCCCTGCGCCTTCGGCCAGGATGGCCAGGAAGTATGCGGTCCCTACCAGTTCCCTGTCCGGTTTTTCGGAACACCCCTCAGTCGAGGGGTTAGTTACTGACAGCGTTTTCCGGCGTGCCGGAAATGCTAGGGATGTGGACAAACCTCCTGACAAGGAGTCCAAGAAATTGGACTGTGCCGGGCGAAAAGTCTACGCTGCGTCCTCCCTCGGCCTTCGTCAGGCCAGCTCGGCCGTGCTGATGGCACACTTCTCTTATGCCCTGTTGGGCTCCTGGACCGAGGTAGTCCCTCATCTCGGCCGACCTGCAGACCCGGGTTAAGCAGGTGCGGGACCAGGGCAGGGCAGTGGCCAAGCAGCAACTTCAGACTGCCGGTTCGGTGACTCGCCGCCAGGTCAGTCGCGGCCGCGGTGGCCATGCACGTCGCGGGCATGGCTGAGGATATCCACCTTCACAGCAGATACCCAGCACAAGTTGGCGGATGTCCCCTTCCTGGGACTGACCTCTTCGGCCCTGGAGTGGAAGGTCACCTCCAGAGGATCGAGAAGTCCAATGCTGCCCTGGACTCGGTCTCTTCCGCACAAAGGGACAAAGGCCACAGCCTAAACCCTTTCGTCCTGCTGCGCCTGCGGCACGTCCGGCCCAGCAACATCAGGGCCAGCAGGCTCGCGCTTGGCACCCCAAACCCAAGCCAGCGGCTTCCTCCTCCAGGAAGCAAGGAGGTAAGGCCGGAGGTCCTCGGCCGGTTCCTCCTCCAAGCCTGCCCAGTGGCGGTTGAAGGCGTCGCCCCAACCTCGTCGCCTTACCCCAGGTTCCCCCCGTGGGGGGACGGCTCCGTCACTTCCTTTCCGCCTGGTCCGTTATTACCATGGACAGATGGGTACTGGAGGTGGTGGGAAAAGGTCTGCCTCTGGAGTTCGAGCAGGCCCTGCCCTTCAGAGCCGTCGCACCTTGGGGGGCCTCGGGGTCCGCAGCCTCACTGTCGGCTCACCGAGCCTACATCGCTCTCCTCCTCCAGAAGGAGGTGATCAGGGAGGTGGCGGACCCTCCCTCAGACCCGGGGTTTGTGTCCAGGTACTTCCTGGTCTCAAAACGGACGGGGGGCTGGCGCCCCATTCTCGACCTACACGACCTAAACAAGTTCCTAAGGTCTCGAACCTTCAGGATGGTTACTCTGGCTCAGATAATACCATCCTTGGAACGCGGCGTGTGGTTCTGCTCTCTGGACCTGCAGGATGAGTTCTTTCATGTCCCTATCCGTCCGTCGCATCAGAGGTTCCTTCGCTTTCGAGTGGAGGGATCCCTTTTCAAGTTCCAAGCCATGCCCTTCGGCTTGTCTCAAGCTCCCAGATGCATAGCAGTGGTGACAGCATTCCTGCGGCGCCGAGGGGTCCAGGTTTACCCTTACCTGGACGATTGGCTGATAACAGCCCCTCCAAGCAGGAGGTGGAAGCGGTCAGGATCTGCCCTCCAGGTTTGCTCTCAAGTCGGCCTCCTCATCAGCGAGGCCAGAGTCGGAACTTCGTGCCAAAGCAGGTGATACAATTCATCGGGGCAGAGCTCGACTCTCTACGAGCCAGAGCACGGCTCCCGGCGGACAGGGCCGAGGTTCTTTCCTCCTTTGCCCGATCATTTCTGGTTGGGCAATCGCGCCCTGCCCGGGACTTCCTGCGCCTCCTGGGTCTCATGGCGGCCTGTACCAGTGTGGTCCGTTGGGCCCGCTGGAACATGCGCCCCCTTCAGTGGGGCCTGGCCAGCAAGTGGTCTCAACGTTGCGATCCTTTGGACCAGCGGTGGCGGTGACCCAGGGATGTGGGAGCGCTCTCCAGTGGTAGATGGTTCCAGCGCACCTGCAGGAGAGCATCCCGTTTGTCCGCCCCGAGCCGACGGTCTCTCTATCGACCGATGCCTCTCTGATGGGTTGGGGTGCCCATCTAGGGGAATACCGGCACCGGCCTCTGGTCCCTGAGGAGTCCTGATGCCATATCAACCTGCTGGAGCTCCGAGTGGTCCGCTAGCTCTCACCGCCTTCGCTCCGTTTCTTGAGGGTCAAGTGGTTGCCAGGCGGACAATACCACGACCATGTACTATCTAAACCGCCAGAGGCGGGAGCTCCATGCTTCTATGCAAGGCTCTCGCATCTGGTCACTCGTCTTGCGCAGCCTGGGCGGATCTCTAGCCATTCATGTGGCAGGGCCTCCAACACCCAAGCGATGCCCTTAGCGGATAGGGCTGTGTCCCAGAGTGGTCTCTCCTGCTGGAGGTAGTACAAGATCTGTTCTCCCATTGGGGCACCCCTCAGGTGGACCTGTTTGCCTCCAGGGAAGCAGCGAGCTGAGGCTGTTCCATGCCCGCCCCCTCAGCAGGGCTCGCTGCAGGGGATGCCTTCTAGGCCGTGGACCCCGGGCCTTCTCGCCTTTCCCCATTTCCCTTGATCCACAAGGTGCTTCTCAAGGCGAGGAGAGACAAGGCGCAGGTGATTCTGGTAGCCCCAGACTGGCCCCGCCAATGCTGGTATCCAGATCTCCTCAGCCTCAGCTCCAGGCTCCCGAGGCAGCTTCCAGCTCGCCCGGACCTGCTTTCAGTCAATCAGGGAAGGTGTTCCATCCAGACCTTCAATCCCTGCACCTGGACGGCCTGGTTCCTGAGCGGCTAGAGTTGCAGGCCTTGGGTCTCTCTGACGAGGTCTCAATGTAGTTGGCGTCCCGTGAGAATCGACCAGGAAATGCTACACCTTCAAATAGAAGAGATTTTCCATTTGGTGTCAGGGCAAGGGCCTGGACCCTTCCTCCTGTTCTTGGCGAGCATATTGGACTACCTGTGGTTCCTTTCTCAGCAAGGGCTTAGGTCGACGACCCTTAAGGTGCACCTGGCAGCCATCTCTGCTTAGCGGGCGCGGGCCGGGAAGCAGTCGGTGACGCAGGAAAAGGTGGTCTGGCACTTTTTCAAAGGCCTTGATCACATTTCCCCTCCGGTGCGAGAACCTCCACCTCCGTGGGATCTACTGCTGGTACTGGCAAAGCTCATGGGCAAGCCATTCGAACCAATGCACAGGTGTGATCTCTCTCACCTGTCGTGGAAGACCGCCTTCTTGGTGGCTATCCGTCAGCCAGAAGGATGGGAGAGCTCCAGGCGCTTTCCATCGAGTCTCTTTACCTGGTCTTCCACAGGGACAAGGTTGTCCTGCGCCCCCAACCGAAATTCCTTCCAAAGGTGGTGTCGGAGTTTCACCTTAACCAGGTGTTAACTCTGCCGGTGTTCTACCCCAATCACACCTCGGAGGCGAATATAGGTTCCATACTCTGGACCCTAGAGGGCTCGCCTACTATAAGGAGGCGTGGCTGGAGTCGGGAGAGGTTCGCCAGCTGTTTGTCACCTCACGCTGAAGCTGCACCTGGCAGACCTGCAGCCAAGCGGACCGATAAGCAGGTGGGTCACCTCCTTCATAGATCTCTCTATAAGTTGGCGGGCATGGAGCCTCCCAGAGGATAAGAGCTCATTCTACCCGCCATACTGCTGCATTGGTGGCTGCTTCAGGGATGTCCCTATCCAGGAAATCTGCAGGGCTGCTACCTGGAAGTCAGCAGCACACCTTCATTACCCACTACCACATCGACCTTGAGTCACGCATAGGATGCTGGTTTTGGGGCCTCGGTTCTCAGTCTTTATTTCCCAAGTAAGTATCAGGGTGTGCCTTGCCTCCCTCCTCCCGGAGAACTGCTAGGAGTCTGCCAATAAGTGTGGATGAACAACATATCCATGTCCCTAAAATACAGGTTACTCACCTGTAACAGGAGTTCTAGGCATGGTATATGTTGTTCATCCTACCACTCTCAACCTCCCGGCTCGACGCACAACCCAGGCTTCCAGCGGGCAGATCTGTCGTCATGGGGCGGGCAGAGGTTTTACCACCGGATGGGTGGAGGAGCCAACTTGAAGACCTTCCGGCAAGGATACCTGCCAATAAGTGTGGATGAACAACATATACCATTCCTAGAACTCCTGTTACAGGTGAGTAACCTGTATTTTTTGCCTAAGGTGGTCTCATCTCTCACCCTTAATCAGGATATCGATCTACCAGTGTATTTTCCAAGGTACTCTAATCGAGGAGAAGCCCTTCTGCACACCCTAGACGTGCACAGGTGCCTCAGATACTACCTGACCAGAACCATACAGCACCAAAAGTCGGACCAACTGTTCGTCTCCTTTGCTCACAGGATGAAAGGAGCTCCTGTCTCCAAACAGTCACTTTCTAGGTGGCTCATCCAGCGCATTACTTTCTGTTACGAGAAGCACAATAAACCCTTACCGGGTGCGGTCAAGGGTCATTCCACAAGAGGGGTGGCTACTTCCTTTGTGGCGTTAAAGAACGTCTCCACCTCAGCTATTTCCGCTGCAGCTACTTGGAGCTCTGTGCATACCTTTATCAGGCATTACAGTCTGGACATTGCATCGAGGTGAAGAGCGGGGTTCGGTCAAGCTGTCCTTCAGGGACTTCTGTCCTAGGGTCGCGTTACCTTGAGGTCTCTACCTTTCCTTCTCCCGATGGTACATGATTGCCACTACTGCTTTGAAATCAGTCCTCATGGTGTAACCTGCTGCAAGAGCTGTATCTCGAAGTAAGATAGTACAGTTACGTAAGAACTTACCGTAACAGTAGATCTTCGAGAACAGCTCTTGCAGCAGGTACCTTCCCTCCCACCATCCCCGCTGGAGGTAGGTCTGAGTCAGGCACCCATCTCATTAGATGGGGCATTCCTATTTACTTGTTTTGCCAACTGGTGGCAGATCCTCTGTCTCTTCTTCTGATGTCATCTAGCGGCCGGGAGTCTCCAGAGGGAGAACTGAGGATTATGGGGGGACCGCCTCCTTATGTACTGGGACCGACGTCTAAAGTGGTCCCCGCTGTAGACTGCTAGATAGAAAATTTCTGTGGGGTCCTTATGCCTGCCAGCTTCAGTCCTGATGGTGTAACCTGCTGCAAGAGCTGTTCTCGAAGGTCTACTGTTACGGTAAGTTCTTACGTAACTGTACTTTTCAGTGGGCCTGTGTTCACTTATGGCACCCCCACTGCTCCTTGACCCAGGCTATCTTGCTGGGACAGGGACTCCATCCATGGCTGACAAAGTAGCCTTCCTGGGACACACTTCAGGGACCCATGTTAAAGGTCCCCGGCCCAACACTCTTGTTCCCGGCATCAGAGGCAGCAGGACTCCCACTCCTCAGACTCCTCTGATCAGCTCCGTCGACGGTGGCTCCTCCATCGTCGATGGGGCCTTCGTACTCTTGTGCTGCTGCTGGGGGCCATCTCCCCTTCCCCCATCGATGGGGCATTCATCGTCATCGGAGCAGCTTCCCCAGTCAACGGAGCCTTCATTGCTTCCCTCTTCGGTCATCCCTTGTCGACGACGCACTCTCCAGGATGTTTCCCGTGGACTGGCATTGTTTCCCCATCGATGGGGAAGCTTCCCCCACTGACAGAACATGTTGTTTTCTCTCCCTCATCGACAGGAGCTCTTCCTCATCGTCTGGGCATGCTCTTGCTTTCCTTTCTTCAATGGAGGAATTTTCTCCATCGACAGAGAGCTCCTCGTCGATGGGATTACTTCCCCCATTGACAGAGCATCATATTTTTATTCCTTATCAACTGGGATGCTTCTCCCGTCAATGGCACGTCTTGTTTGGTGTTCCTTGTTGATGAGGCTGTTTCCCCCGTCGACGGGACTTCCCCTTTTTCATTCCTTGTAGATGGGGCTGCTTCCCCATAAATGGGATGTGCCTTCCTTCGTCCCTTTCAGCGGGGTTGGTTCCTCCTTTGCCGATAGGGGCTCTGCACCTTGGGTGTCCCCAGTACAGGGTCCCCTTCCCTGCCCCTCCTGGTACCAGTGTCCTGTTCCTGCGTCACTGTGGGTGCCCCTCCATTGCCAGTCCGGTGCCCCTTCCTTTGCGCCCTCTGATGGGGTTCCAGGGTCTTGCCCCTTGTTCCTCGCCCCTCCTCTGGTGCCACCCCACTGGGGTAGGGCTGCCCCCCCTTTCCAGCGTCATCCAGTTTGGGCTCTGTCTGCCTGGCTCCCCCTTCCCCTTCCTGTTACCTGGGGTCCATGCCTGGGGTACAACCCTGAGAGTTCCCTACGGGGGGCCTTTTCTGCTAATGCCTGGGCTTGGGCGTCACCTCTCTTTCCCTTCCAGTTGTGCAGCACCCAGCCAAGCCTTCCTTCTATACCGTCGCTCTTGCGGCTGCCTCTGGGGACTTCTCGGGGGCTCCTGCCCACCCACATACCATGCACCTACATTCCTGTTCGCCGGATGCGATTCCAGTGCCTAGTGTGCTTTGGCTTGCGGGTTTGCCCTCTTGTGCCTTACTGCTTCACGGCCCTTACTATGTGGGCCACATGGTCCGATGCATCTGTGCCTCATGTGTTTCGGCTTTGGCATCTTCTCTCCGCCTCTCCCCCCAGCCTGGGGTAAGCCCTGCTGGTGCTACTCATATATGCCCTTTCCTTGCCTTCCTGACACTGGCTTCCTGTGGGCTCTGATGCCATGGCTGCATCTGCCCATCTGTCTGCCATGGCAGTCGCCTTGCGATGCCCCGCCTGGCCTTGGGTGTCAGGTTTGGCACCCAACATCCACCTGTTGGCTGCCATCGCCCTTTTTATGGTGCTGCGTTTTTGGTCATGGTCCCCAGGCCTTTCTGGTTTGCTGCCCGATGGTTGGTCCGGGACCTCTCCCTTGTCCCCCCCGGTTCCCATCTTTCTCGACTGCTGGGATGTTCCATTCCTGTCCTGTCCCCCCTGTAATGCTTGGGTCTCCGGTGCGGTCTCTCATGGGGCAGCTGCGTCTGCCCCTGTCCCGCGCCCATCCTCCTGGTGGTGCCGGGCCTGCCCCTCTTTCTTGACTGCTCTACAGGGCTCGCTCCCTGCCTCCTTCTGCATGCCTCAGAGGCACCTGGGTGTCCCTCCGCCCTTTTTTTCAGAGGCCTGCTTCCTCCTCCTGGTCACTTCTCTCCTTTCTGTGGTCCTTTTGGAACTCCTGCTGTTCTCCCTCCTGGAGTTCCCTCAGTTGTTCTTTGCTGTGGCCTGCCTGGTGTTCCTTGCCCCAGTACTCTCCACTTCTTGGCACGCACGGTGCACACTTGGCGTGCTCTCCTGGATTGATGTTTTCTTGCCATGGCCTTTCAACTCCTGCCTCATCAGGTTGTGTCACTGTGTATGGCCTCCTGCATCTATCTGTTTTGCATTGACATGTCTCCGCCAGCCTCTGACGGTGCTTTGGATGCCCTGCTGGACTTGCTGTATGCCATTGCCTTTCGCACCCCTGCTCAGCAGGTTGAATCATTGGCATGGCCCTGTTCCACCTCTCCCTTCATGGAGTCCTGTCTTCCTCACACACCTTTGGCTTGTCCACCCGACCGAGTGTTGTTTGAGATGGCTGCACTTGCACTTTGTGTGGATGCCGTCCCTTTCTGGGGTTATTCCGGCTGTCTCTACACTTTTCTATGGGTGCTGCCTGGCATCTGCGCTGTCCGTTCCCACTAATGTTCCTTTCTCAGTTTGCCTCTCCTTTCCTCGTCACCGGGGCTGGCCACCTTTTCTTCTCCACTCCTTACCCTTCTGGGTCTGCCAGGTTGGGGGTTCTTCTATCCTGTGGCTCGACCTCTGGTTGCACCTTCTGGGTGTGGGTGTCGATGCCCCTCCTTTTAACTTGATGTGACTGCCTTCCCTTGTCCGGAATCACACGGCCATCTCATGGATTGTCCTGCGGCTCCTCCATGGCTTCCGCTTGGTTTCTCTTTGCCGCCTCTTTTTCCATTCTCACAGATGTGTCTTCTTGGCATTGCTTGGTACCGTGGCTTATGTCCTGGCTTCCTGCTCTGCTTGTCCTCTCTTTCTTATAACTGCTTGGTACTCTCCCAAGAGTAATAACCTGCTGCAAGAGACCTGTTCACTGAAGACAGTATAGTTATGTAAGAACTTACCGTAACAGTAGATCTTCGAGGTACGGTCTCTTGCAGTAGGTACAATCCTGCCCTCCATTCTCCTGCCTTTTTTGCTCAGGGTCCTTCTCTCTCCAGACATTGGGTTGGGTATTTCCATTGGTCCCTTGGTCCTTGGCCTTTTGCGTGCTGCAGCCAGCGAGGAGCAGTGTGTACCTGTGGCCACCACCTTTTATACACAGCCAGAGGAAGTGATTTATGGAGGGCGGCCCTATAGAAGACTGCTGGAAGAAGCTACCGTGTGACAGCTCCACCTAGCGGACTCCCAAGAGTAATAATCTACTGCAAGAGACCGTACCTCGAAGATCTACTGTTTTGGTAAGTTCTTCCATAACGATACTTTCTAGGAGTGGTATATGGTGTTCATCCACACGGACTCTCCGACCTCCCCTGGCTATGGCGCACCCATCTGCTTTCAGTGGGCAAGATCTGGCATCATGGGGCAGAGCCAAGGGAGTTACCACCCAGGTGCGTGGAAGAAGTCAGCTTGAAGATGTTCTGGCCTTTTTTAAAGGGGAGAGGCAACTGCCAGACAGTGTGGATGGACATCATATACCACACCTAGAACTACTGTTACGGGTGAGTAACCTGTTTTTTCTGTCCTCCATAAGGATACATTTCCTGCACCTATATAGTACCTCTATTCTTGCATTTATTTTGTTTGTTAAACAATCTATATGCACATCCCATTTACACTGGGAGTCCAACCATACTCTCAGGTATTTATCCAAATGTACTTACTTACATGTGCAGTCATCTTTATTAGTTTTAATACTTGTTTGGTACTATTTTGTTTATTGCCAAAAAGTAACCTGTATCTTTTTTGATTTTGTACCAGTTCTTGCCTATTGAAATAATCCTATAACCTTTTAAAATCGTTTTATAGTTTACACTGAATTTCTGCTGTTGATTTGCCCTCTATATACAGAACTGTTGCCTGCATACAAATGGTGTCAGACGTTCACTGTAAGAGGTCCAGCATCATACGAACATACAATGAAGCCAGCAGATAAAGGCCTAACAGTCTATCAAGTCTGCCCGAGAGTGCATTCGTATGCAGTGTATCATTGAATGAAAACTGAATGAGTGTATCATTCGTATACAGGTTGAAGGACACTTGATTTAATATAATCAGACTGTGATCTGAAATTGCCCAAAGTTAACATCTGTTTTCTCCCTAGTAAATATCCGCCAAACCAGCACAGGGCCCACCTGGTGGAGGCCAAGAAGCTCCAGATAGTGGTAGGCGGTTATTATCCACCTGAGTGTGCTACACCTGGGTGGAATTGTGATCTAGTTTCTGCATTAATGGTCACTTCAGTAGTGAATGCGTTTGTGAAAGATGCCTTCTGAAGAGGGCAGTACATATAGGAGGCAGTATGTCACAGTGGGTTAAGGCTCTGAGCTGCAAATCTGGAGACCTGGGTTTGAATCCCACAGCCCCCTAGGTGCATACTGTGTGACCCTGAACAAGTCACTTAACTTCCTCGTGCTCCCAGGTTGCACCTGCAAACAAGCTTTCAGCTTAGTGTGTCTCACCTGGTAAAATAATTAGTAAAAAAAAAAACATATTCCGTTGTGGTCATGTGATACTGAATGAACTTTACAACAGTAGTCTGGGCAAGATTTCTTTTAAAAGTTGTATTATACTGCTTTTTTATTTATATTTTATTGCATTTCAGTTAATACAGGTGATCTTCAGGGATATCTCCATCATCCTATCACATCTATGGAATTTAGCAGTCAGGCATCAGGATCACAGAAGTTTTCTCTGCAGCAGTCTATTAGGGGGCCACCCACGCTGACGTCCGGCTCCAATGTCACATGCCCTGTATAAGCACGGGTGGCCCCACTCCCTCCTCAGTTCTTTCCTGCTGTCGACCATTTGCGCATGGACTCTCATTTAAAGCTTGCTCAGGTTCCACCGCCAAACTCTCACTTCCCTTTTTCCTTAGTACTGCTTTTGAATCACTTTATTCTAAAGCGATTCCCTTTGTATATGTATGTTGAGAACTATCCCTTCGTTGGCTCTCTTTGGTCGGTGCCACTGCGGAATGAAGATCTTCTCAACCAACGACGATGAACTTTGTGTCTGCTGTCTTAGGCCTGGTCACAACATCCTTGCCTGTAAGCTGTGCCTGAAGTTCAACCTCGTCACCCTGCGCAAGAGAGCCCTGCAGAAGTTCCTCATGGAGTAACAAGCAGCCAGCGGAGAGCAGGGATCTTCCCCCTTCCCCAGCCAATTGCCAGCATCTTCTTCAGGCTCTCAGGCCCGCAAAGGCCTGGGACAAGTCCTTGAGGAAACGGACTCATCTGCATGAAGACTGGGCTTAGGACCATTCCCTCCAACTGCGATCCCAGTCCCCATTGGACTCTTCCTGCTCTTCTCCTGGGATTGCTTCATCAAACGCATCAGTGTCAGTGCCTCGCTCCGTGCAGGCTTCTGCTTCCATCATGTCCCCCAGGGAGGAGAGTTCTCCCAAGCTTCACAGGGCTGTGGAGGGGTGATCAGCCTCTGGTGCTTTGGCCCCAGCCCAACCATTGAGACACCTTGAATCTTGAGGTCCATAGGTGCTGGGTTCCACCGCTTCTACTACGGTTAGCAATGGTTTGTCAGAGCTTGGCTCCGAGCCCCCTCCAGTGCCTGTGTCGATGATTCCTTTTCCTGCTGTCGACTTTAACACTATTCTTTCCTACATTACCATGTCTTTCATACAACAGTTTGTTCCACAGCCTGGGCCACCGTCACCCATGCCGTTGGGTGCAGCCTCGGCATCTGTCAGTTTGACCCATCCACTCCGTGCCTTCTAGAGAGACGTTGGTGCTCCTACCATCAGTCTCTGCTTCAGAACAGGCCAATGTCGAGGAAGACTACCACTCTGACCTCAGCTTCCCTGAGGAAGAGGATGAGGAGGAATACAAAATCACACATACCCCCGTAATGCAAAGCATCATGGGCTGTATATGCAAATCACCACAAAAGACACTGTTGGCACCCTTTGCAGTCTGTGTGAGAGGCCTTTTGGTACTATGCCATTCTGCTTAAAGTTGAGCCAGCATAATATTTTGTGGAGATTTGCATATATAGCCAGTGTCCTTTGGGGTAACCCTTGCCTCAGTGCTTGCACACTAAGGTTCTTTAGGAGGCAGTATTGCGCAGTGGTTTAGGGCTCTGAGCTGCACACTTGGAGACCTGGGTTTGAATCCCACAGCCTCCACATGCATACTGTGTGACCCTGAGCAAGTCACTTAACTTCCTTGTGCTCCCAGGTCATACCTGGAAACAAGCTTTGGCTTAGTGTGCCTTTCCTGGTTTTCCCCTTTCTCCCTGAGGAGGAAGACGATGAAGTTGGACTCATCTGATAGGTCTATTGTTTGTTCCAGGTGTGAGGACTCAAATACAACCCCAGGCCCCCCCGTAGGACCCCTCTTTCTTCAACATTATGAAGCAGCTCGTGGGGGTTCTAGACTGAGGAAGAGGTTGTCACAGAGAGGAATCTGGTGGATTTCTTGGAGATCCCAGAATCTTCACCCTCCTTTGCTACCAGCACTGAATAATACTGCTGCTGCTTGGCACAAAACAAGCCTAGTACCAGCCATGCCCAGAAGGCTAACAAACTTTACAAGGAACCTCTGGGACTGCCCTTTTATGCAGCCCATCCTGAAAGTGACTCAGTGGTAATTAAGTCAGCTCATGACAGGACTAAGGCTTCTAAGCATCTTAGTTCCCTGTCCCTGACTGGGAATCTAGGAGGCTTGACCTTTGGGGCAAGAGGACTTTTGCCTCAGCAACTCTAGGCCTTAGAATTGCTAGTTACTTGGCTCATTTTATTAAGTATCAGAATATTTTCTGGAAGAAGGGCAAAGCTGCTGCTCGGGTCCTTCTTGGGGGTTCTCAAACATATGAGCTTCTCAAAGTTCTCCAGGCCTTGGAAGATATTAGTAAGCGTCTCCTCAAAGCCACCTTTCACATTGCTAATACTACAGCCAGGGCAGCTGCTCTTGGCATTTACCTCAGAAGGCACTCCTGGCTAAGAGTTTCTGGTTTTGCAGCTGATGTCCAACAAAAGGTGCTGAATACCCCTTTTGTGGGTCACAAACCTTTTGGCTCTGATGTGCAGGATATTATCAGTGACGTACAGGCCTCCAGCTGGGTTATTAGGTCTGTCCACTCCCTTTATTATACCCAACCCAGGAACAGACAGAGGCCCTACTTTCAAAAGGTCTGTCACAAGTCTGGTTTCAGAATAGAGCTTCAGGGTAACTATAGGGCCAGCACTGCCTTGCCCGGCCCTTCCTTCACCACTGGTTCCTCTGCTAAACACTCAAGAGGAGGAGGTGTGGCCCCAGCTGCCGGCTCAGCCTCAGTCTGTCTCCTTGTCAGACCCTGTCCTCTTGTTCCAAGCCAGGAGGTTGTAGTCATAGGTTGGTTCTCCCTCCATCTGTCCCAGTGGAGAACCATTACTACAGATGCTTGGATCCTGCAGATAATTGAACAAGGCCATGCTTTAGCACTTCTAGAACAGTCTCCAGATGTTACCCCCAGTCCCCACCTCTTAGCCTCCAGACTACACAGAGGTGCTCAGGGAGGAGGTGCTCACCTTGCTGCGCAAAAGCGTGAAATAACCAGTACCCAGACATCAAAGAAAGAAAGGGTTCTACTCTCGGTTCTTCCTAGTTCCCAAAAGAACAGGGGCTTGCCCATCCTAGACCTTAAGGAGCTGAATCTCTTTATCCAGTACAAGAAGTTCCAAATGGTCGCTCTTCATGGCCTTCCTCCTCTGCTGAACTAGGGCAACTGGCTATGCTCTCTCGATGTGCAGGATGCACATCTGCATATCATGGTCTCCCAGACGTTACCTGCGGTTCTTGTTCCAGGAGGAGCATTACCAATTCAGGGTTTTGACCTTTGGCTTATCCTGTGCACCACAGCTATTTACCAAGTGCTTAGCAGCTATAGCAGTAGCCCTTCAGTGCGAAGGCATCTGTGTTCCCATATTTGGATGACTGGTTACTGAAAGCTTAGTCCAGGGAGCTTCTGCTTCTGACTCTAGAGCGCACCCTGCAGTTCCTGTCCTTGGGGATCACTATCAATCAGCCTGAGTCTATGCTGACCCCGTCCCAGTGGTTGCTGTACATAGACGTGATCCTGGACTTTACTCAGGAAAAGCCTTCCTCAAGATGGGGCGGACCTCCTCATCGCCCTGGCCCAGGAGGTGGCTCAGAGCCGTCATGCTCCAGCTGGGACGTTCCTTTAAACTACTAGGCCTAATGGCTGCAGCCATTGCTACGGTCTCTGGCCAGGTTGCACATGAGGATCCTTCAGTGGACCCTCCAGGTCCAGTGGGATCAGCGCTCAGATGATCTAGATCAGCTGGTCCTGGTCTCCTCCCTAGTAAACAAAGTGCTTAACTGTTAGATGGACCTGATTGATCGCTTAAAAGGGGTCTCCCATTTTATCCCCACTCCTCACAAAATCATCACCGTGGATGCTTTGGGCTTGGGTTGGGAAGCCCACCTGGGTCCTTACCAGACCCAGGGCATCTGTCACAGTGGGAGGCTTGCCGCCTCATAGACGTTCTTAAAATGAGGGCAGTTCTGTATGCCATATGGGTCTTTCAGAACCATCTCTTTCTGGGCCCTCTGCTGGTGCAGTTGGACAGCCTCAGTGTGGTCTATTACATCAACAAGCAAGGGAGGGACCCATTCTCTACCCCCTGTGCTGGGAAGCGATGAGGATCTGGTACTGGGCTCTAGATCACTGTCTAGAACTGTCAGTCATCCATGTGCCAGGCTCTCCAAATACCTTGGTGAACAGCCTCAGCCAGTCACAGTCCAGAGTGCATGAATGAGAACTGCTGACCTTGGTCATAGTAGACATGTCCGACAGGTGGGTTTGTCCAGAGCTAGACCTTTTTGTGTCCCCACTCAAGGCAAAACTGCTGTATTTTTGCTTGCTAGATCTAGGGCCTGGAATTTTCTGGTGAGACGTGTTGTCCTTCTCCTGGAAAGGGAGGTTTCTTTATGCCTTCCCTCCCTTTCCTGTGCTTCAGAGGGTGTTTATCAAGCTACAGATGGAGGGTGCCACCCTAATTCTTGTGGCCCCATTCTGGGCTTCGGCAGATATGATCTCCATTACTGCAACAGTTGGCTGTGGAACGTCCAGTTCCCTGGCCCCTCTGCTTGGACCTGCTAACACAGGCTCAAGGGACCCTGGTCTATCCAGATCTCAAGTCCCTCCACCTGCATGCATGGCTCCTGAGGATGTGGCCGTTGCTCGGTTTGGTGTGTCTCAGAAGGTAGCTGATGTCTTGGTGGCTGCCAGAAGACCGTCCACCAGGGCCACTTACTCTATGAAATGGAATCGGTTTACTATCTGGGACGGTTCTCATAGCCTTGACCCTTTCACCTGTCCAGTGAACCAGGTTCTGAAATATCTCCTGACCTTGTCTGATGCAGGACTCAAATACACCTCTCTTAAAGTGCACCTGTCAGCTATATCAGCCTTTCTTGTTTCCATTGATGGCCGTACTGTGGCACAGTTGGATGTGGCCTGTCCTTTTCTGCGAGGCATTCTCTACTTGAAGCCTCCTATCTGTAACCCAGTTTCGACTTGGGACCTGAATTTTGATCTAGAGAAGCTGATCCTGTCTCCTTTTGAGCCAGCTGTATCTTGCGAGCTACGCTTTGTCGTGGAGAGCATTGCTTTTAGTTGCTATTACTTCTGCTCGGATTTTAGAGCTACAGACTCTCTCATGTGTGAGCAGCCTCATTTGATTTTTCACAAAGACAGGGTCTCTTTGCACACTAACCCTAAGTTTCTTCCTAAGGTGGTGTCTTGAGTTTACCCTAAAACAATCCATCCAGCTGCTTGTTTTATTATCCAGAACACCAGGGGAGGCGTTGCTCCATACTTTGGATGCGCATATAATTTTGCGTTACTGGTCAGGATATATACACTCAGTGGATGGGAGGTTTTTCCTCCCCTGTCTCTCCCCCCAACCCCTTTCTTGGGAAGACTGCAAATCGTCATATCGGTTACATTAAGTTGCTGGTTTTAATGGTTTGTTCTTCTGTATGTTTAATCTTTGTAATGAAAAACCTCTGTTATATTTATCATCTAAAATCTAACATTTTATTTCACCTGTAACAACTTTTTTCTTTTCAGGGACTCTGTTAACATTGAGGTCTCTAAATTTAGAGTACCTGGACAGTAATTTTATTTAGTCAT
Source organism: Neoceratodus forsteri (assembly GCA_016271365.2). Taxonomy (NCBI): domain Eukaryota; kingdom Metazoa; phylum Chordata; order Ceratodontiformes; family Ceratodontidae; genus Neoceratodus; species Neoceratodus forsteri. Next base: position 85,326,993 of record JADMNL010000036.1, on the reverse strand, counting down.
GACCCTGGAAAGTATGAAAATCTCTCTGTTAACTTCTGGATGACTGATTTTTATGTTTATATTATAACTTAACTGTTTTGTTATATGCCAATGTCTGTTGGATACTAAAATAAAAACTGTTTCAAAAAAAAGAATTTTGCGTTACTATACACACCATACGAAGGACTGCAGGCAGGCAGTCCTCTCAGTTGTTTCTTTCGCCCCTGGCAGAGAGGGCGCCCCAGTTTTGAAACCATTCTTGTTCAAATGGTTGTCCAACTGCATTGTTTCTTGTTGCAAGAAGTATGGTAAGGAACTTCCTGGGGTTGGTAAGGGCCATTCCACCAGGGGTATGGTCACTTCAGTTGCCTGTTCAGGGGCGTGTCTGCAGCTGAGATTTGCACTGCTGCCACTTGGAGTACTGTCCATACATTCACCAAGTACTACAGTCTGGTTATTGCCTCCAGAAGAAGGGCAGGCTTTGGCCTAGCTGTGCTTCAGGGCCTTCTCTCTTAGGCCTCTGACCTTCCGCCACCCAGACTGTTCTCTCTCTCTCTCTCTCTCTCTCAGCACTGCTTGGGACTTGTTCCATAGCTGTGACCTGATGACAGATATATCCCCAAAGAAGATAGAACAGTTACATAAGAATTTACTGTAACAGTAGATCTTCTAGGGAATGCCATGCCGCCTCTCCCTACATCTCCCTTCTCTCTCTCTCTTTTTCTCTCTCTCTACCTCTCTCTCTACAGCTTGGCTGTCTCGTTGCTCCAGTCTTTCTGCTAGCTGGGAACCTTCTGTCTCTTGATTTCCTGACAGGACTACTGTCTCATATGGTCTCCGGCTAGGGAAAGGACTGAGGAGGGAGCAGGGCCGCCCACGCTTGTATAGGGCATGTGATGTCTGAGCCTGAAGTCAGTGTGGATGGCCCCTACAGACTGCTGTAGAAAACCTTCCACGTGCTCCTGATGACTGTGTTCCATAGGTCCAGATGGATGACTAATTCACATTGTTCAGGACTTTAGTTCTCACACTACCAGTGTAGTGTTTCTTAAATGCTGGATGCGAAAGTTCATTCAATGATGTGTTTACCCAAGTGTGTTCAAGATGTTTAAGGAGCAACTCTGAAAGAATGGCTGGGTATGGATTTGGGAACAAAGGGTGGGCAGACCCCCATCTGGAGTAACTAGTTCAGGACTACAGGTTCTATAAGGGCACCTGGTTACTTTAGATATAGTGGCCAATGTCTGAAGAAGATTTTACTTCCCTGAACTGGGATGTGCTAGTTATTAGCTGTATGTATGCTCAGTTGTGGCCAGTGCCACTAGAAGTATTTCCAGTTGTGGCCAGTGCCACTAGAAGTATTTCCAGTTGTGGCCAGTGCCACTAGAAGAAATGTTCATGTAGTGGCCAGTGCCACTGAGAGTGTTTAAAAGTCCTGTGTCATATGGGAATGCCAGTGCAAGATGTACAATAGTCCTATGAAATACAGGAATACATAGGGTTTGTCAGATTTCAGTCGAAGTTCCTAGTGCCACGATGTGTAAACCTTGGGGGTTCACCCTTGCTTTAGAGAACATCTCTTGGAATAAAGACACATTCTAGAACCCCAGCTATGGTTTGGACAGATACGTTTTTTGCTTCCTGTGTGGATTTACTGGGTACCCGTCCAGAAGTATAGGTCTAACATAGCCCTAGCAAAAAGTTCTCTCCTTTGGACCTGGTTTTGTAAATACCTTCTAGGTCAGTTTTTGCTTTTGTACACCCCCCACCCCTAGATTGCTAGAGTAATGAGCATACCTCTCAACTGTCCCTGATTTTCAGGGACGTCCCTGATTTTGCCTCAGAATTTTACTCTGTCCTTCCTAAAATTTGTGTTTTTGAAGCTAAACAGTGAGGACTGTAAGCACAAAATAATGTCAAGTATTAAAGTTACAGACTTGTTCTTCCTTAGAAAATGCATTTTGCACTAAGCCCTATATTCTACCAGCTTTCTGGGTGGCTAGCTCTAATTTTGAAGATGTGTCCCTGATTTTGGTCCTTTGTCCCTGATTTTTTTAAGCCTTGTCCCTGATTTATGAGGCAGGAGGTTGAGAGATATGGTAATGAGCCTGGTATACATTCCCAAAGTTGGTACCATTTCTAAATGTGTGCCCAAGTGTCTGTGCCCAGTGAAGGGTGCCAGGGGTAGCTCACAGGGTAAAGTCATGGGGGGGTAGTTACAATAATAGAGATGTCTTGTGCCATGGTATGGGAGGCCTACAAAGCTTATATTGGGGCAGAATTTTAAGCTTTACATCCTTTAAAAAGGAAGAAAGAGCGAGATTGCTAACTAGCAAAGAGAGAGTTGAAAGATATGGAAAAGATGCATAAAGTCCATAAGGGAACTAGCTGGAGCATTTTAAGGAAAATAGTGCTGCTGAGATATGAGATAAATAAAATACACACAAGCAAAGCTGAATTTGCTTTGTTTTGGACACAACAAAATTATTGGGAGTCGGAGGCTGGTAGATTGTTGGCCTACAGGCTCAAGCAAGTCCACAATAGAAATAATATTCAGGGCATAATGGATGAAACCAAGAAAACATTTACTAAAAATAAAGACGTTAACCATGTCTTTTTTTTAAATTCTACAAGAATCTATACAAAAGTAAGTGTGGCAGCAGTTCGGACCTAATCGATCAATTTTTATCCAGAGCTAAACTACCTAAGGTTTCTGAATTGGATAAGCAGAGTCTGGGTAAAGCCGTTAAATGGGCTATTTCAGATATGCCCGGTTCCAAAGCCAGAGGGTCAGATGGTCTACCAGCTGAATTCTATGCTTTTCACTCTAACACAATGAAATGTTGCTTCAAGTATTGCATCCTTTATGCTTGCCCACTTTGCCTCTACCCCCTCACTTGTATTTCGTCTTGCCAGGGCTAGCTTAACTCTGTTGGCCATCTTAGCAAAGTCAGCTCCTCTGAAGTCCCATATTTTTGCCTTGGAATGGGATGATTTAGTTCTAGTGGCCAAATTGAACCATACCATGTGATGGTCACTAGCCCCCCAGGTGACCTTCTACCTGGAGATCTGTGATCATTTCCCCGTTAGTCAGTACTAGATCCAGGACAGCCCTGTCTCTTGTGGGTTGTTGTACCAATTGTTTGAGGCCCTCCCCCTGCAGGGAATCCACCATGTGTCTACTTCTGGCAGATGTTTCTGCTGGTATTGACCAATCTGTATCTGGCATGTTGAAATCTCCCATTAGCAGTACCTCCCCTTTAGCTGTCATGTTTTGTATATCTTTTAACAGTATGTCCTCCCCCTGGTCTGGAGGCCTGTAGACGACCCCAGTTTGTATGGTTGTCCTGTTTCCAGGGTGACCCAGAGTTCTTCTAGCTCCTTATGTGTATTCTGAATTTCTGTAGCTTTGATATTTTCATTGACATAAAGGACCACTCCACCCCCACCTTTTTGCACCTCGGTCTCTTCTGAACAGTACATAGCTGGGTACTAAAGTCTCCCAAGTGTGGTTACTGGTGAACCATGTCTCTCTAATGGCTACCATGTCCAGTTTAGCCTCTGTCATTGTTGCCTGCAGGTCTGGGATCTTTTCTCCCAAACTGCGGGCATTTGTGTACGTTATTTTCCGTTGGCCAGATTTCGGTGCGTTAGTTGTTGGGACCTTTTTCCTTGCCTGGTGATGCAAATGAACTACAAACATGCTGAACTCCTGTTTGATCACTAGCTGAGGGGGGGAAGGGTGTTCTTCCCATTTGATGTATTGGGTGCTGCACCCCCTTCCCATTTACTAGTTTAAATATTCTGCAAAGACCTCAAACTTGTGCCCCAATGTACTGAGGTCGAAATCAGCTGGTAGACTCGCCCACCGGAGACGAAGCAACCAATGACCAGGTGCTCACAAACAGGCTTTCAGACGTTCATGTGGGTATCAATCTGGGGACCAGTGACTAAAGGTCAGTCTGGTTATCAGTAAATAAAGAGGAAGGTAAAAGTTACACAAAAATCAAGGTATCTGATTTCAGGAATGCAAACTTTTCCGAAATGAAATCCAGGATCAAGACCATGCTTGACACCAATAACAAGGGGGATGCAGAACACTGCTGGGAGAACTTAAAGAATTATTTAAATTCAGTCACTGAGCAATGTTCAAGACAAATCAGCAAAGTCAAAAGAAGGAAGAACCCTCTTTTGTTCTCTAAAGAGGTAGCAACCAAAACCAAGGAAAAAAGAGGGCTTTTAAGCAGTACAAGGAAACAAAAGGAGAAACGAACAGGGAGGACTATAGGAACAAACTTAAGAAGGCAGGAAAAGCAATTTGGATAGCCAAAGCCCAAACGGAGGAAATAGTACCACCGGGGGGTTAGGAAGGGAGATAAAACTTTCTATAGATACATAAGAGGAAAAAAGGAAAAATAAAGGGGGAATAGTCCAACTAGCAACAAGGGAGGGCCAGCTGTTAGAGGAAGATGAAAATAAAGCAGAGCTGTTAAATTATTCTGCTCAAGTCTTAACAATAGAAGATATTGGCAAAGGACCCACACTAAGTAAGACAGACCAGGATAGTGGAGGGGCAGACACAAGCCCCGTCACGAAAGTGAGGGTCTTAGAAGAGCTAAGCAAACTTAAGGTGGATAAAGCCATGGGGCCAGATGGTATCCATTCCAGAATACTAAAAGAGCTTCCGCAAGAAACAGCTGCACCACTAGCTGAGCTGTTCAGGCTTTCTCTTGAAAGCACCAGAGTACCTCAAGACTGGAAAGGGGCAACAGTTGTACCCTTGCACAAAAGTGGAAGCAAGGAAGAGGCAGGAAACTACCGCCCAGTCAACCTGACCTCTATAGTAGGAAAAATTATGGAGAGAATAGTTGACTACCTAAAGGACACGGGAAAACTTGACCCCAAACAGCATGGCTTCACAACAGAGCGTTCGTGCCAAACAAACATGATTGATTTCTTCGATTGGGTTACCAAAACAGTGGACCAGGGTGGGGTGGTGGATGTGGTGTACTTAGACTTCAGCAAAGCCTTTGACACCGTTCCCCACAGGAGACTTGATAAGAAACTAGAACACACAGGAGTCAGACAGAAAATAGTAAACTGGGTTAGAAGCTGGCTTCAGAATAGGGCCCAGAGAGTTTTGGTCAATGGAGCATTATCAAGAGAGGGATGTGTGACCAGTGGCGTTCCACAGGGATTGGTGCTGGGTCCAGTCCTGTTCAACATATTTATCAGTGACATCACTGATGAACTATAGGGGAAGGTTTGCTTATTCGCAGACGATAGAAAGCTCTGCAACAGATGGATACACTAGAGGGGGCATTAGGTATAGAAACTGACATAAGTAGACTGAAAGAATGGTACAGAAGCTGGCAAAATAGAAACATAGACTTTGATAGCAGATAAGGACCGCTTGGCTCACTCAGTCTGCCCATTTCCCTACGGATTGAATAAGCTGCAGATTCTAGTTAACCAACAGCCTACTTTCTCCTACCCCCCAACTATAATTGCCTTATGGCTGTCCCATGCATTCTTGAATTCCCCCACTGGTTTTGACCCCACAACTTCCTCAGGAAGGCGGTTCCATGCATCCACCACTCTCTCCATGAAAAAATATTTCCTCACATTACCCCTGAGTCATTTCCCTCTGTCTTTAAATTGTGCCCCCTTGTTCTTGCACACGTCTTTTTTTTTTTTTTTTTTGAAAGATGCTCCCCTCTTGGACTTTGTTGATTTCCTTGAGGTACTTGAAAGTTTGTCATGTTCCCACTATCCCTCCCTTCCTCAAGGGTATACATATTAAGCTCTCTTAGTCTCTCTTCGTATGACTTCAGTTGCAGACCTTGCACCATTTTAGTTGCCCTCCTCTGGACCACCTCCATCCAGTCTATGTTCCTGCAGAGATGAGATCTCCAGAACTGCACGCAATACTCCAGATGGGGTCTCACCAACTGTCTATACAGAGGGCTAAACAGCTTCCTGTTTTCTACTGGTGATGCCTCTCCATATATATCCCAGTATCCCCCAGCTCTTCTTACTGCCTTCCCACATTGATTGCCTACCTTAAGGTCATCTGATATGACTACCCCCCCAAGTCCCTTTCCATTTTTGTTGTTGTTAGTACCCCCTCCCTCAAATTGTGTACTCTTCACCTGGGTTTTTGTTTTCCAGGTGCATTACTCTGCATTGAATCTAAGCTGCCATACTTTTGACCATTCCTCCAATCTTGCCAAGTCATTTCTCTTCCTTTCCACCCCTTGTGTATAAGCTCTGTTGCAGATCTTTGTATCATCTGCAAAGAGGCATACTTTTCCCTCAAGACCCTCTGCAATGTCTCCTATAAAGACATTAAAGAGGACTGGTCCCAGTACTGAACCCTGTGGTACCCCACTAGTAACTCCCCTTTCTTCAGAGTGAATTGCATTTATTATTACTCTCTGCGTCCTGTTGTGCAGCCAGTCTGTTACTCAGGGTACCACCCTGGGACCCAGTCCCGGGCTGGCTGACTTGTTTATTAATCTTTTGTGTGGCACTGTGTCAGATGCCTTGCGAAAATCTAGGTAGGCCATATCCACAGCCCCTTCCTGGTCTACTACTTCAGTCACACAGTGAAAGAAATCGATTAGATTTGTCTGACATGACCTTCCCGTTGTGAATCCATGCTGCCTTGGGTCCTCTGCCCCGCTGGCCTCTAGGTACTCAACAATTCTTTTTTTCACAAGTGATTCCATCATTTTCCCTACCACTGAGGTCAAACTAACAGGTCTGTAGTTTTCTGCCTCTGCCTTGCTCCCAATTTTGTGAAGTGGAATCACATCCGACCTCCTCCAGTCCTCAGATACCACCCCATCCTCCCATGATTTGCTAAAAAGGGTAATAAGTGGTGTCACTAGGTCTCCCCTTAATGGGGTGAATCCCATCATGCCCCATTGCTGTTTCTACCTTGAGTTTTAGGAGTTCTTTCAGAGCCTTTTCTTCTGTGAATGGACTGGTGTGGACCCCACGCCCAGTGTGCTTCTGTTGTTTTGGTTTAGGCACCTCCTCCTATTTTTCTTTTGTGAATACTGAGCTAAAGTATTTGTTCAGTATCTCTGCCTTTATATTGTCACCGCGTGCCCACCTCCCCTCCCCTTTATTAAGCTTCAGTATCCCTCCCTTGGTCTTCCTTCGCTCCCTGATGTACCTATAAAAGGTTTTCCCCTTCTTGACTGAGTTGGCCATCTTTTCCTAGGTTTGGGCCTTCACTATTCAGACTGCCTTCCCCGCTTCCTTCTGCTTTAACTGACAGTTTTCTGTCCTGCTCCTTCTGTGATTGCTTATACTTCCAGAATGCTGTCTTTTTCTCCCTAACCTACCCTGCCACCTCTTTTGAGAACCATAGTGGTTTTTTACTTCGTTTTTGTTTTCTTTATTTGCTTCACACAAAGGCTTGTTGCCTTTGTGATGGCAGTTCTGATTTTTCTCCATTGTTCCTCCACCACCCCCTTCTACCCATTTGCTAGTGCATTCCTTAGGTACTCACCCATTTTGCCAAAGTCAGCCCTTCTAAAGTCCAGTATCCTCATTTTTTGTATGGTTTGACTCCACGGTTGTGTTTATTGTGAACCACACTATGTGGTGGTCGCTTCTTCCCAGATGACCACCCACTTCAAAGTCTGAGATCCTCTGTCCATTTGAGCGTACCAGGTCCAAGATTGCTCCCTCCCAAGTGGGTTCCAACACTAGCTGTCTGAGGTATGCCCCCTGTAAGGCATTGAGAATGACCTTGCTCTTGGATGTGCCTGCAGTAAATGTGCTACAGTTAACATCTGGCATATTCTGGTCCCCCATCAACAATATTTCCCCTTTTCCTGCCATTCTGAGAATGCTTTCTATTATTTCCTTGTCCATTTCCTCCCCCTGAGACAGGAGTCTATTTACAACCCCTTTGTTGATTGTGGTGCCACTCCTTGTCTCCAAGGTCACCCACAGTGCATCCTGTCCTCCCCATTTACCCTTTAGTTCTGTTGCTTTGGTCCCTTCCCTTATATAGAGAGCTACTCCTCCTCCTCCTCTTTTACCCTCCCTGTCCCTTCTGTAGATTGTGTATCCTGGTATGTTGACATCCCAGTCATGGTTCTCTTGTACCATGTTTCTGTGACTGCCACGATATCCAGGTGTCCCTCTTCCATTTAATGCCAAGAAGTGTAGGGTAATGCACCTGGGGAAGCAGAAGCCAGGAAAAAAAAGTACTTACTACAATGGCATCAATCAGAGGAGACAAAGATGGAATGGGATTTGGGTGTGATCATTACCAATGACTTAAAGGTAGATAAACAATGTGAAAAATCAGTGCAGAAGGCAAGTGGTATCCTTGGATGCATAGGAAGGGGTGTTACGAGCAGAAAGCAGGAAGTTATCATGCCCCTGTGCAGATCCTTGATGAGTCCACACCTCAAGTACTGTGTCCAGTTCTGGAAGCTTCACTTAAAAAAAAGACATGGACCATCTGGAGACAGTGCAGAGAAGGGCTACAAAGATGGTGTAGGTGCTGTATCATGACCCATACGAGACAAGACTCGAAGAGCTGAATTTATTCTCTCTGGAACAGAGATGAAACGGGGGGCATGATAGAAACATTTAAGTACGTAAAGGGAATTAACACAACTGAGAAGGAAAACCTCTTCCAGGAAAACAAGGCTGTGCATACAAGAGGGCAGAACTTGCGTCTGGTGGGAGACAAGTTTAAAAGTAACTCTAGAAAGTACTTTTTCACTGAGAGAGTGATAGACCCATGGAACAGCCTGCTACCAGAAGTGGTGACATCAAAGACAGTAAGGGAATTCAGACTCGCAATGTGGGCAGCTTAGGAAAAAAATATAATTTGGGGGGTGGGTAGCCACCTTGGGCAGACTAGATGGACCACGGTCCCCATCTGCCGACACTTTTCTTATTTTCTTATCTTAAACCCCCAGTTTGGAAACCAGGACCACCATGAAACCTTAATTTTCTCCTAGAAAAATTAACCCTTTAGCTATTTGAACCAGCTGTCACCTGTTAGTTGCACTTTCTAGCATGGAAAACACTGTTCCTAGTGGTTATTGTCTCTGCTGTGCGCATTTCAGAGCTCCAGGCCCTTATCTGCTCCGAGCCCTACCTGGTCTTCGACAGAAACAGGATTTTGCTTTGTACCAATCCACCATTTCTTCCCAAAGCAGTTTCAGATCTTACACTGAACCAATCTATTCATTTGCCTGTCCTCTTCCCGGTTCGTTAAAATCCGGGGGAATCTCTGCTCCACACTCTGAATGTCCACTGCATCCTGCGTTACTATCTTGCACGCACCAGATCCTCTGGTAAGTCCAAACAACTCTTTGTCACCTTCACCCTTGGCAAAGAAGGCCTCCCTGTCACTAATCAGATCCTACCTACTGGGGAGCCACTGTGTGGAAGGGACCATTGCACAGTGTGGTTCCAGTTAGATATGGGCAAGGAAAGCATCCCGACTGAAACCAAAATCTTGGATTTCAGGAGGGCGAACTTCAGGAAAATGGGTGAAGTGCCAAGGAGCCATCTGGCAGGCATCAGAGCAAATATGGGGGTGAAACAAAGGTGGTCCATCATTAAGGAAGGAATACTGGTTGCCACAGATGAGTGCGTTAGACTCAGGAGGAAGAACACTAGGGTCAAAGTGCCCAGCTGGTTCAATTCTGGGGTTGCCCCGGCAGTAAGGGAAAAGAGGCTGGCCTATAGAAAATTCATGAAGACCGAGAGAGAGGTAGATATGGAAAATTACCTAAGGTTGGCTAGTGAGGCAAGTAAGAAAGTCAGGCGAGCAAAGGCTCAGAAGGAGCTGCAGATAGCTGAAGGCATTAAGAAGGGGAGAAGGCTTTCTTCTGCTATATAAGTGAGAAAAGGGAGAAGAAGGAAGGGATTGTTGGGCTTAGGAAAGGGGTGGAGGATAATGGGGAAAAAGCAGAGATACTAAATGAATACTTCTGTTCCATCTTCACCAGGGAGAAGGACAGACCAGTGCCTTCAGGAGGGAAAAGAGCAGCAGCGGGGTGAGGGGAACACATGTAGTGATAGAGGATGATAGAGTGAGGGAGGGGCTGCTGGCATTGAAGGTGGACAGATCACCAGGCCCAGGCGGAGTACATCTAAGGGTAATAAAGGAACTGGCTGAGGAGCTGGCAGGGCCACTGGCAGACCCATTTAATAGATCACTAGAGACAGGCATAGTACTGCAGGACTGGAAAACAGCACTTGTAGTGCCACTCCACAAAAGCAGTCCCAAGGATGACCCAGGGAATTACAGTCCAGTCAGTCTGACCTCCATTGTGGACAAGCTCATGGAGACCATACTAAAGGAGAGGTTGGTGGAATATCTAGAGGAGCATGGTCTCCAGGATGCGAGACAGCATGGGTTCATTGGGGGGGAGATTATGTCAAACAAATCTGATTGACTTCTTTGACTGTGTCACTAAGACAGTAGGCAGGGGCCAAGTGGTAGACATCCTCCATCTTGATTTCAGCAAGGCCTTAGACTCTGTGCCCCACAAAAGGTTGATCAGGAAGTTGGGGGCTCTTGGGGTTGGGGAAAAGATGGCCAGATTTGGGGGTGGGGGGACTGGCTGAAGGACAGAACCCAGAAGGTGGTTGTGGTGGGAAAGTTATCTGGCACCAGACAGGTAATTAGTGGTGTCCCGCAGGGCTTGGTGCTGGGGCCGGTGTTAAGTGTCCTCAGTAACATTGGAGATGGCATTAAGGGCAAAATGTGCCTATTCGTGGACAGCATCAAACTCTGTGGGAGAGTGGACACAGCTGAAGGGATATAGGACCTATAGGAAGATCTGGAAAAGCTGGGGAGGTGGTCCAGGATATGGCAGCTTGGCTTTTATGCCAAGAAATGCAAAGTTATGCATATTGGAGCCAAGAATCCTAGGACAGAGTACTACATGGATGGAGTCCCGAGTATCTGCATCAAAGGAGGAGAAGGACCTGGGAGTGATGATCGCTAGTGATCTGAAGCACTCCATGAAGTGCAAGAAAGCAGCAGCAAGGGCAAACAAGATGCTGGGATGCATATCTAGGGGGATCAGTAGAAGGAGAGAGGAGGTTATACTGCCCTTGTACTGGTCACTGGTAGGGCGGCATCTAGAGTATGGAGTTCAGTACTTGTGCCTACACCTCAAAAAGGAAATTAACCTGCTGGAGGAGGTCCAGAGGAGGGCTACAAAGATGACAACTGCTCAGTAAGGTAAGACATAAGGAGAGGTTGAGGGCACTGAACATGTACTCCCTGGAAGACAGGAGAAAGAGAGAGAGGATGTACTCCCTGGAAGACAGGAGAGAGAGAAAGGTGACATGATTGGGACCTTCAGGTACTTGAAAAGGATAAATAAGGTGGTTAAGGAGAGTCTCTCTAAGCTGAGTGGCAATCATAACATGAGGGGCACAGTCCTAAGCTGGAGGGTAGGAGGTTTAACAGGGAGGTCAGGAAACACTTTTCGTCACAGAGAGGGTGGTGGACATTTGGAATGCCCTGCCAGAAGAGGTAATCTCGTTGAAGACAGTGGGTAGATTTAAGAGAGGCTGGGACAGGCATGGGGAGGGGTAAAGGTCATGGGTACGAAGGATGGGAGGAGTGGGGAGGGAAGACAGGGACATTAGCTCAAGCTGTGGACCCTGCAATACAAGCATACTTGATAGACCAAATGGTCTTCTTCTGCTGGCTTCTTCATATGTTCATATGTACCCAATTGGCTGGCCCATTGCATAACATATTGCTGCACTAAATATAAGAAACCTCTTTCTGGAACTGTACGTGCCCATTCCACAAGGGCTTTTTCTACCTCTGCTGCCTGCCTGCTTCTGCAGCATATCCATAATGGACATCTGTGATGCCACTGCTTGGTCCACTGTACACCTTCACTAAGCTCTACAGCCTTGACATAATCTCCAGGTGCCGCACTGCCTTTGGCCGTGCCGTTCTGCAAGGTCTTCTGTCTTGTCCGCTCTTCCTATTCAACTGCTTGGGCATCATCCCAAGAGTATGACCTACTGCAAGAGATTCCATCAAAGAAGATGGTATAGTTTCGTACTTACCCTAATGGTAGACCTTCGAGAGGATCTCTTGCAGCAGATCATGCCCCCCCCTTCTTTGGGAGAGCGATCTTCTGTTGCTATCCTCATTATTCCAGTTGGAGGTATCTCAGCACTCTTCAGTTCCCCTCTGTGGCCTGCTTTGCGACCTGGGCACTGGCTGGGAACTGAGGCCGCTAGGGGTCTCCCACATATTTACAGACATGAACAGAGTGACTTCATTGTGGGCGGCCCCCAGTCAGCACTGCTGGTAAAAGCTGCCATCGACGAGAGCGCTGTCTGGCGGATACCCAAGAGTATGACCTGCTGCAAAAGATTCACTCGAAGAAGATCTGCCGTTATGGTAAGTACAAAAGTGTACTTTAGTAGAGACCCTAAAAGCAGTAGGCATTTATTGCTATAAAAAAAACAGTAGAGTAGGTAATTTCATAAGGAAACCTTTAATTACTAAGACTGCACAGGTTTTCTTGTTCCTCTACAGATTAAACATTAGAAATTACCTAGATTTGTGTTGCTGTGTTTGTAGGCTTTACCTCAAAAGACGTTAAGATCCTAGAAGGATCCTAACATTGTGCAACAGAACATATCCATAGATGAAGAAATGAGCCATATATGGACAAACTCAAGGAACTGGGGCTTTTTCACTGCAAAACAGAAGATTTAAGGGGAGATTTGTTGTAGTTACACAAATTTATCAATTACAAAACATTGAAGGAAACACTTTGTCACCTTGGAGATTATATATCTGTATTTTCAATTATTCGTTAACAAATCTAGTTAACTCATTACCTGGGCGGCCATTTTGTGTCTGATTTATATAGATGGATATAATATAAAAATGGATAGCTTGGACTTCGTACAAAGCTGTTGGAAGTAATGAGTTGCAACAGATGTAGGAGATACTTCTTTATACAACGGATGGTAGCGGTGTGAAATGGTCTACTGAAGGGGATAATCGATGCAAAACTTTGGACCTATTTAAAAGGAAAGTTGGCAAACATGACCATAAAGTGTTTCTTTGTTTGTTATCAATTGGATATATCCACAGGGAAGTGGGGGATGCACCCAGTGGGCAGCAGCCTACTTCGTTCCTACATCCAGGCATAGCTCTGAGTATACCCCGGTATATCTCTTTTATAAAGAGGTGTCAAGGCTGGCAGCAGATCACGCTGTTTTTAATAATGTCTGTTTTCAAAAGCTGGCATTTTTGTAACAGAACTTTTCTTGGGTATTGGATTGCATTTGTCTAGTGTGATGCATTTGTTGATTTCCTCTGCTTGCAGGTTGGTTCTGTGATAATGCCAATGTCCCCAGACGGTCTCTTTCCAGCTGTAGGAATGCACTCTCTTGGCGAGGAGGTGCGGATCAATCTTTATGCGGAATGGGGTGCAGAGGAAGATGACAGCATCATGATGGTGGACAGCCATGAGGATGAGTGGGGGCGGCTCCATGACGTGAAAGTCGGCTGAACAGTGAGTAGACTTTGGAAATGCTTGCTGTTTTGGTTTCCTTCTCATTATTTCCAACAATCAGCTTGTTATATTACTTCCTGCACAACTGATCAGGTCCTGGACTTGGAAGTTAATGATTGTTGTGCAAGAGTGCCAGTTGCCAGTGGCTTTTTTCAGAAGATTTGTGAAACAGAAATGAACTGCAGAACCCAGTTATTGTCCTTAGGAGGGAAAATAAACAGTCTAGTTTTCTTTTTTTGGGGAGGTGGGGGGTGGGTTTTTATGGATTTACTGTGTACTGACGCAACTTTAAGGTCAGATACTTGGGAAACAGACTGGTTTGGTACAAACTTAGGAGCAGATCAATACAAAACAAAGGAAAATGTCTTAACCGTCAGGTACAGTTGGCACTTTCAGACAGATATCGGAGTGTGAGCTGAGTTTGGATTCGGTGCCAAATATAGCAAAAGGTGTTTGCGACACAGTGACAGAAAGGGAGTATAATGAATAATGGGTGCTAACTGTAATTCCTTTTCTCCTAAATGGCCCTCTACACACTGGATTCCAGGCTGTCACAAAGATGTGCTGTTTTTATTTTTTTGTTTCTTCCTGGTTTTTGTCCTTCCCACTTCCCCTGACGTGAGCACAGGATAATACCGGCTGTGCACGCAACCCTCCCACTTCCCTTGACGTCTGCACAGGGTAATGCCAGCCTTGCACGCATCCCTCCCACTTCCCCTGACGTGAGCACAGGGTAATGCCGGCTGTGCACGCATCCCTCCCACTTCCCTTGACGTGTGCACAGGGTAATGCCAGCCTTGCACGCATCCCTCCCACTTCCCCTGACGTGAGCACAGGGTAATGCCGGCTGTGTACGCATCCCTCCCACTTTGCCTGACATGAGCACAAGGTAATGCCAGCCTCGCACGCATCCCTCCCACTTCCCCTGATGTGAGCACAGTGTAGTGCCAGCCTCGCAGGCATCTCTCCCACTTTCCTTGACGTGAGTACAGGGTAATGCCGGCTGTGCACGCATCCCTCCCACTTCGCCTGACATGAGCACAGGGTAATGCCAGCCTCGCACGCATCCCTCCCACTCCCCCTGATGTGAGCACAGTGTAGTGCCAGCCTCGCACGCATCCCTCCCACTTCCCCTGACGTGAGCACAGGGTAATGCCGGCTGTGCACGCGTTCCTCCCACTTCCCCTGATGTGAGCACAGGGTAATGCCAGCCTCGCACGCATCCCTTCCACTTCCCCTGACATGAGTACAGGGTAATGCCAACCTCGCACGCATCCCTCCCACTTCCCCTGACGTGAGCACAGGGTAATGCCGGCCTCGCACGCATCTCTCCCATTTCCTCTGACGTGAGCACTTCCTCCCACTTCCCCTGACATGAGCAGGGTAATGCCAGTCTCGCATGCATTCCTCCCACTTCCCCTGACGTGAGCACAGGGTAACGCCAGCCTCGCACGCATCCCTCCCACTTCTCCTGACGTGAGCACAGGGTAATGCCAGTTGCACACGCATCCCTCCCACTTCTCCTGACGTGAGCACAGGGTAGTGCCAGCCTCTCATGCATCCCTCCCACTGCCCCTGACGTAATCACAGGGTAATGCCAGCCTCGCACGTATCCCTCCCACTTCCCCTGACGTGAGCACAGGGTAATGCCGGCCTCGCATACATCCCTCCCACTTCCCCTGACGTGAGCACAGGGTAATGCCGGCCTCGCATGCATCCCTCCCACTTCCCCTGACGTGAGCACAGGGTAATGCCGGCCTCGCAGGCATCCCTCCCACTTCCCTGAGCGTGAGCACAGGTAATGCCGCCTCGCAGGCATCCCTCCCACTTCCCCTGACGTGAGCACAGGGTAATGCCGGCCTCGCAGGCATCCCTCCCACTTCCCCTGACGTGAGTACAGGGTAATGCCGGCTGCGCACACATCCCTCCCACTTCCCCTGATGTGAGCACAGGGTAATGCCGGCCTCGCACGCGTCCCTCCCACTTCCCCTGACATGATTAGCACAGGGTAATGCCAGCCTCTCACGCATCCTTCCCACTCCCCCTGACGTGAGCACAGGGTAATGCCGGCCTCGCACGCATCCCTCCCACTTCCCCTGACGTGAGCACAGGGTAATGCCGGCCTCGCACGCATCCCTCCCACTTCCCCTGACGTGAGCACAGGGTAATGCCGGCCTCGTACACATCTCTCCCACTTCCTCTGATGTAAGCACTCCCTCCCACTTCCCCTGACATGAGCAGGGTAATGCCAGTCTCGCATGCATCCCTTCCACTTCCCCTGACGTGAGCACAGGGTAATGCCGGCTCTGCACGCATCCCTCCCACTTTGCCTGACATGAGCACAAGGTAATGCCAGCCTCGCACGCATCCCTCCCACTTCCCCTGATGTGAGCACAGTGTAGTGCCAGCCTCGCAGGCATCTCTCCCACTTTCCTTGACGTGAGTACAGGGTAATGCCGGCTGTGCACGCATCCCTCCCACTTCGCCTGACATGAGCACAGGGTAATGCCAGCCTCGCACGCATCCCTCCCACTCCCCCTGATGTGAGCACAGTGTAGTGCCAGCCTCGCACGCATCCCTCCCTTCGCTGTCGTGCACAGGGCAATGCCTTGCACTCCTCCCACTTCCGACGTGAGCACAGGGTAATGCCAGCCTCGCACGCATCCCTTCCACTTCCCCTGACATGAGTACAGGGTAATGCCAACCTCGCACGCATCCCTCCCACTTCCCCTGACGTGAGCACAGGGTAATGCCGGCCTCGCACGCATCTCTCCCATTTCCTCTGACGTGAGCACTTCCTCCCACTTCCCCTGACATGAGCAGGGTAATGCCAGTCTCGCATGCATTCCTCCCACTTCCCCTGACGTGAGCACAGGGTAACGCCAGCCTCGCACGCATCCCTCCCACTTCTCCTGACGTGAGCACAGGTAACGCCAGCTGCACACCGATCCCTCCCACTTCTCCTGACGTGAGCACAGGGTAGTGCCAGCCTCTCATGCATCCCTCCCACTGCCCTCTGGACGTAATCACAGGGTAATGCCAGCCTCGCACGCATCCCTCCCACTTCCCCCGACGTGAGCACAGGTAATGCCGGCTCGCATACATCCTCCCACTTCCCCTGACGTGAGCACAGGTACGCCGGCCTCGATGCATCCCTCCCACTTCCCTGACGTGAGCACAGGGTAATGCCGCCCGATACATCCCTCCCACTTCCCTGACGTGAGCACAGGGTACGCCGCCTCGCAGGCATCCCCACTTCCCACGTGAGCACAGGGTAATGCCGCCTCGCAGGCATCCCTCCCACTTCCCTGACGTGAGTAATAGGTACGCCGCCGCGCACACATCCTCCCACTTCCCTGATGTGAGCACAGGTAATGCCGCCTCGCACGCCGTCCCTCACTTCCCCTGACATGATTAGCACAGGTATGCCAGCTCTCACGCATCCTTCCCCACTCCCTGACGTGAGCACAGGTATGCCGGCCTCGCACGCATCCCTCCCACTTCCCCTGACGTGAGCACAGGGTAATGCCGGCCTCGCACGCATCCTCCCACTTCCCCTGGACGTGAGCACAGGGTAACGCCGCCCGCATACACATCTCTCCCACTTCCTCCTGATGTAAGCACTCCTCCCACTCCCCTGACATGAGCAGGGTAATAATGCCAGTCTCGCATGCATCCCTTCCACTTCCCTGACGTGAGCACAGGGTAATGCCAGCCTCGCACGTATCCCTCCCACTTCCTGTGACGTGAGCACAGGGTAATGCCAGCTTGGCACACATCCCTCCCACTTCCCCTTATGTGAGCACAGGGTAATGCCGGCCTCGCACGCATCCCTCCCACTTCCCCTGACGTGAGCACAGGGTAATGCCGGCTGTGCACGCATCCCTCCCACTTCACCTGACGTGAGCACAGGGTAATGCCGGCTGTGCACGCATCCCTCCCACTTCACCTGACGTGAGCACAGGGTAATGCCAGCCTCGCACGCATCCCTCCCACTTCCCTTGACGTGAGCACAGGGCAATGCCAGTTGCACACGCATCCCTCCCACTTCCCCTGACGTGAGCATAGGGTAATGCCGGCCTCGCACGCGTCCCTCCCACTTCCCTTGACATGATTAGCACAGGATAATGCCAGCCTCGCACGCATCCCTCCCACTTCCCCTGACGTGAGCACAGGGTAATGCCGGCCTCGCACGCATCTCTCCCATTTCCTCTGACGTGAGCACTCCCTCCCACTTCACCTGACGTGAGCAGGGTAATGCCAGTCTCGCATGCATTCCTCCCACTTCCCCTGACGTGAGCACAGGGTAGTGCCAGCCTCGCATGCATCCCTCCCACTTCCCCTGATGTGATCACAGGGTAATGCCAGCCTCGCACGTATCCCTCCCACTTCCCCTGATGTGAGCACAGGGTAATGCCGGCCTCGCACGCATCCCTCCCACTTCCCCTGACGTGAGCACAGGGTAATGCCGGCCTCGCATGCATCCCTCCCACTTCCCCTGATGTGAGCACAGGGTAATGCTGGCCTCGAAGGCATCCCTCCCACTTCCCCTGACGTGAGTACAGGGTAATGCCGGCCGCACATCCCTCCCACTTCCCCTGACGTGAGCACAGGGTAATGCCGGCCTCGCACGCATCCCTCCCACTTCCCCTGACGTGAGCACAGGGTAGTGCCAGCCTCATTCATCCCTCCCACTTCCCTGACGTGAGCACAGGTATGCCGGCCTCGACGCATCCCTCCCACTTCCCTGGACGTGAGCACAGGGTAATGCCGGCCTCGCACGCATCCCTCCCACTTCCCCTGACGTGAGCACAGGGTAATGGCCGCCTCGCACGCATCCCTCCCACTTCCCCTGACGTGAGCACAGGGTAATGCCGGCCTCGCAGGCATCCCTCCCACTTCCCTGACGTGAGCACAGGGTACGCCAGCCTCGACGCATCCCTCCCACTTCCCCTGACGTGAGCACAGGGTAACGCCGGCCTGCACGCATCCCTCCCACTTCCCTGACGGAGCACAGGGTGTCTGCCTC
The DNA here is from genome assembly GCA_016271365.2 of Neoceratodus forsteri. NCBI lineage: Eukaryota > Metazoa > Chordata > Ceratodontiformes > Ceratodontidae > Neoceratodus > Neoceratodus forsteri. The sequence continues at coordinate 85,308,429 of JADMNL010000036.1, read as the reverse complement.
ACATGCATCCCTCCCACTTCCCCTGACGTGAGCACAGGGTAATGCTAGCCTCGCAGGCATCCCTCCCACTTCCCCTGACGTGAGTACAGGGTAATGCCGGCTGCGCACACATCCCTCCCACTTCCCCTGACGTGAGCACAGGGTAATGCCGGCCTCGCACGCGTCCCTCCCACTTCCCCTGACATGATTAGCACAGGGTAATGCCAGCCTCACACGTATCCCTCCCACTTCCCCTGACGTGAGCACAGGGTAATGCCGGCCTCGCACGCATCCCTCCCACTTCCCCTGACATGAGCACAGGGTATGCCAGCCTCGCGACGCATCCCTCCCACTTCCTGACGTGAGCACAGGGGTAATGCCGGCCTCGCATGCATCCCTCCCACTTCCCCTGACGTGAGCACAGGGTAATGCCGGCCTCGCACACATCTCTCCCACTTCCTCTGACGTGAGCACTCCCTCCCACTTCCCCTGACATGAGCAGGGTAATGCCGGTCTCGCATGCATCCCTTCCACTTCCCCTGACGTGAGCACAGGGTAATGCCAGCCTCGCACGTATCCCTCCCACTTCCTGTGACGTGAGCACAGGGTAATGCCAGCTTGGCACACATCCCTCCCACTTCCCCTTATGTGAGCACAGGGTAATGCCAGCCTCGCACGCATCCCTCCCACTTCCCCTGACGTGAGCACAGGGTAATGCCGGCTGTGCACGCATCCCTCCCACTTCCCCTGACGTGAGCATAGGGTAATGCCGGCCTCGCACGCGTCCCTCCCACTTCCCTTGACATGATTAGCACAGGATAATGCCAGCCTTGCACGCATCCTTCCCATTCCCCCTGACGTGAGCACAGAGTAATGCCGGCCTCGCACGCATCCCTCTCACTTTCCCAGACAGTACAGGTAATGCCAGCCTCAAGACACATCCCCTCCCACTTCCCCTGACGGACCACAGAGTAATGCCGCCTCGCACACATCCTCCCACTTCCCCTGACGTGACCACAGAGTAATGCCGGCCTCGCACGCATCCCTCCCACTTTCCCTAACGTGAGCACAGGGTAATGCCAGCCTCGCATGCATCCCTCCCACTTCCCCTGACGTGAGCACAGGGTAATGCCAGCCTCGCACGCATCCCTCCCACTTCCCCTGACGTGAGCACAGGGTAATGCCAGCCTCGCACACATCCCTCCCACTTCCCCTGATGTGAGCACAGGGTAATGCCGGCCTCGCACGCATCCCTCCCACTTCCCCTGACGTGAGCACAGGGTAATGCCGGCCTCGCATGCATCCCTCCCACTTCCCCTGACGTGAGCACAGGGTAATGCTGGCCTCGCAGGCATCCCTCCCACTTCCCCTGACGTGAGTACAGGGTAATGCCGGCTGCGCACACATCCCTCCCACTTCCCCTGACGTGAGCACAGGGTAATGCCGGCCTCGCACGCGTCCCTCCCACTTCCCCTGACATGATTAGCACAGGGTAATGCCAGCCTCGCACGTATCCTCCCACTTCCCCTGACGTGAGCACAGGGTAATGCCGGCCTCGCACGCATCCCTCCCACTTCCCTGGCGTGAGCACAGGGTAATGCCGGCCTCGCCGCATCCTCCCACTTCCCCTGACGTGAGCACTGGGATAATGCCGGCCTCGCAGGCATCCCTCCCACTTCCCCTGACGTGAGTACAGGGTAATGCCGGCTGCGCACACATCCCTCCCACTTCCCCTGATGTGAGCACAGGGTAATGCCGACCTCGCCGCAGCGTCCTCCCACTTCCCTGACACCAGTTAGCACAAGGTGACGCCAGCCTCGATGCATCCTTCCCACCCCTGACGTGAGCACAGGGTAATGCCGGCCTCGCACGCATCCCGCCCACTTCCCCTGACGTGAGCACAGGGTAATGCCAGCCTCGCACGCATCCCTCCCACTTCCCCTGACGTGAGCACAGGGTAATGCCGGCCTCGCATGCATCCCTCCCACTTCCCCTGACGTGAGCACAGGGTAATGCCGGCCTCGCACACATCTCCCACTTCCTCTGACGTGAGCACTCCCTCCCACTTCCCCTGACATGAGCAGGGTAATGCCGGTCTCACATGCATCCCTTCCACTTCCCCTGACGTGAGCACAGGGTAATGCCAGCCTCGCACGTATCCCTCCCACTTCCTGTGACGTGAGCACAGGGTAATGCCAGCTTGGCACACATCCCTCCCACTTCCCCTTATGTGAGCACAGGGTAATGCCAGCCTCGCACGCATCCCTCCCACTTCCCCTGACGTGAGCACAGGGTAATGCCGGCCTCGCACGCATCCCTCCCACTTCCCCTGACGTGAGCACAGGGTAATGCCGGCCTCGCACGCTTCCCTCCCACTTCCCCTGACGTGAGCACAGGGTAATGACGGCCTCGCACGCTTCCCTCCCACTTCCCCAGACGTGAGCACAGGGTAATTCCGGCCTCGCACGCATCCCTCCCACTTCCCCTGATGTGAGCACAGGGTAATGCCGGCCTCGCACACATCACTCCCACTTCCCCTGACGGGAGCACAGGGTAATGCTTGCCTCGCACGCATCCCTCCCACTTCCCCTGATGTGAGCACAGGGTAATGCTGGCCTCGCACGCATCCCTCCCACTTCCCCTGATGTGAGCACAGGGTAATGCCAGCCTTGCACGCATCCCTCCCACTTCCCCTGACGTGAGCACAGGGTAATGCCAGCCCTCGCACGCATCCCTCCCACTTCCCCTAGCGTGATTAGCGCAGTGTGCCAGCCACCATGCGCATCCTTCCCACTTCCCTGGCGTGAGCACAGGGCAATGCTGGCCCTCGCATGCATCTCTCCCGCTTCCTCTGACGTGAGCACTCCCTCCCACTTCCCCTGACGTGAGCACGGGGTAATGCCAGCCTCGCACGCATCCCTCCCACTTCCCCTGACGTGAGCACAGGGTAATGCCAGCCACGCACGCATACCTCCCACTTCCCCTGACGTGAGCACAGGGTAATGCCGGCCTCGCACGCTTCCCTCCCATTTCCCCAGACATGAGCACAGGGTAATGCTGGCCTCACAAGCATCCCTCCCACTTCCCCAGACATGAGCACAGGGTAATGCCAGCCTCACACACATTACTCCCACTTCCCCTGACGTGAGCACAGGGTAATGCCACAACCTTGCGCATCCCTCCCACTTCCCCTTATGTGAGCACAGGGTAATGCCGGCTGTGCACGCACACAGCACATCCCCTGTGGCAGGAGTAAGCTTCCTGGCCCAGTCCCAGGGTTTGCAGCAGTGCTGGAGCTCATCGTTGATCCTTCCTGGCCCAGTCCCAGGTGTTGCAGCAGTGCTGGGGCTCATCGTTGACCCTCTCTGGCCCAGTTCCAGGGGTTGCAGCAGTGCTGGAGTTCATCATTGACCCTCCCTGACCCAGTCCCAGGGGATGCAGCTGCGCTGGAGCTCATCGTTGACCCTCCCTGACCCAGTCCCAGGGGATGCAGCAGTGCTGGAGCTCATCATTGACCCTCCCTGGCCCAGTCCCAGGGGTTAAAGCAGCGCTGGAGTTCATCCTTGACCCTCCCTGGCCCAGTCCCAGGGGTTGAAGCAGCGCTGGAGCTCATCATTGACCCTCCCTGGTCCGGTCCCAGGGGTTGCAGCAGCGCTGGAGCTCATCGTTGACCCTCCCTGTCCCAGTCCCAGGGGTTGCAGCGGTGCTGGAGCTCATCGTTGACCCTCCCTGTCCCAGTCCCAGGGGTTGCAGCGGTGCTGGAGTTCATCGTTGACCCTCCCTGGCCAAGTCCCAGGGGTTGAAGCAGCGCTAGAGCTCATCATTGACCCTCCCTGGTCCAGTCCCAGGGGTTGCAGCAGCGCTGGAGCTCATCATTGTCCCTCCCTGGCCCAGTCCCAGGGGTTGCAGCAGCGCTGGAGCTCATCATTGACCCTCCCTGGCTGATGCATACAACCCTATGGCAGCTGCCACAACCTGACCTGCCTACTGACGCGGTGACCCAGGCTTGCTCTGGAACCCGGGGCAGCTGTGCAGCTGGGCCATCAGGGTGACTCTTAGATTTTGTTAGAACTTGTTTTTACACTATCCCAGTCATGAAAGACTTCAGGTGGCAACAAGGAAGAGTTCCTTGCCATTTATAGTGGGACCAGGTATAGGAGTATGTAACAGAAAAAACAGACTGATGGTTGATAATTTATTAAAACCAGTCCTTCCTTGCTGAGCATGTCACATTGTCAGCTGATCGGGTAACTGTGTAAAACATGCAAGATTCAAGGGGCATTCTCATCACTGTTTAGTTCTATGTAGGGTATCTCACCTGCATCAAAATATGAATCGCACAGTCTTATTGCTGAAGTTTTTGTGTCGTGGCAGACTAGTGATTTGGAGCAGTTACTACTGTAATTTGAAACAGTGGTGCACTTCAGTTCTGTGGCAGCGAGAATGCCCAGTGAAGGGGGACTCTTAGGACACGTTCTGTAGAACAGAAATATTCATCTACTTGTGATTCGCTGTTGGTGTTCTAAGGTAGCATCTTGTATAGAACCAGCGTCGCTACTGGCTTCTAATAAAGATTCTTTAAGTCACATACCATCATAGTTAATTTGACCTCTAATGAGCTAGTGACTGCCAAGTGGCGCAAGCCATAATTTACATGAGGTTCTGCCAGACTGCTGTTGCTTTATAAAATGCCTCCTGTTTAGTGAGTATATCAAGAGGTTTAATTGGAATACAGTCTAAACATTGATCGCTGTGTGCAGGTATAGCGTAAATGTTGAAGCCAAGGCTCCTTTCTTTCACTTTTACATTAATTATAGGTTCTCAGATTTGTTTTTCGAAGTATCCAGGATACTACTGACAACTTCTAATCAGAGCAAGCCAATACTTTAGTTTTCCAGCAGAGATTACTTATCTTTTGTAAGGTGGGAAAAGGGCTCTACATTTAAAAAGGCATGAGTTGAATTCTACATGTTTGATAAGCACGTCTTTTTCTTTTTTTGGTTATGTTTTCAGAACAGAAGGTTCCCATATGACTTAAAGGGTATTTTATTCAGGCATGGTATGCTTTCTGAAAGGATGATGAGAGACAGCTCCTCCGTTTGAAAGCCAGTGTGTTTGCTGTGTTCGGTTGTGACTTTGTATGATCAGCAGGGAGTCTGCAGTATTTATGAGGCTGTGAAGCACACCAGTATAATACAAACCCCACGGTTCACTGGAATATATGTGTGTACAAAGAGATAATGTGTTAATGGAACACAACACAAGGAAGATACCCTGGATGTGTCAGTGTGGCTCAGTGCTTACACTTTACCCCTTACCCACCCTTTTTTTTGTCCCAGTCACTGGGACCTGCTGAGTTAGGAACTGGTGCCTCCCTTGGATCTCCCTTGCTTCCAGCTCAAGGCTTGGAGGCTGAGAGATTGGGAGGTAGAGGAGGCTGACCTCCATGGGCTATTCTGTCACTGTAATCTAAATAGTATTGTAATCTGGAAAACCATTTAGTACTGTGTTCAGGAACTTGGAGGAGGGCCGTAAGGCTGTCGAGGGGAATGCCCACTGAGTTATTGAGCCTGTGGGGATGTCTCATCTAGGAGCTATAGAGTCAGTTCTTTCTTACAAGAGGATGTCTCCACCCTGAGCCCCACCTCTGAGATATGGAGAGCAGAATAGGCAGGGAGGAAGGTTGCCCTGCTGTTAGTCATTCTTTATAAATTGCTCTAATCTATGAAAGACTGAACAAGAAATGATGTTATCTAATCATGCTGTTTCATCATTTTATTTATCCTTTTTTTTCTTTACTCTCTTTCTCACTGCTGAGGCAGGCTGCTCTTTCTACCGACCCCGTCACCCGGCATCCCAGGGACTTACCTCTATCCCAGTCTTCCCCCACAGCTTGCCCCCCATAGCAGGGGTCGGTTTTTCCTGCCTGCTGGCAGAATGGATCCGGTTTCTGGGAGAGCGCCCTGTACCCTGGGTGTGGAGCCTGTGAAGGGTCAGTATCGTCCTTCCCCATCACTGGCCATTTTTTACACTTTCCTCCTCATTGGAGGAGTGGACATGCAGTGCTGTCTAGACTTGCCAATGCATGCTCCAGTGTGTAGGACATTGACGTTTGCCACTCTGTCCCCCGCGTTGCAGTCCCAGCTGCCAGTACACCCCAGCAACCACTAGTGGTCAGGTGAATGCTGGAGCCAGTGCTCACCCTTTCTCCCCAGAGAAGAAGAGCTGTCCTCTGAACTAGCCAATCCCTGACATCGTGAGATCGCTTCTGACCCCGGGTCACTGGTGAGGCTTGGTGTCTCAGCGCTCTGCAGCACCAGGCCGGCTAATTTATTTATCATTTTTGAAATTTATTCTTTTCCTTCTGTCTCTGTTAAAGCTCCCCTTCCTTCTGGTTGGCCCAACCGTGTTCCCACACATCCCCAGCACTTACTTCCGCCACTCAACCCCATGGCTTATCCCCCGTGGTCAGGCCAAGCCCTGTTCCCACACATCCCCAGCACTTACTTCCACTACTCAGTGACGTGGCTTATCCCCCATGGTCTGGCTCAGTCCCGTTCCACATGTCCCCAGCACTTTTTTCCACTACTAAGCTCCATTGCCTATCCCCTGTGGTTAGTTCCAACTCTATTCCCACACGTCCCCAGCACTTTCTTCCACTACTAAGCCCTGTGGCTCATCTCCCGTGGTTGGGCCTAGCCCTGTTCCCACATGTACCCAGAACGAACTTCCACTACTTAGCCCCATGGCTTATCAACTGTGGTTAGGCCAAGCCTGTTCCCACATGTCCTGAGCGCTTACTTCCATTACTCAACCCCATGGCTTATCCCCCGTGGTCGAGTCCAGCCCTGTTCCCATATGTCCCCAGAATGAACTTCCACTACTCAGTGACATGGCTTATCCCCCATGGTCTGGCTCAGTCCCGTTCCACATATCCCCAGCACTTTCTTCCACTACTTAACCCCATGGCTTATCCCCCGTGGTCAAGTTCAGCCTTGTTACCACATGTCCCCAGCAATTGCTTCCACTACTCAGGCCCCATGGCTCATCCCCCGTGGTCAGGGCCAGTCCCATTCCCACACATCCCCAGCACTTACTTCCACTATTCCACTCCATGGCTTATCCTCTGTGGTCACGCCCAGCCCTGCTCCCACACGTCACCTGCACTTATTTCTACTACTCAGCCCCATGGCTTATTCCCTGTGGTTGGTGCCAGCCCCCCCGTTTGTGTTTTTTTTTATTGGTAGTGTAAGTGTACAAAAATAAAGTTCCACATTTCTTGTTATCTTTGCTGGCAGGATTCTGTTATTTACAGTCATTCTGTAACATCTTATTGCAGTCCTGGGAAGAACATAACATTACTTTATAAGTTAATGTACTTTAATGTAGTACTCTTTATGATATTATATATATTGTTGTTATGGTTAATAAAGTAGGAAATCAAACTGGCCATTACAGGGTATAACTAGTGTGCAAGCTCTGCGGACCAGCCCTCCCTCCCCATCATTTAAAATATCTGTCTCCACTCCATTGTGGGGAAGGTTTGACTTGCAGTAATACTCTTCCAGTATTTAATAACATTTTGTTTCGCTGCAGTACTCTTTGCTCGTAATGGTTTTCCTATTGTATTATTGCTGTTTAATCCACTTGTATTTTGCTCAGGAACTACATCCATGTAATTATTTTCAGTCTCATTTATTTATTTGTTTTTTTTCTCAAATGTTATAGGGAACATTCCCGCCATTTTTTGATAGTTTTGCAACCCCAGAATGCATGTAGGAACTCTGCACCATCTTCGTTATACCTCCAACACTCAGAATCTGTTCGCAGTCATTTTAAATTGTCTGGAAAGTGTATAGTATGCACATTCTTACTGGTTTTTATTCGTATGGCGTTATCTCTTGTAGCTTTGTACTTTGATACAGTTGAGAGATTATTCATCCAGTGTGTGTCAGATAAAATGAGTACTCGCTCTTTTTTCCACAGAACTTTTTTTGTGTTACTATACACTTAGTCTCAAAGAAAGAATATTCCTTTAAAGGTATGCTGCGTAACCTTTTTTTATAACCCAGTATCTGGTGAATTAATATTTGAGGCTCTTTCCCATCTTTTAAATTTTTTGCCGATATATTTTGCAGTTGTCTGTACTTTAAAAACTCTTCATAACTAAGGTTAAATTCATGTTTACAACCTTTCCATGTTTTAGTTGAAGTATCTTTTATTAAAGAGCAACTCTGCACTGTAGCATCTTCTTCCACAAATAAGATATTTCAGCTGTTAATTTACTGGACAATATATTTTTTCACTTTCAGTGTTCCTTTCCAAGATTTACAGCACACTGTGGTTGTCCATCTAAAAAGTCTACATAAAAACATGTGAACACATTTACCTCTCCCCTGTTAGCCTCATAGTGCCTTTGTTTATGACATCATAGTGCTCACCATGACAACACGCTGTGATGTCACAAACAGCAATTGTGTGGTTAGCAGGACAGTGTCAGACACATTTTGAAAGACTCCGTTAAGTAATTGCTGCATTACCTATAATATGTTGTTCATCAACATCAAGGGAAAGTAAAGAAAAATAACAAATACAGGATAGGTACAAGAGAATTATGGAGGGGGTTACCCGGATCACCTAGGGTCCATGGGTAACATGGAGATAGAACACTTGGGTAGACGCGGTGGGTCTGGAGCTCGTTATTTGCCGACAGTGTCTGTTTCTAAATAAGTAGAAAACAATAACGTTAAAATCTAATTGGTATAAACCTAGTGTTTTTAAGCTCGTTAATATAACATAGAGGTGCTCTTTAAATGCTCCCATGTTGTAGTACCACAGTTCTTCCAACTTAAAAAATTGTATGTCTAGCCAGCCCAGTGGTGTGGAGGGCTGAGGCATCTGTGCCTTACCTCCTACCATGCCGGTGACCCGTATTCGCGGTGCAAGCAAGTCACCGGGGGTCGGCTGGGGAGGGAGAGGATTAAGCATCCGTAGGACAGTTCTTCTCTCCCGTGGAGGGACACTTGGCTGCCCTGCCGAATTACTGCCCCTCTGAATGACTGCCCCCAGGTGGAGGCCTAAGGGTAGAATGGGACGGGATGCCAATGGAAGGGTGGGTGCTGCGGGGTGCTGCAGCATGCGTACGCCTCCACATATGCATACTGATGTATCACACCCCAGCAATGTGGAGAAAGGGGGAGAAAATGGAGGAAAAACACCCCGCAGCGGCAGGATGACTATCACACCCCCCCCCCCGGCAGGCTCCGCACTCATGGCTGGGCAGCTGATTCTGTGGCCAGGACAGCTCAAGGTAAGAGCCGAGTGATGGGACTGGAGGGGTTGAGCAGACAGGGGCTGCCAAATGGAGAAAGGTGCGGAAAGTACAGATTGAAAAAAGAAATTATAAATTTTTCATCCAGTTTTAACTCTTGGATTATCACATGATCTGTTGGCTATAAATACTCCTGTTTTTAATTTTTGTTTCTTCATATAGAACTCTGTATTTTTTGCCCAAGTTCCTTGTTAGTTTACTGTTCACATCTTTATAATCTGGCAGGGAGTACCAATTATGTCTAATTGAGAGCTTGTTTGTGTTACCATTGTTAATGTTAGACATAATCTGTATACTGTATGTGTCTGATTGGTTCTTGCATGCCAGGTTAGTTACATGCTTTATCTGATAATTCATGTAAACTGCTTTCAGGTCAGGGCATGCTATCCCCCTCCTCCTCTTGTACACATAACTTTTTCCACAATATTCTTGCAGCTTTATAGCTCCATATAAACGTTTTTATTACCTGTGTAACTTTACTGAACCATAGCTCTGGGCCTGGAGCCAGTGTTGCCTGAAAAGCATAGGATAAAAAAGGGCTCGGCATCATTTGTAGAATACTCCCTTTTCCCCCATAACATATACAAGAATGGATGGGAACGTGTTCTTAACGAGGAGTTAATGATTGCCCAAGGTGTGGGATGCTACATAAACCCCAAGGGGTTTATTACAGCATCCCTCACTGAGGGCAATCATTAAATCCAAGTTAAGAAGATGGCCCCATCCTTTATTATTTATAATTGCTGGTTAGCAATTTTTTTTAATTTGATTTATTTTGAGGATGCAGCTTACCTGCGTTTGCCACTTCCTGTTCTGTGTGACTGCCAAACAAGCGAGCGAACTGCAGAGCGAGAGTTAGAAATGTTGTGCGCTACATTTTCCAAATGGAAGAATCAACAGCATACATGCTTTACTCCTAATGTGCGTGTTTTTATTTATTTATTTTTTTTAAAGATAACGTGTGGAGAACTTGTTCTGGCAGCTGCTTGCTAAGCTACTGAGGAGCCGACATGTTTGAAAAACAGTTTAGTCCGCCCACAGGATGCAAACAGCCAATGAGGGAGCGGCTGTGTCTGAGTGACTTGGCTCGTGTTTGCCGTTATATCCCGCAGGTTATAACGACAAATTATAACTCGGTCAGCCCATTCAAAAAATTGCTGGCCAGTTATTATAAGAGTTTTATTCAAACAACATGAAGTCTTGCTATATTATAGACATTAGCAGTTTGTTCCAGCTCTAGAACTGCCCGGAGTTAAATGGTTAAAACCATTTCAAACTTGAACTGTCAGATTCTTTACTCCGCCTCAGTGAACAGTCGCTCCGGAGATTTCTCCTTCTGCTCGGTTCATTTCTCGGTTTAAAAAGTGTTTTCTCAGTTGGATTTAACCGAGAATAGTTTTATTTTAACCGCAAAACCGTTCGGTTCAAGCTCTATCTGTGGTAACCGTAAGTAAATGAAGGTTTTGTCTGTGTGGAACTTGTAAGTTATCGGTTCGGTTTTGAACCGATCAGTGGGTTTAAAACTACTTACAAGAGTGCCCAGGCTAAGGAGCGGCATGCCCCCAGGGGTAGGGGTAGGCCTTTTCACAGGCCTTTCTACCAGACTCAGGCCTCCTCTGCCTATGCTCAGAGGGGCTTCTTCAGAGGCAGGGGCAGACGAGGGGTGGGCAGACCTGCTCCACCCCCAGCCTAAAGCTCTGCAAACAGGCACCCTGATGGGGTGCCCAGGGCCGATTCTCCTGTACCAGTGGGGGGCAGGCTGGTTTATTTCAGTCAGAATTGAGCTTCTTTAACCTCAGACAAGTGGGTTCTGGAAGTAGTAAGCCAGGGTCTGGTTCTCAGCTTCAAAAGTTTCCCAAGTTGAGAAGCAGACTTTTCTACAAGTGCTTCAGAGACCTCGCTCACAAACAGAGGTCTCATCCCTGTTAGCTCTCAGAGCAGTAGAAGGGTTCCTCCCTGCATCAGGGCAGGGTCTGTATTCAGATACTTCCTTACCCCAAAAGACAGGAGAATGGCGGCCCATTTTAGATCTCAGATATCTGAACAAGCATCTTCTGAAACCAAAGTTCAAAATGGTAACTCTGGCAATGAGTTTACCTTCCCTAAAGCCAGGGATTAGCTAGCCTCCCTGGACCTCAAGGATGCCTATTTCCATGTCCTAATCAGAAGATCCCATCGAAAGTACCTCAGATTCGAACTGCCCTCAGGTCATTACCAGTTCAGAGCAATGCCCTTGACCTTACCTCTGCTCCAAGGGTATTCACAAAGTGTCTAGCAGTGGCAGTGGCCCACTTAAGGAGGCAGAGGATTGCTGTTTTTCCTTATCTAGCGACTGGCTCATTGTAGGCCAGTCCCAGAACAGGTAAAATCTCACCTGCAGGTCACCCAGCAGCTTCTCACCTCCCTGGGTTTTCTGCTAAACCTACCAAAGTCGGTTCTGGAACCAGTCCAGGTACTCACCTTTATAGGGGCAGGTGGACACAGAGCTAGCAGAACCTTTCTTCCCCCAGAAAGGGTAAGGAATTTAGTGGCTCTGGCCTCTTCCTTCCTCTGGGTCTCTCGACCAACAAGACACTTTCTGCAGCTCCTGGGGCACATGGCTGCATCCACAGCTGTTGTGCAGGGAGCCAGATTTCAGATGAGAGACATTCAGTTTCACTTGAGAACCTTTTGGTCTCAGAAGAGACCCCTTTCCAAGTTGGTCCCAGTGACTCAAACCTTGATCCTAGCTCTCCAGTGGTGGCAGGATCAGAGCAATTAGGCGAGGGATCCCTTCATTTCCCTTCTCACGACTTGACTCTCACTACAGATGCTTCCTTTCTGGGTTGGGGAGCCCACATGGCGACCTTTCCACTCAGGGAGTTTGGTCCCCAGGAATCTCTGCTCCACATCAATTTGCTGGAACTCAGAGCTGTCTTTTAGCTCTTCAAGCTTTTCTGCATCTGTCCACGACAAGGTGATACAAGTCAGAACAGACAACACCACAACAATGTGGTACATCAACAAACAGGGGGCTTTCGGTCTTGACCTTGTGCACCGAGGCAATGAGTTGTGGTCTCTGGCCTATTCCCTGAACACTCCCCTCATAGCAGTTCATCTTCCAGGGAAGGACAATGTCCTAGCGGATGCCCTCAGCAGGATTTCCCAGGGCCATCACGAATGGGGTCTGGATCCTCAAGTGCTGGGGATAGTTTTTGCCAGGTGGGGCATCCCTCAGATAGATCTTTTTGCAGCCCCAGACAATCACAGACTTCCTCTGTTCTGTTGCAGGCCTCCAGTGCTGGGCTCAGTTCCCCTGGATGCCCTTCTTCTGGATTGGGAGGGGAAGTTCCTCTATGCTTTCCCCCTTTCCTCTCCTATTCAAAGTACTAGTCAAAATCAGATCTCAGCCTTGCAGGGTGATTCTGATTGCCCCGGATTGGGCCAGGCAGCCCTGGTACCCACTCCTTCTGTCTCTGACAGTCCATCTTCCACTGTGCCTCCCCAGGAATCACAATCTGTTGACTTGTGCCCAGGGAAGGGTTTGGTATCCGGACCTCAAATCCCTCAACCTCAAGGCCTGGCTCTTGAGGAGTTAGAGTTTGCTGATTTTACACCTCTCTCAGGGTGTTCTTGAGATCCTAAAGGCTTCCAGAAAGCCTTCCACTAGGGCTACTTATAGTTCTAAATGGAAAAGGTTTTCCATTTGGTGTGCTGGGAAAAATATTTCCCCAGAATCTGCTGAATTGCCCATTTTGTTAGATTACATGGTACATCTTAATTCCTTGGGTCTCAGACCAGCTATCCTGAGAGTTCATTTGGCAGCTGTGTCTGCTTTTGTGTCAGCAGGAAAGTCATCCCCTCTTTCCTCTCTTCCTGGGTTTTCCAAGTTTTTTAAGGGATTACTCCATACTAATCCTCCCTTTCGGGAACCGGCCCCTGCTTGGGACCATAATGTTTGCATTGCCCAGTTAATGCAACCCCTTTTGAACCTCTGTCTTCTGCAGGCTTAAGTACCTAACTTGGAAAACTGTTTTCTAGTGGCTATCACTTCTGCCGGACGCATAAGTGATTTGCATGCTTGTCAGTGGAGACTGACTTTATTTCTTTCCACAGGGATAAGGTAGTCCTTAGGACTAA